>CM040394.1:605000-619829 GCA_022702515.1 Ilyophis sp. 1 JC-2022 | reverse complement strand
TTTTCCTCATAAGCAATTTTGCTCATGAACGAATGCCCACACAGTGGAACTGGTCTGTATTTCCCAGTATAGAGCGCATATATCAGGTTATACTGTCCGTCTCCTCTCATATATTTAAAATAGAGGTGTGAGAGTTCGGGCGGGACAGGGAGGTTGGATCCGGGGTTCCATGCCCCATATCGCGTTGCCAGTTTTCACGTTGGGTTCCCAGAATGCACTGCTCCCAATTCCCCGCCGGGTCAAGCTACCAGGGGGCAAATATCTGGCGGAAAATGTGTTTGTTTTGGATAATGGCGGTTTTAGCAGCCGAGCACAAAGCTCAAGTAGCAGACCGCTCGCCAAGAGGCCGGGGTCAGTGACGCAGAAAGTCTTAGACCGTCGCCACTACGTAACTCTGGCCCCTCCCCTTCCTGCCCACCCCCCCTCCCTCAGTGCAGGCCCAATTTAACGTCCCTAAAAAAGCTTATGACCCCCCCGCCCGCCTGCCCCCACAAAGACAATTCTCCCATGATTCCAAGATAATGTTATAAAGGGCCCAGGAATGAACACAGTGCCTCCACCTAATAATTGGAAAATTTCTGACAGCAATGGGAAAAAATATATATTTAAACCCAAACCACAAAAGAAGGTCAAAACAAACTTCAGCGAAACCAAAGCAAAAGCCGAGTGTGCGTTCGTAGACCCGAGCGCTCTCCAAAACAGCCACCATGCTCTCAGAATCTCAGATTAGATTGTGCTCTGTGTGACTCATATTTGTCTAATCCTGGAGAATAATCCTGAGGAATTAAGACGTAATTGAACCAAGGTCATTAATCTTGTTTGCTTGTTTTTGAGTTTGACACCTTCCAATGAGCTTGGGAAAAAGCTTGTTGCAGCTGAAGGTGTGTGTGTGTGTGTGTGTGTGGGGGGGGGGGGGTTAGCCAGTCCGGATTACATTAAGAACACCCCTTTCACAAAAAACAGCGTTTGATTTCTGGAACAAAAACTTGCGCCCGTTGAAAGAAAATTTACGAGTCGGCCGTTATCACACATGCCAGATAAGCACGGAACCACAGGGTCCTACATGCCCAAGGAAACCCAAACCCAAACCCAAACTGGCGGTGTCACTGCGATGGCGGGTCACAGGGATGAAGCCGGGTTTGGGTTGTGGTTGGGCCCAACCCAAACCCGGCTTCATCCCTGTGACCCGCCATCGCAGTGACACCGCCAGCTCGTCATCTGGGGTCTGGGGTTCGGGCGGCTCCAGCAGCAGTGTGACCGCAGGAATGAGGGAGATAACAGCACGTGTGTTACAAAAATACACGTGTTACAAAAGAACATGCGTTACAAAAGAACATGCGTTACAAAAGCAAACTCCCCGGCGACCCAACCAAAGGCTAAACTGAACCAAGGAGAGGCGGCCAATCGTGCGAGAGAACACACGGGCTGGTCCGCAGTTTGGAATTACATCTGCCTGCGTTCAAACGGGACTCCTCTGGTTACCTCAGCAGGCGCTGCTTTCGCTGAGCCGGACGCCATTTTGAGTGATAAATAAACACAGAAACGGTCACAGAAAGGGAGAGAGAGAGGGAGAGAGGGAGGGAGATGGTGAGAGAGAGGGAGGGAGATGGTGAGAGAGAGAGAGAGAGATGGTGAGAGAGGGAGGGAGAGAGAGAGAAAGGGAGAGAGGGAGAGATGGTGAGAGAGGGAGGGAGAGAGAGAGAGATGGTGAGAGAGGGAGGGGCTACAGGTAAGCACCTGTTTCCTGAGGCAGGCTCTGATGTCATACTATATGCTGTGCTGGTGACACGGCAACGTGGGCCTGGCCTCACGTTACTGGAAGAAAGGCTACACCGGGGGGGTTAGTGTGTTTGAAATGAGGCCCCTTCACACTCCCCACAGTGTGCTAAGCGTAAACCCCCCCTCACTCTAAAGAGAGCCACCGCTTCCTGTCGGGTTTTATGAAAGGGCCGCGTTACGCGGGATGGCGTTCCATTACGGAGGATACGTTAACAAGGTCACGACCTCTACGCTCTGCTCCCCTCCACAGGCAGGATAAAGGGAAGGCTGATACTGAGCAGCGCTAACGTGCTAACATGGACCTGGAGGGAAAGTTTTCAGATTAGGGGTCCCTGTACACCCCAGCCCATGTCTGATAAGAGGGGTTACCCATGAGCAGAATGTGGGGAGTTAGGGCGAGACCGGTGAAAGTGTGGGTAGAAGGGGGGGGGGGGGGGGGGGGGGGGGACAGGACATTATAGCTCTCTGGATGAGCCCCCCAGGAAAGACTCTTGTCCAGGGGGCGAGGAATAAGGTTTAAAAACAGGAAGGAACTGGGATCCCCCCCCACCCCGCCTCCCCTCAGCCCCGATACAATAACACATATTAACTGTGTAGAAATATAGTGATCATATATAAACAATTCTTATATAGGCTAACACCTATTCTTCTACGGTCTATGGTTTACACACACACACACACGCGCGCATCGCTGGAACAGGCCCTGCTTGTCCAGGTTGCAGTCTGTGTGTTTTGTTTGAAGTCTTAGCAGAAAAAACGGTGGTTATAATCCCTTATAATGCGCCATTATCAACACATGGCAATAGCAATAGCACTACACCATACAGGAATACAGGAGTGCCAATCACACACGCTCACGCACAAAGCATGCACTGATAGAAGGCCGATGACTTGCAGTTTTAGTCGTGGCTGACAGAAATGGGAATCTAATTCTCCGCAATATGACTTTCAGTTCGTTTCTTAATACCACTCTGAATTATTCCGTCAGCGGGCAGTTCAGCGGCTGCCAGAAAACAGAACTGAATTAGGGCAACTAGTCCTGTGTGTGCATCCACACACAATCCACACACAATCCGCACACAATCCACACACAATCCACACAAAATCCACACTAGTCCTGCATTCTACACAAAAGTGAAAAGTCTGCTAAAGACGGGGGGGGCACCTTTAAACACACAATTTTCTTGAAGATGAGACGTCACATTTCTGGGGATTTTTACATAAAGACGGGTTTCCAACAGTCTACCCCGATATAGCAGAAACAATAAAATGTCCAACCAAAGAATAAATACTAGACCAAAAACAGAAAAAGTACAAAAATCGAAGTAGTATAAAGCCAGAGGAAATGAAAAGCGGCAGAAGAGATTACATTAGAGAACACAAAAGACCTGACATGCAGAGGAGCGTGTGGGAATGCTGAAGCAGGAATCTGCAGAGGAGCGTGTGGGAATGCTAGAGCAGGAATCTGCAGACGGATGTGAGTGGGAATGCTAGAGCAGGAATCTGCAGACGGATGTGAGTGGGAATGCTAGAGCAGGAATTTGCAGACGGATGTGAGTGGGAATGCTAGAGCAGGAATCTGCAGACGGATGTGAGTGGGAATGCTAGAGCAGGAATCTGCAGAGGAGCGTGTGGGAATGCTAGAGCAGGAATCTGCAGAGGAGCGTGTGGGAATGCTAGAGCAGGAATCTGCAGAGGAGCCTGTGGGAATGCTGAAGCAGGAATCTGCAGAGGAGCGTGTGGGAATGCTGAAGCAGGAATCTGCAGAGGAGCGTGTGGGAATGCTAGAGCAGGAATCTGCAGACGGATGTGAGTGGAAATGCTAAAGCAGGAATCTGCAGACGGATGTGAGTGGAAATGCTAGAGCAGGAATCTGCAGACGGATGTGAGTGGGAATGCTAGAGCAGGGATCTGCAGACGGATGTGAGTGGGAATGCTAGAGCAGGAATCTACAGACGGATGTGAGTGGAAATGCTAGAGCAGGAATCTGCAGACAGATGTGAGTGGAAATGCTAGAGCAGGAATCTGCAGACAGATGTGAGTGGAAATGCTAGAGCAGGAATCTGCAGACGGATGTGAGTGGAAATGCTAGAGCAGGAATCTGCAGACGGATGTGAGTGGAAATGCTAGAGCAGGAATCTGCAGACGGATGTGAGTGGGAATGCTAGAGCAGGAATCTGCAGACGGATGTGAGTGGAAATGCTAAAGCAGGAATCTGCAGACGGATGTGAGTGGGAATGCTAGAGCAGGAATCTGCAGACGGATGTGAGTGGGAATGCTAGAGCAGGAATCTGCAGACAGATGTGAGTGGAAATGCTAGAGCAGGAATCTGCAGACAGATGTGAGTGGAAATGCTAGAGCAGGAATCTGCAGACAGATGTGAGTGGAAATGCTAGAGCAGGAATCTGCAGACAGATGTGAGTGGAAATGCTAGAGCAGGAATCTGCAGACGGATGTGAGTGGAAATGCTAGAGCAGGAATCTGCAGACGGATGTGAGTGGAAATGCTAGAGCAGGAATCTGCAGACAGATGCGAGTGGGAATGCTAGAGCAGGAATCTGCAGACGGATGTGAGTGGGAATGCTAGAGCAGGAATCTGCAGACGGATGTGAGTGGAAATGCTAGAGCAGGAATATGCAGACAGATGTGAGTGGGAATGCTAGAGCAGGAATCTGCAGACGGATGTGAGTGGAAATGCTAGAGCAGGAATCTGCAGACGGATGTGAGTGGGAATGCTAGAGCAGGAATCTGCAGACGGATGTGAGTGGAAATGCTAAAGCAGGAATCTGCAGACGGATGTGAGTGGGAATGCTAGAGCAGGAATCTGCAGACGGATGTGAGTGGGAATGCTAGAGCAGGAATCTGCAGACGGATGTGAGTGGAAATGCTAGAGCAGGAATCTGCAGACAGATGTGAGTGGAAATGCTAGAGCAGGAATCTGCAGACGGATGTGAGTGGAAATGCTAGAGCAGGAATCTGCAGATGGATGTGAGTGGGAAAGCTAATGCTAAACACTGCCAGTTCATTCATGCGACAGTCAGGGGTGTGACTGCAGAGCACGAAGAGAGAGGAAGTGGGAGATCACACACACACCCACACACACACACAAACACACACACACATCGCTCCTGCACTGGGGCGCAGTCTACAGGCATGTTATTTATACACTGCACAGAGACGGAAAACCTGAGGAACACACACACACACGCTTGCGGAAACACACACACGTACTAGGCCCCGCCCAGCTCTGCGTGGCCCTCAGTTGAACTGCTGGCAGTGATGTCAGCAGAGATGGACGCTGCTCTGCATTCCTGAACAGCAGAGAGAGCAGCCTCTGGGAGCTCAGAGTGTGTGTGCGTATGCGTGGGAGCTCAGACAGCAGCAGGGCTTTGGCAGCACGCCAGGCCAACCTCAGCATTTTCTAATGCAGCTTAACAGCATAATACATCCGCCACCATTACCCCTCCATACCGCTATCCGCCACAGCTACCTTTAACCCTCAATACCGCTATCCGCCACAGCTACCTTTACCCCTCAATACCGCTATCCGCCACAGCTACCTTTAACCCTCAATACCGCTATCCACCACAGCTACCTTTAACCCTCAATACCGCTATCCACCACAGCTACCTTTAACCCTCAATACCGCTATCCACCACAACTATCTTTAACCCTCCATACCGCTATCCACCACAGCTACCTTTAACCCTCCATACCGCTATCCACCACAGCTACCTTTAACCCTCAATACCGCTATCCACCACAGCTACCTTTACCTCTCCATACCGCTATCCACCACAGCTACCTTTAACCCTCAATACCGCTATCCACCACAGCTACCTTTAACCCTCAATACCGCTATCCACCACAGCTACCTTTAACCCTCAATACCGCTATCCACCACAGCTACCGTTACCTCTCCATACCGCTATCCATCACAGCTACCTTTAACCCTCCATACCGCTATCCACCACAGCTACCGTTACCTCTCCATACCGCTATCCACCACAGCTACCTTTACCTCTCCATACCGCTATCCACCACAGCTACCTTTAACCCTCAATACCGCTATCCACCACAGCTACCTTTACCCTCAATACCGCTATCCACCACAGCTACCTTTAACCCTCAATACCTCTATCCACCACAGCTACCTTTACCCCACCATACCGCTATCCACCACAGCTACCTTTACCCCTCCATACCGCTATCCGCCACAGCTACCTTTAACCCTCAATACCGCTATCCGCCACAGCTACCTTTACCCCTCAATACCGCTATCCGCCACAGCTACCTTTAACCCTCAATACCGCTATCCACCACAGCTACCTTTAACCCTCAATACCGCTATCCACCACAGCTACCTTTACCCTCAATACCGCTATCCACCACAGCTACCTTTAACCCTCCATACCGCTATCCACCACAGCTACCTTTAACCCTCCATACCGCTATCCACCACAGCTACCTTTACACCTCCATACCGCTATCCACCAGCTACCTTTACCCCTCCATACCGCTATCCACCACAGCTACCTTTACACCTCCATACCGCTATCCACCACAGCTACCTTTACCCCTCAATACCACTATCCACCACAGCTACCTTTAACCCTCAATACCGCTATCCACCACAGCTACCTTTAACCCTCAATACCGCTATCCACCACAGCGACCTTTACCCCTCAATACCGCTATCCACCACAGCTACCTTTACCCCTCAATACCGCTATCCACCACAGCTACCTTTAACCCTCAATACCGCTATCCACCACAGCTACCTTTAACCCTCCATACCGCTATCCACCACAGCTACCTTTAACCCTCCATACCGCTATCCACCACAGCTACCTTTAACCCTCAATACCGCTATCCACCACAGCTACCTTTACCCCTCCATACCGCTATCCACCACAGCTACCTTTAACCCTCCATACCGCTATCCACCACAGCTACCTTTACCCCTCCATACCGCTATCCACCACAGCTACCGTTACCTCTCCATACCGCTATCCATCACAGCTACCTTTAACCCTCCATACCGCTATCCACCACAGCTACCGTTACCTCTCCATACCGCTATCCACCACAGCTACCGTTACCTCTCCATACCGCTATCCACCACAGCTACCTTTAACCCTCAATACCGCTATCCACCACAGCTACCTTTACCCTCAATACCGCTATCCACCACAGCTACCTTTACCCCTCCATACCGCTATCCACCACAGCTACCTTTAACCCTCCATACCGCTATCCACCACAGCTACCTTTACCCCTCCATACCGCTATCCACCACAGCTACCTTTACCCTCAATACCGCTATCCACCACAGCTACCTTTAACCCTCAATACCGCTATCCATCACAGCTACCTTTAACCCTCAATACCGCTATCCACCACAGCTACCGTTACCTCTCCATACCGCTATCCACCACAGCTACCTTTAACCCTCAATACCGCTATCCATCACAGCTACCTTTAACCCTCCATACCGCTATCCACCACAGCTACCGTTACCTCTCCATACCGCTATCCACCACAGCTACCTTTAACCCTCAATACCGCTATCCACCACAGCTACCTTTACCCTCAATACCGCTATCCACCACAGCTACCTTTAACCCTCCATACCGCTATCCACCACAGCTACCTTTAACCCTCCATACCGCTATCCGCCACAGCTACCTTTACCCCTCAATACCGCTATCCACCACAGCTACCTTTACCCCTCCATACCGCTATCCACCACAGCTACCTTTACCCCTCCATACCGCTATCCATCACAGCTACCTTTAACCCTCCATACCGCTATCCACCACAGCTACCGTTACCTCTCCATACCGCTATCCACCACAGCTACCTTTACCTCTCCATACCGCTATCCACCACAGCTACCTTTAACCCTCAATACCGCTATCCACCACAGCTACCTTTACCCTCAATACCGCTATCCACCACAGCTACCTTTAACCCTCCATACCGCTATCCACCACAGCTACCTTTACCCCTCCATACCGCTATCCACCACAGCTACCTTTACCCCTCCATACCGCTATCCACCACAGCTACCTTTACCCTCAATACCGCTATCCACCACAGCTACCTTTACCCCTCCATACCGCTATCCACCACAGCTACCTTTAACCCTCCATACCGCTTTTCTCCACAGAAAACCTGGGGAGGGGAGATGGCAAGGTCACTGGGAACAGGAAACAGGAAACAGCCCAAAGTCTCCTTCAAATGGCAGGATTAACCCTTACCGCGACTGTTTCCCCTTTCAGAGACTCGCCATCTCTCCATCCACCCCCGACCCGAAAAGCTGCCAGAATCTATTCTGCTCTCCAGATAAATAACTTTGTTCTGACGGACAAAAGAATAGAAGGAAGAAGAAATCATGGTGTGTGATAAACTGCAGTTCCTGCTAGACAATCTCAACTTCTCCATCTGCAGTTACTCTGCCAGACTCTCAATTTCTCCATCTGCAGTTACTCTGCCAGACTCTCAACTTCTCCATCTGCAGTTACTCTGCCAGACACTCAACTTCTCCATCTGCAGTTACTCTGCCAGACACTCAACTTCTCCATCTGCAGTTACTCTGCCAGACACTCAACTTCTCCATCTGCAGTTACTCTGCCAGACACTCAACTTCTCCATCTGCAGTTACTCTGCCAGACAATCTCAACTTCTCCATCGTGTGATGGTGGCAAAATACAGATTAAGAAAATATTATAACATCTTATTCACAATAGCACATACGTAATTGTTGAATTTATTGATTTGAATTATTTATTCTTCAATAATACAAACCCTGCAATTTTATATGCAAATGAGAGACCCTATCCAATAAAATAAATACCTTTTGAGATTATTTTTACCCTGGTTTCATGCTTTTATGATAATGGTTGATTGAATCTATTTGAAAATGTCCACACAGTTTAAACATCTACCACCCTATGTAAGCCAAAAATACACTAATTTCCTGTTTGTTAAGAAAAACACGCTATCATACGCTATATCATACGCTATATCATACACTATAACAAGCAGCACTTGGGATGTAGAACGTGGAGCAGCACTTGGGATGTAGAACGTGGAGCAGCACTTGGATGTAGAACGTGGAGCAGCACTTGGGATGTAGAACGTGGAGCAGCACTTGGATGTAGAACGTGGAGCAGCACTTGGGATGTAGAACGTGGAGCAGCACTTGGGATGTAGAACGTGGAGCAGCACTTGGGATGTAGAACGTGGAGCAGCACTTGGGATGTAGAACGTGGAGCAGCACTTGGGATGTAGAACGTGGAGCAGCACTTTGGATGTAGAACGTGGAGCAGCACTTGGGATGTAGAACGTGGAGCAGCACTTGGGATGTAGAACGTGGAGCAGCAGGCCAACGTGGAGCAGTTGGCCCCCTCAGGCCAACTCCAGCTGACGAAGCTGAGTGATGCGATGGCCTCGTGGATAATATCGCCCGACACACGTCCAGCGATGCACCGCGTCTCACAATCAAGAGTGAAACCCTCTCCTGCTCACAGTCAGGCCTGGGGCGAAGGCAAAACCCGTTTATATCGCCAAACCGCCGAAATTGTGAGGAGGAGTCACATTGACCGGGGGGCAGGGTCACTCGCACCCGTCGCCTCTTTCGGCCTTTCTGTATAGCCTCTCGCCTCATCCTCCACTGACACCATCGTGGGATGCTCCCGTCGAACGCAAAGCGAAGCTTCAACACACAGCAATTAAAACCTGTGAAAAGGTTAACCCTGCACTCCTTTTCCTGAGAATCGAGCTTAAAACATCACCCTGGGGGGCAGCAGTGTGTGCGTGTGCGTGTGTGCATATGTGTACGTGTGTGCTTGTGTGCGTGTACACTCACGTTCGGCAGTGAGGATCCCTCACTGTGATCCCTGCACAATAACAGCCTGTAGTGTATTCATTTCCTCTGGCCTGCTCTCTCTCACACAAACGCTGAATTATACACAAACGCTGAATTATACACAAACGCTGAATTATACACAAACGCTGAATTATAAAACACTGTGTTACACAGCCTATGCTCCAGTCCCGCTCTCAGTGTGATGATCAAGGGAACTGAAAAGTATGAAAAGAAACAAGACCAGATCCTGACCACAGGTTCCTTACAATGACTCACTGCAGTCCCACCACCCAGCCTCTCGCATTCTCCTGTCCCTCTGGTCAGAGAGAGAGTCAGACGCTCTGGTCAGGGAGAGAGTCAGACATTCTGGTCAGAGAGACAGATGCTCTGGTCAGAGAGAGAGTCAGATGCTATGGTCAGAGAGAGAGTCAGATTCTCTGGTCAGAGAGAGAGTCAGATGCTCGGGTCAGAGAGAGTCAGACGCTCTGGTCAGAGAGAGAGACAGACGTTCTGGTCAGAGAGAGACAGACGTTCTGGTCAGAGAGAGAGACAGACATTCTGGTCAGAGAGAGAGACAGACGTTCTGGTCAGAGAGAGAGACAGACGTTCTGGTCAGAGAGAGAGTCAGACGCTCTGGTCAGAGAGAGAGACAGACGTTCTGGTCAGGGAGAGAGACAGACGTTCTGGTCAGAGAGAGAGTCAGACGTTCTGGGCAAATGAGGTCAATGAGAGTTTTGCAAATGAGGTCAATTTTAGCTCCTCTAAAGTCACCTGAAACTGCCCCACAGGAAACACGCTGGACTTCCCTGGACTTCCCTGGACTTCCCTGGACTTCCCTGGACTTCCCTGGACTTCCCTGGACACTTCCAGCCATTACGGCTCTTTTTCACAGGATGCCAGGTCCACCCACAGGGCTGGTAACAGGAAGGACTTCACATAAACACCACAGAAGAAGAGCTGCGTCTGACCCCTTTTATCAGCGTTAGCGTCAGCGTTAGCGTGTCCCTGGAAAGCTCCGTTGCCAACAGTGTGCGTGTAGCAACTGGGAGAGGGGTGGGGAGGTTTGGCGGTCTGTAGCTCTGTGTGGTTAGCAGGGACACACACACTCTGCGGTCTGTAGCTCTGTGTGGTTAGCAGGGACGCACACACTCTGCGGTCTGTAGCTCTGTGTGGTTAGCAGGGACGCACACACTCTGCGGTCTGTAGCTCTGTGTGGTTAGCAGGGACGCACACACTGCGGTCTGTAGCTCTGTGTGGTTAGCAGGGACGCACACACTCTGCGGTCTGTAGCTCTGTGTGGTTAGCAGGGACACACACACTCTGGGGTCTGTAGCTCTGTGTGGTTAGCAGGGACACACACACTCTGCGGTCCGTAGCTCTGTGTGGTTAGCAGGGACACACACAGTCTGCGGTCTGTAGCTCTGTGTGGTTAGCAGGGACACACACACTCTGCAGTCTGTAGCTCTGTGTGGTTAGCAGGGACACACACACTCTGCGGTCTGTAGCTCTGTGTGGTTAGCAGGGACGCACACACTCTGGGGTCTGTAGCTCTGTGTGGTTAGCAGGGACACACACACTCTGCGGTCCGTAGCTCTGTGTGGTTAGCAGGGACACACATACTCTGCGGTCTGTAGCTCTATGTGGTTAGCAGGGACACACACACACTCTGGGGTCTGTAGCTCTGTGTGGTTAGCAGGGACACACACACTCTGCGGTCTGTAGCTCTGTGTGGTTAGCAGGGACACACACACTCTGCGGTCTGTAGCTCTGTGTGGTTAGCAGGGACACACACACTCTGGGGTCTGTAGCTCTGTGTGGTTAGCAGGGACACACACACTCTGCGGTCTGTAGCTCTGTGTGGTTAGCAGGGACACACACACTCTGCGGTCTGTAGCTCTGTGTGGTTAGCAGGGACGCACACACTCTGGGGTCTGTAGCTCTGTGTGGTTAGCAGGGACACACACACTCTGGGGTCTGTAGCTCTGTGTGGTTAGCAGGGACACACACACTCTGCGGTCTGTAGCTCTGTGTGGTTAGCAGGGACACACACACTCTGCGGTCTGTAGCTCTGTGTGGTTAGCAGGGACACACACACTCTGCGGTCTGTAGCTCTGTGTGGTTAGCAGGGACACACACACTCTGCGGTCTGTAGCTCTGTGTGGTTAGCAGGGACACACACACTCTGCGGTCTGTAGCTCTGTGTGGTTAGCAGGGACGGAAAATCCATCAGCCCTCTCTCTAACCCTAACCCTCTCTCTCCCTCTCCCTCTCCCTCTCCCTCTCCCTCTCCCTCTCCCTTTCTCTCTCCCTTTCTCTCTCCCTCTCTCCTTCCTCTTTCCTTCCCTCCATCTCTCCCTCCCACTGCGCTAAAACTGCTGCTCACTCCATCCACTCCTGTATTACTTCACTATTAAATATCTGTTCAGTTCAAGTACGGAGACATTTCTGTACCAGGAGTTATGAGATCTTTGTTAAGGATCCCTGTACACTTGGGGGCGGGGGTCACGCAATGTGGGGGCGGGGGTCACGCAATGTGGGGGCGCACCTCAGAATGCTTTGAAGCTAAACTAAATACACCCCCCAGGGTGCCTGAGGGCTCAGTCTCCCTTCTGAAACCAGGATCAGAGGGGTGTTTACACCTTTTTGCACCCAGGATTTTTCCTTTGTTCACTTTCGAATTTGTGTGATCAAAATAGCCGTGTATCCGATTCCTGTTTGATTGAAATATCAAACAGGGGGGGGGGGGGGGTGGGGTGGGCTGTGTCACCCTGATCCTAAACGCAGTCCCACAGTATACATACGGCCTCACCCTGATCCTAAACGCAGTCCCACACAGTGTACATACGCCCTCACTCTGATCCTAAACGCAGTCCCACAGTGTACATACGGCCTCACCCTGATCCTAAACGCAGTCCCACACAGTGTACATACGCCCTCACCCTGATCCTAAACGCAGTCCCACAGTGTACATACGCCCTCACCCTGATCCTAAACGCAGTCCCACAGTGTACATACGCCCTCACCCTGATCCTAAACGCAGTCCCACACAGTGTACATACGCCCTCACCCTGATCCTAAACGCAGTCCCACAGTGTACATACGCCCTCACCCTGATCCTAAACGCAGTCCCACAGTGTACATACGCCCTCACCCTGATCCTAAACGCAGTCCCACAGTGTACATACGCCCTCACCCTGATCCTAAACGCAGTCCCACAGTGTACATACGCCCTCACCCTGATCATAAACGCAGTCCCACAGTGTACATACGCCCTCACCCTGATCCTAAACGCAGTCCCACAGTGTACATACGCCCTCACCCTGATCCTAAACGCAGTCCCACAGTGTACATACGCCCTCACCCTGATCCTAAACGCAGTCCCACAGTGTACATACGCCCTCACCCTGATCCTAAACGCAGTCCCACAGTGTACATACGCCCTCACCCTGATCCTAAACGCAGTCCCACACAGTGTACATACTGGAAAAAAACTGCCTCTCAACTCTTGAGTTTTCAAGAGCTTTTCTTCACATCTCTTCATTTGTGAAGGACACAGGTTGAGAGGGACACAGGTTGAGAGGGAGATGTTTAAAGCAGGACTCGAGCCTTCTCGCGCATGGACAGATGGAGAGACGGACGGATGGAGGGAGGGAGAGAGAGAATAAGAGAGGAAAGCGAGACCAATCTCACCTGGAAGAAATTTTAACCAGCACAATTGTAATTTTTTTTCCATTTTGAAGGTAATAAGTATTTAAGAAGACAGTAATCAGCGTAACCATAACGCATCAGTGTTAGTCTCACAGACATGTATAGGCCCAGACATTTAAAGCACCAGCTTTCATTTGCTAAAGTGTCTCAGCGATCGAGTCCGAGGGGAGAAGAGGCAGCAGAACAGGGCCCCTGCGTTCGGACGGGGAAACCCCGAGCGCTCAGCCAGAGGCGGAAAGGTCGAGTGGAATGAGACGCATGCGCCAGAGCATTAATTACAGCCTCGCTGCACAGCGGCGCAATATCCCCCTTCCCCCGCCCGTTTGACCCAGCGCTGTGAGACATACTGCTCCCGTTTTACCACCCGTTTGACCCAGCGCTGTGAGACATACTGCTCCCGTTTTACCACCCGTTTGACCCAGCGCTGTGAGACATACTGCTCCCGTTTTACCACCCGTTTGACCCAGCGCTGTGAGACATACTGCTCCCGTTTTCCCGCCCGTTTGACCCAGCGCTGTGAGACATACTGCTCCCGTTTTACCCAGTGCTGTGAGACATACTGGTCCCGTTTTCCCGCCCGTTTGACCCAGCGCTGTGAGACATACTGCTCCCGTTTTCCCGCCCGTTTGACCCAGCACTGTGAGACATACTGCTCCCGTTTTACCACCCGTTTGACCCAGCGCTGTGAGACATACT
The DNA here is from genome assembly GCA_022702515.1 of Ilyophis sp. 1 JC-2022. Taxonomy (NCBI): domain Eukaryota; kingdom Metazoa; phylum Chordata; class Actinopteri; order Anguilliformes; family Synaphobranchidae; genus Ilyophis; species Ilyophis sp. 1 JC-2022. The sequence continues at coordinate 605,774 of CM040394.1, read as the reverse complement.
GCTCCCGTTTTCCCGCCCGTTTGACCCAGCGCTGTGAGACATACTGGTCCCGTTTTACCACCCGTTTGACCCAGCGCTGTGAGACATACTGGTCCCGTTTTACCACCCGTTTGACCCAGCGCTGTGAGACATACTGCTCCCGTTTTACCCAGCGCTGTGAGACATACTGCTCCCGTTTTCCCGCCCGTTTGACCCAGCGCTGTGAGACATACTGGTCCCGTTTTATCACCCGTTTGACCCAGCGCTGTGAGACATACTGCGCCCGTTTTACCACCCGTTTGACCCAGCGATGTGAGACATACTGGTCCCGTTTGACCCAGCGCTGTGAGACATACTGGTCCCGTTTGACCCAGTGCTGTGAGACATACTGCTCCCGTTTTACCACCCGTTTGACCCAGCGATGTGAGACATACTGGTCCCGTTTGACCCAGCGCTGTGAGACATACTGGTCCCATTTGACCCAGTGCTGTGAGACATACTGCTCCCGTTTTCCCGCCCGTTTGACCCAGCGCTGTGAGACATACTGCTCCCGTTTAACACGCCCATTTGACCCAGAGCTGTGAGACGTACTGCTCCCGTTTTACCGCCCGTTTGACCCAGCGCTTACGTTTTAACGCACGTTTATTGCGTTGATCAATAATAGTCAGAATGCTGATTTATTTCTGAGAAACAAAGTTAATGTTACCAATGACTACGGAACGAACAGATTCAGGCAAGATGACGGGGAAGAACATGAGAAGGAAACAGAGAGAAGCGGCAGTGCCTATAATGTAT
>CM040394.1:472500-600000 GCA_022702515.1 Ilyophis sp. 1 JC-2022 | reverse complement strand
TCACCCTACCCCTAACTTTCTAACATAGACACATCAGCATTGGACACGCTCGGAGGTTAGGGTTAGGATTAGGGCTCGGAGGTTAGGGTTAGGGTTAGGAGGTTAGGGTTAGGGTTAGGAGGTCGCTACAAAGACAACGAGCCAAAACAACATTCATTTAGAAAACAGGAAACCACAGAACAGAAAGCAGAAAGAACATCCACACAACACAGAGCCCACCTGTACAGCTCCCCCGCCCAGATCACCCCAACTTCCACCTGCCAACCCCCCCCCCCCAGACACACTGCTCTACCTCCAATCTACCACACACACACACTGCTCCACCTCCAATCTACCACGCACACACACCGCTCCACCTCCAATCTATCACACACACACACACACACACACTGCTCCACCTCCAATCTACCACACACACACACACACACACACTGCTCCACCTCCAATCTACCACACACACACACTGCTCCACCTCCAATCTATCACACACACACACACACACACTGCTCCACCTCCAATCTACCACACACACACACACACACACTGCTCCACCTCCAATCTATCACACACACACACACACCGCTCCACCTCCAATCACACACACACACACACACACTGCTCCACCTCCAATCTACCACACACACACACACACACACACACCGCTCCACCTCCAATCTACCACACACGCACACACACACACACACCGCTCCACCTCCAATCTATCACACACGCACACACACCGCTCCACCTCCAATCTACCACACACACATACACACACACACACACACTGCTCCACCTCCACTCTACCACACACACACACACACACACAGCTCCACCTCCAATCTATCACACACACACACACACACACACTGCTCCACCTCCAATCACACACACACACACACACACTGCTCCACCTCCAATCTACCACACACACACACACACACTGCTCCACCTCCAATCTACCACGCACGCACGCACACACACACACACACACACACACACCGCTCCACCTCCAATCTACCACACACACACACACCACCTCCAGTCTACCCCTCTTCCTCCCCAAACACTTCCACCTGCCACTAAGGCCAACATTATTATAATTAATAATTGATATTATTAATTTAATTTAAAAAAACAGGACTACATGACCATGACAGAGCCCTCTGTCCCTGGAATTAGAGTGTCCTGTTCCATTTATCAAATATTATTATTATTATTATTATTAATAATAGCGCTGGTGGAGTTTGGCAGAAGACAACCAAAGAGCACTTTTCCTTAATATAAAACACATGACTTCATCACCTGGCAGAACAGCAGGTCTGAAGACAGGCTAATTCAAAGCCATCTCTTTATACACTGCAGGATGCTATGCTAGCTTCATGCTAGTGCTCTTGGCTGCTCTCTGTAAAATTAGATTTTATAAAAAGTTAAAAACCATGGGGTGGGTGCAGAAAAAACAGAAAGTAAACTAGGAAGTAAACAACAAGTCCTCATCTGAACAAAATAGTTCGTTCGCTCGTTCGTTTGCTCGTTCGCTCGTTCGTTCGCTCATAAAGAGCAGATTCTTCCAGCCACTGCAACTTTGCACATGAAGCAGGATTTTTTCAAAACTGCCAATAAACAAAAAAAATCTGTTTATTGGCATGCCTTGTGTAGATGTAAAAATTGTAAATCCCAGAGGTTGAATTTAACTCATGATGTTTATTTGTTTTATGCTGCCCTCTTGGCCAGATCTCTCTTGTAAAATATATTTTAATCTCAATGAGACTTTACCTGGTTAAATAAAGGTTAAATAAAAAATAAATAAATTAGTTGCTATTAGTTCACAGTAAGGTATGCATAAAGTTTCATTAATTTGGTAAATAGCCACTGAACACCAGTTTTACCATCAGCTGAAGCAGAGCTCTTATAAATATTGGGACAGTCATTAACTGCTGAAATACTAGGGCGTGCTTCTTTGGAGGAAAGGGGACCCGTTTGATACTTTAAAAAGAGGGACTCTGGAGCGAACCGCGTGGCCTGTTCTACAGCAGGAACACAGATACTTTAAAAAGAGGGACTCTGGAGCGAACCGCGTGGCCTGTTCTACAGCAGGAACACAGATACTTTAAAAAGAGGGACTCTGGAGCGAACCGCGTGGCCTGTTCTACAGCAGGAACACAGATACTTTAAAAAGAGGGACTCTGGAGCGAACCGCGTGGCCTGTTCTACAGCAGGAACACAGATACTTTAAAAAGAGGGACTCTGGAGCGAACCACGTGGCCTGTTCTACAGTAGGAACACAGATACTTTAAAAAGAGGGACTCTGGAGCGAACCGCGTGGCCAGGAGAGGTTCTCACAGTTTCCGGTGATGTCAGCGGGGAGAGGGAGGTGCACGTTGTACACAAGATTATATTCCTTTGAGATGACTCATTTGGCCAGGAGAAAAGGCCTCATTTGTCTCTCTCATCAAAGGAGGCCTCGAGGTGACTTTTTGCCAACGGCACCTGTCGTCTGAGAAACTGGTCTTCCAGTAAACGATATCCTTCTGCAGGATATGGGAGGAGAGGCACTCCTGGTTTCAGGAGAGACTTGTTGTGACGTGCAGCCTTCAGAGCACCACCACAAACAGGCTTCTTCTCTGTTTTTGGTCTATGGTGAAAAATTTCAATCACACAAGAACATACGACACACAAGAAATAACTATTGGATGGACAAATCTCCCTCTCCCCCTCTCTCCCTCTCCCTCTCCCTCTCTCTCTCTCTCTCTCTCTCTCCCTCTCTCTCTCTCTCTCCCTCCCTCTCTCCCTCCCTCTCTCCCTCCCCCTCTCTCTCCCTCTCCCTCTCTCTCCCTCTCTCTCTCTCTCCCTCCCCCTCTCTCTCCCTCTCCCTCTCTCTCCCTCTCTCTCCCTCTCTCTCCCTCTCCCTCTCCCTCTCCATGTAATTTGCACACCAAGAGGCTTTCATTCTGGTGTGAGCGATTTGTCATGCTACCTTGCATATCCAATTTCTATTTATTTCTGCTAGGCCCGTTAGCATCTGCGCTAGAAAAGAAGCATTTTCTCACAGCACGGGGCAGAATTATGATCATTACGATGCCTTTCTGCCCCCCCCAAACAGCCAACCTGCTATCCGTTCCACAGCGTCGGCAATATCGGCGCAGTCTCCACACTAAATTAATCACACAGACCCATTCTCCGCCTGATAAATATGTCATTTATAGCACATTCCTCCTTTAGCTGAAGCGCAGTTCTGAAGGGACAGCCCATCCATCCGTCTTGCTTATGCCTCCATAAATCTTGATTGGTTTTGGGGGGGTTTCCGGTGAATTAACACTCCCTCACTCTCTCTTTCCCAGTGAATAAAAATGATAAACCCCAAACGCCAAAAAAATAAAAAAACACACACAATAGCAAGCCGCTTCTCCCCCTCCCCACAGCGAGCCCCCACTGTTGCTGCTGCTGGATCCATTTCCCCAGCTATCCTCCAATCAGAGCCCCAGGCACACGGACGCCATTTACACAGCTATCCTCCAATCAGAGCCCCAGGCACACGGACACCATTTCCCCAGCTATCCTCCAATCAGAGCCCCAGGCACACGGACACCATTTCCCCAGCTATCCTCCAATCGGAGCCCCACTCACACAGACACCATTTCCCCAGCTATCCTCCAATCAGAGCCCCACTCACACGGACACCATTTCCCCAGCTATCCTCCAATCAGAGCCCCAGGCACACGGACACCATTTCCCCAGCTATCCTCCAATCAGAGCCCCAACTCACATGGACACCATTTCCCCAGCTATCCTCCAATCAGAGCCCCAGGCACACGGACACCATTTCCACAGCTATCCTCCAATCAGAGCCCCACTCACATGGACACCATTTCCCCAGCTATCCTCCAATCAGAGCCCCACTCACACGGACACCATTTCCCCATTTAATATTCCATTAAATGCAACCTAAACACAGAGAAACGAATAGAGCCGTTAATATTACGTTACATCATGAGTTTCACGGTGTATAGTGCCGATGCTGCTGACGCCTCTGATTCACGTTCGAGTTCTAAATCATACCAGATATGACTGCAAATTCATATCTACAAATCTGTATGACTTTCCTGTAAAAAAAAAATGTCAACAAAACTTCCTACAACATAAAGTTGTAGTGTGTGATTATAATAGAGATTACTCATCAGTGTGTGATTATAGTGTGTGATTATAATAGAGATTACTCATCAGTGTGTGATTATAGTGTGTGATTATAATAGAGATTACTCATCAGTGTGTGATTATAGTAATAGAGATTACTCATCAGTGTGTGATTATAGTGTGTGATTATAATAGAGATTACTCATCAGTGTGTGATTATAGTGTGTGATTATAGTGTGTGATTATAATAGAGATTACTCATCAGTGTGAGATTATAATAATAGAGATTACTCATCAGTGTGTGATTATAATAGAGATTACTCATCAGTGTGAGATTATAGTAATAGAGATTACTCATCAGTGTGTGATTATAGTAATAGAGATTACTCATCAGTGTGTGATTATAGTAATAGAGATTACTCAGCAGTGTGTGATTATAATAGAGATTACTCATCAGTGTGTGATTATAGTAATAGAGATTACTCATCAGTGTGTGATTATAGTAATAGAGATTACTCAGCAGTGTGTGATTATAATAGAGATTACTCATCAGTGTGTGATTATAGTAATAGAGATTACTCAGCAGTGTGTGATTATAATAGAGATTACTCATCAGTGTGAGATTATAGTAATAGAGATTACTCATCAGTGTGTGATTATAGTAATAGAGATTACTCATCAGTGTGAGATTATAATAATAGAGATTACTCATCAGTGTGTGATTATAATAGAGATTACTCATCAGTGTGAGATTATAGTAATAGAGATTACTCATCAGTGTGTGATTATAGTAATAGAGATTACTCATCGGTGTGAGATTATAGTAATAGAGATTACTCATCAGTGTGTGATTATAGTAATAGAGATTACTCATCAGTGTGTGATTATAGTAATAGAGATTACTCATCAGTGTGAGATTATAGTAATAGAGATTACTCATCAGTGTGTGATTATAGTAATAGAGATTACTCATCAGTGTGTGATTATAGTAATAGAGATTACTCATCGGTGTGAGATTATAGTAATAGAGATTACTCATCAGTGTGTGATTATAGTAATAGAGATTACTCATCAGTGTGTGATTATAGTAATAGAGATTACTCATCGGTGTGAGATTATAGTAATAGAGATTACTCATCAGTGTGTGATTATAGTAATAGAGATTACTCATCAGTGTGTGATTATAGTAATAGAGATTACTCATCAGTGTGTGATTATAGTAATAGAGATTACTCATCAGTGTGTGATTATAGTAATAGAGATTACTCATCGGTGTGAGATTATAGTAATAGAGATTACTCATCAGTGTGTGATTATAGTAATAGAGATTACTCATCAGTGTGTGATTATAGTAATAGAGATTACTCATCAGTGTGTGATTATAGTAATAGAGATTACTCATCAGTGTGTGATTATAGTAATAGAGATTACTCATCAGTGTGTGATTATAGTAATAGAGATTACTCATCAGTGTGAGATTATAGTAATAGAGATTACTCATCAGTGTGAGATTATAGTAATAGAGATTACTCATCAGTGTGATTATAGTAATAGAGATTACTCATCAGTGTGTGATTATAGTAATAGAGATTACTCATCAGTGTGTGATTATAGTAATAGAGATTACTCATCAGTGTGTGATTATAGTAATAGAGATTACTCAGCAGTGTGTGATTATAATAGAGATTACTCATCAGTGTGTGATTATAGTAATAGAGATTACTCATCAGTGTGTGATTATAGTAATAGAGATTACTCATTAGTGTGTGATTATAGTAATAGAGATTACTCATCAGTGTGTGATTATAGTAATAGAGATTACTCAGCAGTGTGTGATTATAATAGAGATTACTCATCAGTGTGTGATTATAGTAATAGAGATTACTCATCAGTGTGTGATTATAGTAATAGAGATTACTCATTAGTGTGTGATTATAGTAATAGAGATTACTCATCAGTGTGTGATTATAGTAATAGAGATTACTCAGCAGTGTGTGATTATAATAGAGATTACTCATCAGTGTGTGATTATAGTAATAGAGATTACTCATCAGTGTGTGATTATAATAGAGATTACTCATCAGTGTGTGATTATAGTAGAGATTACTCATCAGTGTGTGATTATAGTAATAGAGATTACTCATCAGTGTGTGATTATAGTAATAGAGATTACTCATCAGTGTGTGATTATAGTAATAGAGATTACTCATCAGTGTGTGATTATAGTAATAGAGATTACTCATCAGTGTGTGATTATAGTAATAGAGATTACTCATCAGTGTGTGATTATAGTAATAGAGATTACTCATCAGTGTGTGATTATAGTAATAGAGATTACTCAGCAGTGTGTGATTATAGTAATAGAGATTACTCATCGGTGTGTGATTATAGTAATAGAGATTACTCATCAGTGTGTGATTATAGTAATAGAGATTACTCATCAGTGTGTGATTATAGTAATAGAGATTACTCAGCAGTGTGTGATTATAATAGAGATTACTCATCAGTGTGTGATTATAGTAATAGAGATTACTCATCAGTGTGAGATTATAGTAATAGAGATTACTCAGCAGTGTGTGATTATAGTAATAGAGATTACTCATCAGTGTGAGATTATAGTAATAGAGATTACTCATCAGTGTGAGATTATAGTAATAGAGATTACTCATCGGTGTGAGATTATAGTAATAGAGATTACTCATCAGTGTGAGATTATAGTAATAGAGATTACTCATCAGTGTGAGATTATAGTAATAGAGATTACTCATCAGTGTGAGATTATAGTAATAGAGATTACTCATCAGTGTGTGATTATAGTAATAGAGATTACTTATCAGTGTGTGATTATAGTAATAGAGATTACTCATCAGTGTGTGATTATAGTAATAGAGATTACTCATCAGTGTGAGATTATAGTAATAGAGATTACTCATCGGTGTGAGATTATAGTAATAGAGATTACTCATCAGTGTGTGATTATAGTAATAGAGATTACTCATCAGTGTGAGATTATAGTAATAGAGATTACTCATCAGTGTGTGATTATAGTAATAGAGATTACTCATCAGTGAGATTATAGTAATAGAGATTACTCAGCAGTGTGTGATTATAGTAATAGAGATTACTCATCAGTGTGTGATTATAGTAATAGAGATTACTCATCAGTGTGAGATTATAGTAATAGAGATTACTCATCAGTGTGTGATTATAGTAATAGAGATTACTCATCAGTGTGAGATTATAGTAAGAGAGATTACTCATCAGTGTGTGATTATATTAATAGAGATTACTCATCAGTGTGTGATTATATTAATAGAGATTACTCATCAGTGTGTGATTATAGTAATAGAGATTACTCATCAGTGTGTGATTATAGTAATAGAGATTACTCATCAGTGTGTGATTATAGTAATAGAGATTACTCAGCAGTGTGTGATTATAGTAATAGAGATTACTCATCAGTGTGTGATTATAGTAATAGAGATTACTCATCAGTGTGTGATTATAGTAATAGAGATTACTCATCAGTGTGAGATTATAGTAATAGAGATTACTCATCAGTGTGTGATTATAGTAATAGAGATTACTCATCAGTGTGTGATTATAGTAATAGAGATTACTCATCAGTGTGAGATTATAGTAATAGAGATTACTCATCAGTGTGTGATTATAGTAATAGAGATTACTCATCAGTGTGAGATTATAGTAAGAGAGATTACTCATCAGTGTGTGATTATATTAATAGAGATTACTCATCAGTGTGTGATTATAGTAATAGAGATTACTCATCAGTGTGTGATTATAGTAAGAGATTACTCATCAGTGTGAGATTATAGTAATAGAGATTACTCATCAGTGTGAGATTATAGTAAGAGAGATTACTCATCAGTGTGTGATTATATTAATAGAGATTACTCATCAGTGTGTGATTATAGTAATAGATTACTCATCAGTGTGTGATTATAGTAATAGAGATTACTCATCAGTGTGTGATTATAGTAATAGAGATTACTCATCAGTGTGAGATTATAGTAATAGAGATTACTCATCAGTGTGTGATTATAGTAATAGAGATTACTCATCAGTGTGTGATTATAGTAATAGAGATTACTCATCAGTGTGAGATTATAGTAATAGAGATTACTCAGCAGTGTGTGATTATAGTAATAGAGATTACTCATCAGTGTGTGATTATAGTAATAGAGATTACTCATCAGTGTGTGATTATAGTAATAGAGATTACTCAGCAGTGTGTGATTATAGTAATAGAGATTACTCAGCAGTGTGTGATTATAGTAATAGAGATTACTCATCAGTGTGTGATTATAGTAATATAGATTACTCATCAGTGTGAGATTATAGTGTGTGATTATAATAGAGATTACTCATCAGTGTGTGATTATAGTAATAGAGATTACTCATCAGTGTGAGATTATAGTGTGTGATTATAATAGAGATTACTCATCAGTGTGTGATTATAGTAATAGAGATTACTCATCAGTGTGTGATTATAGTAATAGAGATTACTCATCAGTGTGTGATTATAGTAATAGAGATTACACATCAGTGTGAGATTATAGTAATAGAGATTACTCATCAGTGTGTGATTATAGTAATAGAGATTACTCATCAGTGTGTGATTATAGTAATAGAGATTACTCATCAGTGTGTGATTATAGTAATAGAGATTACTCATCAGTGTGTGATTATAGTAATAGAGATTACTCATCAGTGTGTGATTATAGTAATAGAGATTACTCATCAGTGTGAGATTATAGTAATAGAGATTACTCATCAGTGTGTGATTATAGTAATAGAGATTACTCATCAGTGTGAGACATTTTGTTTGTGGCAAGATTATACAGATGTATGTTCATTATCCTCCAGCTGGTAATATTTCCAGAGCACTTCCTGCTCCTTTGGTGGTTGGGGGGGGGGCTTTCTTCAGCGATGTGTCATGCCACCATTCCCGTCAGGAATCATTACAAAGGGTAGAAGTGTACGGAATTCTCATTTATATTCTAAATTATACGGATAACTTGCATCCACATGGGGGGGGGGGGCAAATACAGCCCCCCGACAAGGATTCATACAGTCGGCTCACGCCTCGCCGATCCCGCAAAACCCTCCTTTCATTATGAGCGTTTTCTCCAAGTCACTGATTCGACTCTGTGAATAAAGTCGCCATGGAAACATTACTGAGGAGAAATCATGATTTTATCAGAATATGAATCACTGCTGGTCTTTGAGGCCATATCCTACATGAGCGCGCAACCTTGGCCGTTTATCCTGCACCCAATATCCCAATAACCACGCACGCACGCACGCACACACGCGCACACACACAGTCGCGCACACACGTGTGAGAATGTTCTGGAGACATTATAGGATTCCAAGGCCCTTCAACAAACCCTATACTGTACTCAGTTCACCAGCCATTCAATAACACTGCATAGAAAACACAAGTACAAAATACCACATCACAACGTCATATATGCCAACTAACACACAAATACAACATTTCTGAACACTTACAGCCATTCATGCTTTACTTGAATGAGGTGAGCTTAAGTATTAGTTATGTTCAATGAACAGCTCGTATTTTTTTGTCCACTCCAACAACTGCCAAACTTAGACTGATATGTATGAGAATTGTCTGTCTGCATGAATGGGTACCAGAATGTTGGTTAGATGGTCTGAACGTCACTCAAACCGTCAATGCTAACGTCGCGCTCAAACCGTCAATGCTAACGACACGCGCAAACCGTCAATGCTAACGACACGCTCAAACCATCAATGCTAACGACACGCTCAAACCGTCAATGCTAACGACACGCGCAAACCGTCAATGCTAACGACACGCTCAAACCGTCAATGCTAACGACACGCTCAAACCGTCAATGCTAACGACACGCGCAAACCGTCAATGCTAACGACACGCGCAAACCGTCAATGCTAACGACGCGCTCAAACCGTCAATGCTAACGACGCGCTCAACCCGTCAATGCTAACGACGCGCTCAAACCGTCAATGCTAACAACACGCACAAACCGTCAATGCTAACGACACGCTCAAACCGTCAATGCTAACGTCGCGCTCAAACCGTCAATGCTAACGACACGCTCAAACCGTCAATGCTAACGACACGCGCAAACCGTCAATGCTAACGACACGCGCAAACCGTCAATGCTAACAACACGCGCAAACCGTCAATGCTAACGACACGCTCAAACCGTAAATGCTAACGACGCGCTCAAACCGTCAATGCTTACATCAGCCATCGCACATTTGGCTCCGTTTGCCTGATCTAGTTTCTTTAGCTGATTCCCCAATGCCAGTATAAAAAGAGTTTAACCAACAGAAGCAGGCCATGGTGCAGAAATAAATATCCCCAGAAGCTCGGTGTCATCACTTAAAAAATAAATAAATAAATAAATTTTTATAAAAAAAAAAAAAAATAGACAGGAAGTGACATCACCAGAAGGGGTGTTGCTAAGCCCTGGAAGGAGTGTTGTTTGAATGCAGTGTGGGAGCCAGGTGGGGGGGAGGGGCCATCACACCGCACGGGGGGGGGCTCAGCTATTGGACGCAGCTCAAGCACTTGAACGCAGTGACACCGACTGCATTCCAGCGAATCAGTGCGCGCTCTTCTAATCTCTCCTCACAGCGCCGCACACGCAGACGCCCCGAAACCTGAAACTAGTTCCGCGCATACAGTCCGTGTCTGTGGGGTCACATCTCTGCTAAGGGAAGGAAATAAACACACACACAGTTCTACAAAAAGAAAGAAACACACACACACACGCAGTTCTACAAAAAGAAAGAAACACACACACACACACACACACACACACACACAGTTCTACAAAAAGAAAGAAACACACACACACAGTTCTATAGAGAGAAAAACACACACAGTTCTACAGAGAGACACGCACATGCACACAGTTCTACAGAGAGACACACACACACACACACACAGTTCTACAGAGACACACACACACACACACACACACACACACAGTTCTACAGAGAAATCCACATCCACACAGTTCTACAGAGACACACACACACACACGCAGTTCTTCAGAGACACACACACACACACACAGTTCTACAGCGAGACACACACACACACACACACACAGTTCTACAGAGACACACACAGTTCTACAGAGAGACACACACGCAGTTCTTCAGAGACACACACACACACACACACACAGTTCTACAGCGAGACACACACACACACACACACACACACACACACACACACACACAGTTCTACAGCGAGACACACACACACACACACACACACACACACACAGTTCTACAGAGAGAGAGAAAGGGGATAAATGCTTGTGAGGAAACAGTGTGTGATTAGGTGATTAGGCTCGTCCGTAAAGAATACCTGACCACCAGGTACAGATCCACTCGGTCACGTGTAACATGATGTTGCGTGTTACGTGTTACATGGTTATAATTGGACAAAAAACTGGCAGATCCCCTGCCCCCCTTCAACATCAACAGCACCTCAACCCCACCCCCTCTCACTTCAGATTCTGGGTTTAGTGCAAAGGTCAAAGCCACATTTTCTTATTAAAGCAACCAAAGCAAATTAAAGCTTTAAATTGGATCTTCAACCTACAATCCATTTCTGATGCGTCCACTGAAAATTTGGTAATAAATAAATAAATACAATACGGCCATCACAAGCTTCCAATCTTTGATGTCAGTCTCCCGTTTCTGAAATAGGAGGGAAAAATTAAATACAATAAAAACTAATTAGCACATCGAAAATAACTTTCGTTTGAAGATGGAGATGCAAACATGTGTGCATGTTGATAAACACTAACACTTAGGGATCATCCATTTTTAAACCCTCAGATGAAAGCAGAAATAGCCTCAGTAATGACCAGTTTCTCATCTGCAGTTTGTTTAAGGTTTTTTTTTTTTGGCTTATTGGACCAGTATGTGAAACAGACCTGCGTTGGTTTCTCGATTACTCATTTCAGGCGGAGATGGATTGAAGTATTAGATTTGTAAACTCACAGAAGACAAAATAAGATCAGGTAGCCACATTTTCTTTCATCAGGCAGAAAAAAATAAAAAAATAAAAAAAATAAAAAAACATGTTTCAATAAAGCTTTCGATAAAGATAAAGGCTACAGTAAAGCTTTCGATAAAGATAAAGGCCTTTACAGCAGTTTACCAGTGTACAGAATGGAGATGATTTACTGACGGACAGGTGGGGGGGGCTTCCCTGCAATAGGCAGCAGCCGGTCATGTGACCGGCGTCAGTGGCGAGAAGAACCGTGGACAGTCTCCTCGGAGCGAAGAACGTGTCATATGTGGCTCCTGGCACACACACGCTGCCGTCGCTACAGAAACCACTCATTTCTTTCAACGAGCCAATCCGCAAAAAGTACTTCATAAAGAAGAGAGAAATTATATAAACAGAACATAGCCTGACAATACAACGGAAGAGTCCCTTATCTGCACAAGCACTACAGCGCGGACCCCTACCCTTATCTGCACAAGCACTACAGCGCGGACCCCTACCCTTATCTGCACAAGCACTACAGCGCGGACCCCTACCCTTATCTGCACAAGCACTACAGCGCGGACCCCTACCCTTATCTGCACAAGCACTACAGCGCGGACCCCTACCCTTATCTGCACAAGCACTACAGCGCGGACCCCTACCCTTATCTGCACAAGCACTACAGCGCGGACCCCTACCCTTATCTGCACAAGCACTACAGCGCGGACCCCTACCCTTATCTGCACAAGCACTACAGCGCGGAACCCTACCCTTATCTGCACAAGCACTACAGCGCGGACCCCTACCCTTATCTGCACAAGCACTACAGCGCGGACCCCTACCCTTATCTGCACAAGCACTACAGCGCGGAACCCTACCCTTATCTGCACAAGCACTACAGCGCGGACCCCTACCCTTATCTGCACAAGCACTACAGCGCGGACCCCTACCCTTATCTGCACAAGCACTACAGCGCGGACCCCTACCCTTATCTGCACAAGCACTACAGCGCGGACCCCTACCCTTATCTGCACAAGCACTACAGCGCGGACCCCTACCCTTATCTGCACAAGCACTACAGCGCGGACCCCTACCCTTATCTGCACAAGCACTACAGCGCGGACCCCTACCCTTATCTGCACAAGCACTACAGCGCGGACCCCTACCCTTATCTGCACAAGCACTACAGCGCGGACCCCTACCCTTATCTGCACAAGCACTACAGCGCGGACCCCTACCCTACAGCGCGGACCCCTACCCTTATCTGCACAAGCACTACAGCGCGGACCCCTACCCTTATCTGCACAAGCACTACAGCGCGGAACCCTACACTGCGATGTGAAGGAGCGGCCATCTTTTCACTTACCCCATGAAAGGGAAACAGCAGCCTATTGTCCCTTTGATTGTACTGAAAGTATCACATAAAACAGAGAATCACGCTGCATTCAACATAAATTCAATTTAGACCCCCCCCCCCTAACTGCAGTTCCAAACAACATATCGCATGTGAGCCGTCGGGTAACTTGCATGAATTAAGCTTTATAGCAATGTGGGCGCAAACAAAAAAAAAAAACTCCATTTATTTCTGACAAAATATGTGTGAAAGCCATCGATAGGAGAATCAGTGCCTACACAAGTACCACGAGAAGGCAGCACGTGCCCCAACAATCCATGTCGCTTCTAATCAGCTGCAGTTTCTGAGCACGTCCGGCGCGGCTTGCGTCTTACGCGATATTCACATTTTGGCAAATTATGGTTAGATTGGATTTAATTCCTCCGGAGTCAGGAGTGTCTCAGAACGTTTTCTGCCCATCTCAGCTATAAATTCCATTCCAGAACAACAACGGCTAAACACGATGCAGAGCTCAGAGCTGCAGTCCGCTATTAAATACCGCCACCGAGCTGCAGCTCAAAATAAAAAAGTCAAGACCTGCCTATACCACCCAACAATCCACAAGCCCATTGTAAAAGCACAAAGTATAGCCATGTGAGTCTAGGCCACCCTATATAGACCCTGGGAGGGGGGGGGTGCAGGTTGGATGTCCAGGATGTCCCGTACTTCACCCCAAAATGGTATGACCCCCACAGTACTGTTCTTGTTGCTAACATTATGTACCGTTGATGCACTAATATGACCCTAACCCTAACACACACATGCTGCTGTTGTGAATAACCAAGAGAATGTGACTAGCTGCGCGGTACGTCACGAACCAAGCCCCGCCAATGCTTTCACATGCACGGGCAGTGGCTCGCACTGGAGCCAGGGAATGCTGGGTAATGCTGGGGTTAGAACGCTCTGATGTCAGCGGCCCAGATTCAGTGCAGTGGTGAAGCATCGCGAGCAAAACAAGGCCAGTGAAGATGAACCAACGCTCACTTTAGCTGCACATGTGGACAAAATACCTCCGTAATACCTGCATGTACATAATGGAGACATAATATAATCTTATAACAACATTCTATGCAACTATGGTCCATTTGAACTATTAAGAAGCCTGACCGCGTGGCCGCCGTTAGCGTCCAGGCTAACGCCGCTGATCCCTGCACCGTTTAAGAGCGACTCAGTGTGCTAACATTGCACTGACAGGCGCTGTCACGCTAAATTCCTGTGTGTTAAAATGCTGCTGTCGCCATTCTGGGAGGTACTGCCTGGATACATGTCTCAGTCCACAGCGAGTCCGTTTTGTCCTGGCTGGGAAGCTTCAGGACTGTTCGTATGGAGCCCTCGGTCTCAGAAGCAGCACATCCCTGCAAGATTTAAGTTCCAGATCTTAAATTCTGCACTTCTGTGCACAAAATGTCTGAAATGTGAGCACATGCCAACCAAAGGCCCAGAACATTCTGTAGAGCCTCTCTCACACCCATAAACACACACTCTCTCTCACACCCACAAACACACACTCTCTCTCTCTCACACCCACAAACACACACTCTCTCTCTCTCTCACACACCCACAAACACACACTCTCTCTATCTCTCTCAAACCCACAAACACACACTCTCTCTCTCTCTCTCTCTCACACCCACAAACACACACTCTCTCTCTCTCTCTCTCACACCCACAAACACACACTCTCTCTCTCTCTCTCACACACCCACAAACACACACTCTCTCTCTCTCTCACACACCCACAAACACACACTCTCTCTATCTCTCTCAAACCCACAAACACACACTCTCTCTCTCTCTCTCTCACACCCACAAACACACACTCTCTCTCTCTCTCTCAAACCCACAAACACACACTCTCTCTCTCACCTACAAACACACACTCTCTCTCTCACACCCACAAACACACACTCTCTCTCTCTCACACACCCACAAACACACACTCTCTCGCTATCTCTCACACCTACACACACTCTCTCTCTCTCTCTCTCGCTCTCACCTACAAACACACACTCTCTCTCTCACACCCACAAACACACACTCTCTCTCTCTCTCTCACACCCACAAACACACACTCTCTCTCTCACCTACAAACACACACTCTCTCTCTCACACCCACAAACACACACTCTCTCTCTCTCACACACCCACAAACACACTCTCTCGCTATCTCTCACACCTACACACACTCTCTCTCTCTCGCTCTCTCTCACACCTACAAACACTCTCTCTCTCTCTCTCACACCCACAAACACACTCTCTCTCTCTCACCTACAAACACACACTCTCTCACACCTACAAACACACTCTCTCTCTCTCTCTCTCACCTACAAACACACACTCTCTCTCTCTCTCTCACCTACAAACACACACTCTCTCTCTCACACCTACAAACACACACTCTCTCTCTCTCTCTCTCTCACCTACAAACACACACTCTCTCTCTCACACCTACAAACACACACTCTCTCTCTCTCTCTCTCTCTCACACCTACAAACACTCTCTCTCTCTCTCACACCCACAAACACACTCTCTCTCTCACACCTACAAACACACACTCTCTCTCTCTCTCACCTACAAACACACACTCTCTCACACCTACAAACACACACTCTCTCTCTCTCTCTCTCACCTACAAACACACACTCTCTCACACCTACAAACACACTCTCTCTCTCTCTCTCACCTACAAACACACACTCTCTCTCTCTCTCTCACCTACAAACACACACTCTCTCTCTCACACCTACAAACACACACTCTCTCTCTCTCTCTCTCACACCTACAAACACACACTCTCTCTCTCTCTCTCTCACACCTACAAAACACACACTCTCTCTCTCTCTCTCTCTCTCTCACCTACAAACACTCTCTCTCTCTCTCTCTCACCTACAAACACACTCTCTCTCTCTCTCTCACCTACACACACACTCTCTCTCACCTACAAACACACACTCTCTCTCTCTCTCACATACAAACACACACTCTCTCTCTCTCTCACACACCCACAAACACACACTTTCTCGCTCTCACACCTACAAACACACACTCTCTCACACCCACAAACACACACACACACACACTCTCTCGCTCTCTCTCTCACACGCACACACTCAAAAACCCACACACGCAAGCACGCGTGCAGACACACAAATACACTCTCTCCGTCTTCCTCTCTCACACAAACGCAGAAACGTGTACACGAGCACGCACACACACACACACACACACACACACACAAAGTATTGCCTTAGCACGGATGGCCAGCAGTGGGTTGTTTGATCCCCGGCTAATTAATCGTGAGATCTCTTACACATACGCGGCGTGCCACACTGTCACAGGGAAGTGACCTCACACACCTGACCAAAGCTCCATGTGGCACTTCAATAAAGATGATTTATGGTCCATATGAAAGCATGAACGACCATGAAATACGCAGCGATGACATGGCCCTGCGTGCACTCATCCACAGAAGATAAATTGCTAAGATATATGCTTAAAGAATATATACAGACCCTGTAATTACCTCTTCATGCCACAGTAGTCATAATGTAATGACACGGCTGATTCTATATCATATTCCATACCTCATAATATGCACCCTGTCACACAACGGGCCTTAAAACGAACCATTACTGGCATTCTGCAGCCTGGAGAGAATTCTGGGAAACCTATGGGTGCGGAGGAATTCAAAAATCAACATTTAGTGTCGGCAGGCTTCAGAAAATGGTTATACAGCCCATAAAATGAACAAACACAATGTGGAGGGAGTGTCACACTTACTGACGGGAAATCCGCTCAGCTTTCACTCACAACACGGAGGCCTGTACTACTCTACTATATTAAAACACATCTCACATCTTAATACATCTCTACTACATTAAAACACATCTCACATCTTAATACATCTCTACTATATTAAAACACATCTCACATCTTAATACATCTCTACTATATTAAAACACATCTCACATCTTAATACATCTCTACTATATTAAAACACATCTCACATCTTAATACATCTCTACTATATTAAAACACATCTCACATCTTAATACATCTCTACTATATTAAAACACATCTCACATCTTAATACATCTCTACTATATTAAAACACATCTCACATCTTAATACATCTCTACTATATTAAAACACATCACAGATGTATTTGCTCCTTCTAATACTGTACTTCAATCCCCCCCCCCCCCCCCCCTCTAATAACCAGACCCTCTGATTATTCAGGTCTGCGCTTAATCCAGCCTCTGAGACTGAGATCAAAGCCTTGTGAAACCCCCCCGATTCCCCGTCATTAGCATGCAAACATCGCCACGGCTCTCCAGACACCTCCATCACTCCAGATCTGTGGTTCATTCAAAGCTCTCCACGCTTTAAAAATAATCATCTTCCAGACTGAAAAAGCCTCCATTTACATTTTTGCCACATTTCATCCCAAAGCTACCATTTCAAAATGAAATCCAGTCAATTTGAGGAGCTGCGACCTGCACCACGCGCATCGATAAAAAGATGAATGGCGCTAACGTGCTAACGCTGCAGCCGCACCATGTGCATCGATAAGGGGCTGAATGGAGGAGGAAACAGCGAGCCGTTAGCAGCTTATGCTAACAGGATCAGCGCTGCCTGACCTTTGCCCCAATAATCCACTGACAGATGGGGATGGACGAAATGTGGGTCACCAAGAAAACGGAAGAGCTGAACTTGACCTGAAGGGGCCGGATCCCCGAGACTCCAGTGGCAAAAGGGACGTCCCTCAGACAGGGCTCCCCTGAATCATTCACAGAGGGGGCTTGTGGGAAATGAAGTCCAGACATGGAGTTGCAAATGATGTTTGGCAGCTTGTGGACTACCTGTCAGCACCTGTTGCCCAAGCAGAGAGGAGCGTCCCACCTGTATGGAAGGCCTGCCAATGCGCTGAAGTGTAGTGGCACACGGGGCTCTTTGCATTCCCCCGTCCTGTCCGCCTCCACAGGGGTGTCTGGAGGCCCCCTCCCCCCCCCTCGCCCCCTCGCCCTGGCCATTTCCCAGAGGCCTGGATTTACAGAAAGTCTCCCCGGCGCTGCCAAACCCCAAACCCCCTCCCAAAGTAACATGCCTACAGAGGAAAAGCACTTGAAATAACGAGGACCAGAGGTAGCCCCCCCCCCGAACCACACCCCCTCTCCCCAACCCCAACAAATCCCTCTTCCTGTGTAGCGCGACATGAGAAGCGTGCACACGTCTCCCTCAGCCGCCCCGAGGTCTGCTACAAGCGCCACCGCCGAATTCAGCCCCTGCGCCGACCCATCTCTCTGAGAAGATTGCATCTTTTATTTATCGCTTCTTGCCTTTATTTTTACTGTGAATTCCAGGCTGAGATGCAATCAGCCCAAAAATTCTCCCCGTCCCGTGTGTACTCCTGTCATTACCCATTGCTCGTGTGCAGAATGAGGCTTACACACACACACACAATTTATCTGTGCCAACAAAACCCAAGCTAATTCTCTTGTTCAACCACTGGAAAACAGGGCAGACCATTTTGATCTGACACAAATATAAAAGACGACCAAAACAGACCAGAAACAACGGGATATAAGCGAGGAATAATACACACACACACACACACAGTGTCAGCTGGACTCGCTCTGGCACTAACGCTAGGGCACAATGCCCAGGTGAAGCGTTTGGAGGAGGGGGAAATTATCATGCAGAAAATTACGTTTGCAGATTGCATTACAATTAAAACCAACCGCAGACAGTAATGCGATTAAAATGCTGAACCCCATCCAAGGGCGTGGAGCCTCGGATCTGAGACAGCTCGCGCCCAATAGCGCCTAAACAAAGGTGTTAGAACGTGGAAGGTGGATGTTCGTTTGGCAGGTAGCTAATATTCGAGGGTAGAAAGGGAGGACGGCTGTTGTTGCTGTTGACATGCCCCCCATCCCCCGCTCGGAAAATTTACTGCGTTATCTTTTCCCGTTTCCCTTTAACTGACGCTACACAATTATGAAATGTAGCCTCGACTAATATTCCTGCCCGCGCAGAACAAAACGCGAATCCCGAACCAATTAGCAGGAAATTTGTGCAAATTACCAAAGTCTATTTAAAAATAGAGGTTCTGCAGCTTTAAATCGCAATCCCTCCCACCCCTTTCCAAATCTCTTCTATTTAACAAGCAGTGAAAAGAAATAAAAAGGCGCTTTTGTTCCCCTTCCTTTTGGAGAGTGACAGAAAGCTGAAAAGACACAAATAAAAGGCGAAAATGGAACAAAGTGCCAAGCTTTCAATGGGAATGCCTGACGGCTATTTGATATGCGCACTCGGCAAATACAAGCTAAAAAGACTAGGGGGGTTGCTATCGGGAAAAGACATAGCCGTACTGGTTCTTTTAAACAAATAAAATATTCGATCACATTAAAACAACGTTGCTATATACATCTAATCTCCGCCTGCTAACGTCAATGATTGGAGAAAAGAAACTTGGAGATTGAGAGTATCTACGCGTTGGCGTGGGAGACAAACCCAGAAAGCTAGTTAGCTGGTGTAGCTACGCCAATAACCTCCCCCATGCCTTTCACTCCGAAAAAATAAACAGAATAGGCAAGAGGGACAGCCTCGTCTTTTTCCACATCACTACCCAAAACACCACAGCTTCTCTGGCTGAAGCCCAATTTGATTCTAAATCAAGACCAAAAAAAGAAGAGGTCGAGCAGAATATCGCAGTTAAGTATGTTATTGTGAGAACAAGCCAGCTATACAATTTAACAACCATCCATCCACTTCCGTAATGATTCTCCCCTTCCAGCTAAAAAAAATGTCCCGTCGACCAAAATAATGAGATAGCGTAGCGTTAGCCATAGCCGATCACAACCCGAGCTAATATTCACCCAGCCGTCAGGATTTATACAACGCTTTCATTTATTTACTAAATGGATGACACGCCAATGCAATTTTTAGAGGAACCATTTAGCTCGCTCGTCAGCTAGATTTAAAGCACCAACGTAGCCTTTAACATTCCTTCCTTTGTTCAAAGCAAATGTATTCTAGTTTCCTTTTCCATCGGTGCTTTAACACATTTTCAGTTTACAAATGTAACCATTGAATTTCGCAAATGTAATTATAGGGTTGATTGCGGGGAAAAAAATGTTTTCCGAATGGAATAAATGAAATATTGTCCTCCGCTTGGTCCGCACTCACCGACTTGCAGTACGTTGTCTACGCAGCCGCTCTCCAGCAAAGCGATGCCTCGTCGGAAAGGCAGCCGCGTCTCGTCGCTGTTTTCCGCGGCGGCCCCACTCTCCTCTCCGCCTGTGTTGAAGGAAGAATACATGCAGATCTCCCGTTCGCTCCTGGGGAAAGACCAGTAGACGATCCTCCTTTGCACGGGCTCCGGAATCCTTTCGAAACGCTCCTCCACCCTTTGAAACGGCCACTTCTCGGCTACCTTCCTTGCCGCGATGTCCAGCAGCGACTCCGGACTCTGGATTTTGCCCGATCCCCCCTGGGTAGTCCCTGGACCACCACATGCTGTTCCTCCGGCCCTCTGTCCCTGTCTGCACGCCGGGTTATAGCCGGGTCGGCAGCAGAGCCGTTTAGATGGGGGCTGCTGAACGCGCTCCGCCATGATCGCACTGCTCTAACAGCGACGGCGGAAGTCACTGTACCATATACACGGGATAAGGAAGGGAAAGGGTACACTTAGCTCGATTGTTCCCCGTGTATGGGTAGCCCGACCTTATTTGGTCAAATAGGCGGTCGCTCTGAGTGTTGATAAGTCCTTTGTGTAGCTTAATTAAGCATGAGAGGCGGATACTGGCTGTCTGGCAGTCCCCGCGCTGGGCTAAAAAAGGAACGAGAGGCGGAATTCCCGAACGTCGGTGAATCCTCTGTGCTGCCATATAAGGACAAATAGGCGGAGTTCAAGAAGGTCGGAAAACTTTGATGTTTCCCTTTACGAGTTCATAGGCGGCTGATGTTGCATTCTGCGCGGAGCAGCACAGACGGCTGCACATACGTCGAGCCTCAGCCAATGGGGGTACTGTTGTCCCAAGACAAACGGAAGTGTTGGTCTGATTGGATGTAGATCCTTTGTCAATAGGAAGTTTCATTCTAACACGCTCCCAACACTTCGATCATGACGAATTTACATTAAATGTTGTCATTTTCAATGGGGTTGTGTTGTCGTGTTGTTGTATTCTAGCTATTTATTTTGGTTTTCACTATTTTCATCGGTTTTTTTCTAACTAGCAAAAAAATGTCCAGTTGCTATGACAGTCCAGGACAGGTTCCTTATATTCTGGCTACTAAACGAGTGTGACATTATAGCAGCGTTTTGTAGTCCTGATTATATAAATATATCCATTATAGCAGCGTTTTGTAGTCCTGATTATATAAATATAGCCATTATAGCAGCGTTTTGTAGTCCTGATTATATAAATATAGCCATTATGCATGTGCAGCAAAACTTACTGCTGTAAAATCGCATTGGCCGAGCTCGATTAGGGGCTCCCGGTCGGTAGCTGCCATAGCGGCTGGGCGGAGTTTTCACTCGATTTAAACCGGGCCCTCCCAGCGGGAGGCTGTCAACCTGCCCGCTCTGATGCTACGGCGACAAGCGGTGATGTCACGACCTTCCCAGTACCGGGCGTCCGTAAATGAGGGCGCCCATTGCCTTGTATTTTCTTTCACTTTGCCTATCCTCACAGGCACCAACCACTCAAAGGCGGAGTTTTGTGTAAGGGGGTGGGCTCAGACGTTTCATTGAATTTAAGGAGGCGGCGCCTGACCCAGTGATCAGCAACCACAAACCGTACAAACATGAGCCTGACGAAAGGGTGGAGGAGGAGGAGTCTGTCGGTGAGAAAGCTTTGATTGTGGGGTCGGAGGCGGACAGGCAGAAAGACAGCGACGCCCTACGTGGCGCTGTATTTGGAATGGAATGTGGGCTGGCCCCATTCGCTCTCAAAACTCAGACAGCTCCCTCGCGCAGCCGACTCTGACGTCAAAGTTTTCTTTTTCTTCCCCAAAACGGAAGACTTGTCACTAAGGTGTGGAAGTGAAACTTTATGGTTTAACGCAACAGGAATAATGTTGCAACTCTTGCAAGACCTGTAATTTCGTGATAGAAAATATTTTTTAACTTTTCAGTAATGTACACGGCGGTGAAAATTTAGATACATTTATATCAAATGGATTGTAAATAAATGGTAATATTTCCTAGCCATAACAATATGATCTGTCATATGCCTTTGGACTTTTATGTAGTGTTATTTAAACTAGTCTGTTATAGTGTTAATAGTCTTTAATGTTTGACCAAGTACAGATTCAGAACGCTATCTAGTCTTATAAGTCAGTGGATTCCAAACACAGTCCAGTCCAGGGGACCCCAATGTTGTGCTGTTTTTTGCTACAACCAATCTCTTTATCAATTACGGTTGTTGAAACTGTATTTCAGTTTTATAATATCTTCCTGAAACGTGCAGAATGCAGGTCAGGCTCTAGAGCTGCTTTCACTGGTGGAGGAAAGTAGACTTCAGCTTGCTACAGTCCCAGAAAAGTACTGATTTACCTGAGATCTGCTCATGTGAGTCACACTTGGGCTTCTCCTCATCCAGATCCTTACTTCCATCCATCCATTATCTAACCTGCTTATTCCGGTCAGGGTCGTGGAAGGTGGTGGAGCCCATCCCAGCATGCACTGGGTGAGTGTGATTGTGAGAAATCCTTCTGAAGGTGGCTTATGAATATCGGTCCGTGTGTCTTGTGGACACACCTTTAATAACAGAAAAGATTTACATGGTCAGTGATGAAGCTCAAGGCATTTTACAGCCATTTTGTGACCCACAGCAGGGTTAGCATCACAAGATTACAGATGTTTTGGGTGATGCAGCGTGAGCTTGAAGGAAGGTGCATTTTATTAAAATAGAACCCAGCACATGACAGGTTTAAGAGTCATACATTACGTCTGTTGGATAAATAAGTCCTTGTTTATCCAATATTGAATTTGTTCCAGCATCTTTGTGCTCCCAAAAAAATTGTGGAATAACAGAAGCTAACAGCTTTCTACTGAAATCGAAAACTTGACACATTTGGTATTGGCACATTATAATATCCTGTATGTATTTGGTGAAGATACTTGTGTAAATTAGTTTTGCATGGGAAGGGTAAAATGGCGTATTTCTGTGGTTACTCCTCCTGAGAAAATAACTGAGCAAAATAACAAAGAAAAACCACAACCTTTCATTACCAGAGAATGGCAGAAAATGGAAAATCAGAATCTAGGACAAGACTAAATATCTGTGTTCCAGCAAGGAGAATCAGAGGTGGACTGATCTGAGATGTGAGTTTTACTGAAGGGTTAGTACGCTCCAGGGTTTGGGATTAACTGTTTATAACATTTAACATTAAAAGGTTTTTTATGAAGCTTCATGGAGGCCTTTATTCAAAGATTTCTCTTTTTTTGGTTGTTGTTTGTCAGCTCTAAGCCTAAGCGCTTACTTGTGGAATGTTCCGGACAGCCTGCTGTGTGCATCGCATGTGTTCCCTTCCTCTCTTACTTCTGATATGTATCTTGATGTTAGAATGTGTTGTGTTTTGTGTGAGTGGAGAAGTTACCTAAAAAATAAATGTCTGTGTTTGTACTGTATAGTGCGTGAGTGTGTGTGTGTGCACTAAATGTATATTTTCTATGTATATGGTTAAGTTCAGAATATTCTCAGGTATACTAATCCCCCAGTGTGAATAAATATCGTTTATTAGAGTAACCTGTTTGGTGATGAAGAGTGGGGGTGGAGGCAACTTAATGTGAAAGATATTCAGAGAAAGCTGTATCTGTGCAGTGGAGATATATTCAGAAAGCTGTATCTGTGCAGTGTAGATATATTCAGAAAGCTGTATCTGTGCAGTGTAGATATATTCAGAAAGCTGTATCTGTGCAGTGTAGATATATTCAGAAAGCTGTATCTGTGCAGTGTAGATATATTCAGAAAGCTGTATCTGTGCAGTGTAGATATATTCAGAAAGCTGTATCTGTGCAGTGGAGATATATTCAGAAAGCTGTATCTGTGCAGTGTAGATATATTCAGAAAGCTGTATCTGTGCAGTGGAGATATATTCAGAAAGCTGTATCTGTGCAGTGGAGATATATTCAGAAAGTTGTATCTGTGCAGTGGAGATATATTCAGAAAGCTGTATCTGTGCAGTGGAGATATATTCAGAAAGGTGTATCTGTGCAGTGTAGATATATTCAGAAAGCTGTATCTGTGCAGTGGAGATATATTCAGAAAGCTGTATCTGTGCAGTGTAGATATATTCAGAAAGCTGTATCTGTGCAGTGGAGATATATTCAGAAAGCTGTATCTGTGCAGTGGAGATATATTCAGAAAGCTGTATCTGTGCAGTGTAGATATATTCAGAAAGCTGTATCTGTGCAGTGTAGATATATTCAGAAAGCTGTATCTGTGCAGTGTAGATATATTCAGAAAGCTGTATCTGTGCAGTGGAGATATATTCAGAAAGCTGTATCTGTGCAGTGTAGATATATTCAGAAAGCTGTATCTGTGCAGTGTAGATATATTCAGAAAGTTGTATCTGTGCAGTGTAGATATATTCAGAAAGCTGTATCTGTGCAGTGTAGATATATTCAGAAAGCTGTATCTGTGCAGTGGAGATATATTCAGAAAGCTGTATCTGTGCAGTGGAGATATATTCAGAAAGCTGTATCTGTGCAGTGGAGATATATTCAGAAAGCTGTATCTGTGCAGTGGAGATATATTCAGAAAGCTGTATCTGTGCAGTGGAGATATATTCAGAAAGCTGTATCTGTGCAGTGTAGATATATTCAGAAAGCTGTATCTGTGCAGTGTAGATATATTCAGAAAGCTGTATCTGTGCAGTGGAGATATATTCAGAAAGCTGTATCTGTGCAGTGGAGATATATTCAGAAAGCTGTATCTGTGCAGTGGAGATATATTCAGAAAGCTGTATCTGTGCAGTGTAGATATATTCAGAAAGCTGTATCTGTGCAGTGTAGATATATTCAGAAAGCTGTATCTGTGCAGTGGAGATATATTCAGAAAGTTGTATCTGTGCAGTGTAGATATATTCAGAAAGCTGTATCTGTGCAGTGGAGATATATTCAGAAAGCTGTATCTGTGCAGTGGAGATATATTCAGAAAGCTGTATCTGTGCAGTGTAGATATATTCAGAAAGCTGTATCTGTGCAGTGTAGATATATTCAGAAAGCTGTATCTGTGCAGTGGAGATATATTCAGAAAGCTGTATCTGTGCAGTGTAGATATATTCAGAAAGCTGTATCTGTGCAGTGGAGATATATTCAGAAAGCTGTATCTGTGCAGTGTAGATATATTCAGAAAGCTGTATCTGTGCAGTGTAGATATATTCAGAAAGCTGTATCTGTGCAGTGGAGATATATTCAGAAAGCTGTATCTGTGCAGTGTAGATATATTCAGAAAGCTGTATCTGTGCAGTGGAGATATATTCAGAAAGTTGTATCTGTGCAGTGGAGATATATTCAGAAAGCTGTATCTGTGCAGTGTAGATATATTCAGAAAGCTGTATCTGTGCAGTGGAGATATATTCAGAAAGCTGTATCTGTGCAGTGGAGATATATTCAGAAAGCTGTATCTGTGCAGTGGAGATATATTCAGAAAGCTGTATCTGTGCAGTGTAGATATATTCAGAAAGCTGTATCTGTGCAGTGGAGATATATTCAGAAAGCTGTATCTGTGCAGTGGAGATATATTCAGAAAGCTGTATCTGTGCAGTGGAGATATATTCAGAAAGCTGTATCTGTGCAGTGGAGATATATTCAGAAAGCTGTATCTGTGCAGTGTAGATATATTCAGAAAGCTGTATCTGTGCAGTGTAGATATATTCAGAAAGCTGTATCTGTGCAGTGGAGATATATTCAGAAAGTTGTATCTGTGCAGTGTAGATATATTCAGAAAGCTGTATCTGTGCAGTGGAGATATATTCAGAAAGCTGTATCTGTGCAGTGGAGATATATTCAGAAAGCTGTATCTGTGCAGTGTAGATATATTCAGAAAGCTGTATCTGTGCAGTGTAGATATATTCAGAAAGCTGTATCTGTGCAGTGGAGATATATTCAGAAAGCTGTATCTGTGCAGTGTAGATATATTCAGAAAGCTGTATCTGTGCAGTGGAGATATATTCAGAAAGCTGTATCTGTGCAGTGTAGATATATTCAGAAAGCTGTATCTGTGCAGTGTAGATATATTCAGAAAGCTGTATCTGTGCAGTGGAGATATATTCAGAAAGCTGTATCTGTGCAGTGGAGATATATTCAGAAAGCTGTATCTGTGCAGTGTAGATATATTCAGAAAGCTGTATCTGTGCAGTGGAGATATATTCAGAAAGTTGTATCTGTGCAGTGGAGATATATTCAGAAAGCTGTATCTGTGCAGTGTAGATATATTCAGAAAGCTGTATCTGTGCAGTGGAGATATATTCAGAAAGCTGTATCTGTGCAGTGGAGATATATTCAGAAAGCTGTATCTGTGCAGTGGAGATATATTCAGAAAGCTGTATCTGTGCAGTGGAGATATATTCAGAAAGCTGTATCTGTGCAGTGGAGATATATTCAGAAAGCTGTATCTGTGCAGTGTAGATATATTCAGAAAGCTGTATCTGTGCAGTGTAGATATATTCAGAAAGCTGTATCTGTGCAGTGGAGATATATTCAGAAAGTTGTATCTGTGCAGTGTAGATATATTCAGAAAGCTGTATCTGTGCAGTGGAGATATATTCAGAAAGCTGTATCTGTGCAGTGGAGATATATTCAGAAAGCTGTATCTGTGCAGTGTAGATATATTCAGAAAGCTGTATCTGTGCAGTGTAGATATATTCAGAAAGCTGTATCTGTGCAGTGGAGATATATTCAGAAAGCTGTATCTGTGCAGTGTAGATATATTCAGAAAGCTGTATCTGTGCAGTGGAAATATATTCAGAAAGCTGTATCTGTGCAGTGTAGATATATTCAGAAAGCTGTATCTGTGCAGTGTAGATATATTCAGAAAGCTGTATCTGTGCAGTGGAGATATATTCAGAAAGCTGTATCTGTGCAGTGGAGATATATTCAGAAAGCTGTATCTGTGCAGTGTAGATATATTCAGAAAGCTGTATCTGTGCAGTGGAGATATATTCAGAAAGTTGTATCTGTGCAGTGGAGATATATTCAGAAAGCTGTATCTGTGCAGTGTAGATATATTCAGAAAGCTGTATCTGTGCAGTGGAGATATATTCAGAAAGCTGTATCTGTGCAGTGGAGATATATTCAGAAAGCTGTATCTGTGCAGTGGAGATATATTCAGAAAGCTGTATCTGTGCAGTGTAGATATATTCAGAAAGCTGTATCTGTGCAGTGGAGATATATTCAGAAAGTTGTATCTGTGCAGTGTAGATATATTCAGAAAGCTGTATCTGTGCAGTGGAGATATATTCAGAAAGCTGTATCTGTGCAGTGGAGATATATTCAGAAAGCTGTATCTGTGCAGTGTAGATATATTCAGAAAGCTGTATCTGTGCAGTGTAGATATATTCAGAAAGCTGTATCTGTGCAGTGGAGATATATTCAGAAAGCTGTATCTGTGCAGTGTAGATATATTCAGAAAGCTGTATCTGTGCAGTGGAGATATATTCAGAAAGCTGTATCTGTGCAGTGTAGATATATTCAGAAAGCTGTATCTGTGCAGTGTAGATATATTCAGAAAGCTGTATCTGTGCAGTGGAGATATATTCAGAAAGCTGTATCTGTGCAGTGGAGATATATTCAGAAAGCTGTATCTGTGCAGTGTAGATATATTCAGAAAGCTGTATCTGTGCAGTGGAGATATATTCAGAAAGTTGTATCTGTGCAGTGGAGATATATTCAGAAAGCTGTATCTGTGCAGTGTAGATATATTCAGAAAGCTGTATCTGTGCAGTGGAGATATATTCAGAAAGCTGTATCTGTGCAGTGGAGATATATTCAGAAAGCTGTATCTGTGCAGTGGAGATATATTCAGAAAGCTGTATCTGTGCAGTGGAGATATATTCAGAAAGCTGTATCTGTGCAGTGTAGATATATTCAGAAAGCTGTATCTGTGCAGTGGAGATATATTCAGAAAGCTGTATCTGTGCAGTGTAGATATATTCAGAAAGCTGTATCTGTGCAGTGGAGATATATTCAGAAAGCTGTATCTGTGCAGTGGAGATATATTCAGAAAGCTGTATCTGTGCAGTGGAGATATATTCAGAAAGCTGTATCTGTGCAGTGGAGATATATTCAGAAAGCTGTATCTGTGCAGTGGAGATATATTCAGAAAGCTGTATCTGTGCAGTGGAGATATA
The DNA here is from genome assembly GCA_022702515.1 of Ilyophis sp. 1 JC-2022. NCBI lineage: Eukaryota > Metazoa > Chordata > Actinopteri > Anguilliformes > Synaphobranchidae > Ilyophis > Ilyophis sp. 1 JC-2022. Next base: position 571,068 of record CM040394.1, on the reverse strand, counting down.
TTCAGAAAGCTGTATCTGTGCAGTGTAGATATATTCAGAAAGCTGTATCTGTGCAGTGGAGATATATTCAGAAAGTTGTATCTGTGCAGTGGAGATATATTCAGAAAGCTGTATCTGTGCAGTGTAGATATATTCAGAAAGCTGTATCTGTGCAGTGGAGATATATTCAGAAAGCTGTATCTGTGCAGTGGAGATATATTCAGAAAGCTGTATCTGTGCAGTGGAGATATATTCAGAAAGCTGTATCTGTGCAGTGGAGATATATTCAGAAAGCTGTATCTGTGCAGTTGAGATATATTCAGAAAGCTGTATCTGCGCAGTGGAGATATATTCAGAAAGCTGTATCTGCGCAGTGGAGATATATTCAGAAAGCTGTATCTGTGCAGTGTAGATATATTCAGAAAGCTGTATCTGTGCAGTGGAGATATATTCAGAAAGCTGTATCTGTGCAGTGGAGATATATTCAGAAAGCTGTATCTGTGCAGTGGAGATATATTCAGAAAGCTGTATCTGTGCAGTGGAGATATATTCAGAAAGCTGTATCTGTGCAGTGTGGATATATTCAGAAAGCTGTATCTGTGCAGTGGAGATATATTCAGAAAGCTGTATCTGTGCAGTGGAGATATATTCAGAAAGTTGTATCTGTGCAGTGGAGATATATTCAGAAAGCTGTATCTGTGCAGTGTAGATATATTCAGAAAGCTGTATCTGTGCAGTGGAGATATATTCAGAAAGCTGTATCTGTGCAGTGGAGATATATTCAGAAAGCTGTATCTGTGCAGTGGAGATATATTCAGAAAGCTGTATCTGTGCAGTGTAGATATATTCAGAAAGTTGTATCCGTGCAGTGGGGATATATTCAGAAAGCTGTATCTGTGCAGTGGAGATATATTCAGAAAGCTGTATCTGTGCAGTGGAGATATATTCAGAAAGCTGTATATGTGAAGTGTAGATATATTCAGAAAGCTGCATCCATGCAGTGTAGATAAGTTTAGAATAACGGAGCGGGAATAGGCCTTATGCTCTGATCTACTGACAAGTCCAGCTTGCTATCGCTGGACCCTGGAAGGTGAAGAGTATTTGGTATGCATGACAGTGTTTGGCACATAATAACCGCCTATGTAACCTTGTCTTAGAACACAGCCTCCTCTTTTCTAAGTAATCAGTCATAATGGGCGTTGCCTTGCCACTTCACAAAGTGCATATTAGCACTTTTTATGCTGTAAAAACCTCTTTTTTATCACCTAATGGTTATTTTTTTAATACTTTTATTATTTGGCATTGTGCATTTGCATTCGTATGTGCTGAACTGCACGGACAGGTGTTATAACAGGTGTTATAACATTCTGACGCCAGTGACTGTGCTGGCTGCTGGTTTCTGTTTCGATCCTGATTTTGCTCCTGGCAGGCGCCTTTCCCAGGTGCGCCAACCACACTGTCGTCATGTGATCCATCGGTCGCGTGACTTCTGACTGTTTACAGGTATTACTAACAGAACCTTTACATGTATTAATAACAGAACCTGCATAGCAACATTCTTGATGTGGGTTCCCTTATACCTGTCAATATGATATGCCAATTTGTAAATCTCCACCCTCTTGCAATGTTTTTTTTATGTCAAGCACAGACTACATATTATTTTACATACATTCTATTTTTAGTGCTTTCTACCTTTTCTCTCCAGTTAGAGCCCACTCATGCTGCAACGCTCGTCAGAACTCGCTTCATTAATTTAATTTAATAGTTCCTGTAGTTAACTACACTTCAAAATGACAAAATAAATTTACCACACCTGCTACACAAATGTGAATGAACTATCAGCAGACTGCTGCAAAATGTAATGAAACTACATGTACTTAAACTGCTCCCCAACACTTCAAACTACCAAGGCCAAGACTGTATACCAGCCTTAAAAACTACAAACTAGCACAGCCATCACTATCGGCCTTAAAAACTAAAAACTAGCACAGCCAACACTGTATATCACCATTAAAACTACAAACTAGCACAGCCAACACTGTATATCACCATTAAAACTACAAACTAGCACAGCCAACACTGTATATCACCATTACAACTACAAACTAGCACAGCCAACACTGTATATCACCATTAAAACTACAAACTAGCACAGCTATCACTGTATATCGGCCTTAAAAACATTCCGCTGCATGTTTAGGTTAATTGTCATCATTGGTGTGTGAGTGGGTCATAATTTCAAAATTAAAAGATTAAGATAAATATTTAGCATTTTGCCGAGTATGTTTTTCAGTAGGCTAATTGCTATTAACCAAATGTTAGGGGTCAACACAGGTTGATTCTGTGAATGGTTCACAGCTGGTGACCAAAATTAACTCCCACCTGGAATTTGAGCAAAAACAAAGCACCAGCTGATCTCCCTCTGCAAATTAATACAGACTGTAGGAAACCCAAAACCATAATTACTATTACTGATATTTACTTCATTCTCACAATATAAATGATTATTCATGAAAGTATTTCAAAAGGTTGCATTTTAAATGTAATTTCCAAAGTGTTGAAAGTTAATATTTTGTAATATTGTATGAATATAATTTTTTGTTGTTGTTGTTGTAATTAGCACTCATCTGCTCCTGTGTCTATTTCAGAACGGCTGGAAATGATCAGAAATAGAGAATAGACCTATCTCACATTTCCGGGTAGGCAAACTGGAAGGGGTGAATAATTTTTTCCGGTTGCTTAATTCGCTCTGGTTCTGCCCACTGAACTGTGGTTCTGCCAAAGCCCATAGATACTTACTATACAATATCTGGTTCTGCTTTTATCTTCATTGAAAATGGCTGCGTTCAGAAGCAACAAAGCTCGCAGTGTTTCTCACTGCTCCGTCTCCAAGAGAAAATAACCCAGACATAAGATAGAAAATTATCTGTCTCCAGGAGACATATGGTCTATGGGGCATACCCGCTAGCTGAAACAAGCAAAAGGTTTTTATCAGAGCTAACGTTGTCTAATGTTTGAGTGGTGGATTGAAATAAAGACGCTTTAGTTTGCTAACTTACACGCTACTAGTAAAAAGCAGTTTAGCTTCTGTTGCTAATATAAACTAGGAGATGGCAAGATAGCAAGCAAGCAATAAGCATTTAATCAGAGTTGCTCTTAAACTAGCTAGCTAACCAGGTAGCGGTATCTGACATTTCAGTGCTCAATTTTTCTGTTTTAATTAGCTAGTCTGGTTCAGTGAACACTCATCCCGTCATTAGTCAGATTATCATATAGCTTTAAATTAACCAGGCAGAAACTAATACAAAATATAAAGAGCATTTATAAATACTAGTGTAGTGCCGTGCCAATACAAAGCGTGCCCGTTCGGAACGTGCCGATTGCTTAGCCCCCGGTATTGATGCTTGCAGCTTTCTCGAGAACCGTGCATCCAATCAATGCACAGTGCCCATGCCCGTACAAAATGTGCCCGTTCGGAACGGGCTAATTTTCCAGTTTTTGCAAGCTTGAAAAGTTTTGATATATAGCGATTATTGTCTAAGGAACAAACCCTCTGCAGCTGATGATGTTCTAATGCGCTCTAGCAGCCTCTGCATCTGATAATGTTCTAATGCGCTCTAGCAGCCTCTGCAGCTGATAATGTTCTAATGCGCTCTAGCAGCCTCTGCAGCTGATGATGTTCTAATGCACTCTAGCAGCCTCTGCAGCTGATAATGTTCTAATGCGCTCTAGCAGCCTCTGCAGCTGATAATGTTCTAATGCGCTCTAGCAGCCTCTGCAGCTGATAATGTTCTAATGCATTCTAGCTGCCTCTGCAGCTGATGATGTTCTAATGCGCTCTAGCAGCCTCTGCAGCTGATAATGTTCTAATGCGCTCTAGCAGCCTCTGCAGCTGATAATGTTCTAATGCGCTCTAGCTGCCTCTGCAGCTGATAATGTTCTAATGCGCTCTAGCAGCCTCTGCAGCTGATGATGTTCTAATGCGCTCTAGCAGCCTCTGCAGCTGATAATGTTCTAATGCGCTCTAGCAGCCTCTGCAGCTGATAATGTTCTAATGCGCTCTAGCTGCCTCTGCAGCTGATAATGTTCTAATGCGCTCTAGCAGCCTCTGCAGCTGATGATGTTCTAATGCGCTCTAGCAGCCTCTGCAGCTGATAATGTTCTAATGCGCTCTAGCAGCCTCTGCAGCTGATAATGTTCTAATGCGCTCTAGCAGCCTCTGCAGCTGATGATGTTCTAATGCACTCTAGCAGCCTCTGCAGCTGATAATGTTCTAATGCGCTCTAGCAGCCTCTGCAGCTGATAATGTTCTAATGCGTTCTAGCAGCCTCTGCAGCTGATAATGTTCTAATGCATTCTAGCTGCCTCTGCAGCTGATGATGTTCTAATGCGCTCTAGCAGCCTCTGCAGCTGATAATGTTCTAATGCGCTCTAGCAGCCTCTGCAGCTGATAATGTTCTAATGCGCTCTAGCTGCCTCTGCAGCTGATAATGTTCTAATGCGCTCTAGCAGCCTCTGCAGCTGATGATGTTCTAATGCGCTCTCGCAGCCTCTGCAGCTGATAATGTTCTAATGCATTCTAGCTGCCTCTGCAGCTGATGATGTTCTAATGCGCTCTAGCAGCCTCTGCAGCTGATGATGTTCTAATGCGCTCTAGCAGCCTATGTTCTAATGCGCTCTAGCAGCCTCTGCAGCTGATAATGTTCCAATGCACTCTAGCAGCCTCTGCAGCTGATAATGTTCTAATGCGCTCTAGCAGCCTCTGCAGCTGATAATGTTCCAATGCACTCTAGCAGCCTCTGCAGCTGATAATGTTCTAATGCGCTCTAGCAGCCTCTGCAGCTGATAATGTTCTAATGCACTCTAGCAGCCTCTGCAGCTGATAATGTTCTAATGCACTCTAGCAGCCTCTGCAGCTGATAATGTTCTAATGCATTCTAGCTGCCTCTGCAGCTGATGATGTTCTAATGCGCTCTAGCAGCCTCTGCAGCTGATGATGTTCTAATGCGCTCTAGCAGCCTCTGCAGCTGATGATGTTCTAATTCGCTCTAGCAGCCTCTGCAGCTGATAATGTTCTAATGCGCTCTAGCAGTCTCTGCAGCTGATAATGTTCTAATGCACTCTAGCAGCCTCTGCAGCTGATAATGTTCTAATGCATTCTAGCTGCCTCTGCAGCTGATAATGTTCTAATGCGCTCTAGCAGCCTCTGCAGCTGATAATGTTCTAATGCGCTCTAGCAGCCTCTGCAGCTGATAATGTTCTAATGCGCTCTAGCAGCCTCTGCAGCTGATGATGTTCTAATGCGCTCTAGCAGCCTCTGCAGCTGATAATGTTCTAATGCGCTCTAGCAGCCTCTGCAGCTGATGATGTTCTAATGCGCTCTAGCAGCCTCTGCAGCTGATAATGTTCTAATGCGCTCTAGCAGCCTCTGCAGCTGATGATGTTCTAATGCGCTCTAGCAGCCTCTGCAGCTGATAATGTTCTAATGCGCTCTAGCTGCCTCTGCAGCTGATAATGTTCTAATGCGCTCTAGCAGCCTCTGCAGCTGATCATGTTCTTATGCGCTCTAGCAGCCTCTGCAGCTGATAATGTTCTAATGCGCTCTAGCAGCCTCTGCAGCTGATAATGTTCTAATGCGCTCTAGCAGCCTCTGCAGCTGATAATGTTCTAATGCGCTCTAGCAGCCTCTGCATCTGATAATGTTCTAATGCGCTCTAGCAGCCTCTGCAGCTGATAATGTTCTAATGCATTCTAGCTGCCTCTGCAGCTGATGATGTTCTAATGCACTCTCGCAGCCTCTGCAGCTGATAATGTTCTAATGCGCTCTCGCAGCCTCTGCAGCTGATGATGTTCTAATGCGCTCTAGCAGCCTCTGCAGCTGATGTTCTAATGCGCTCTAGCAGCCTCTGCAGCTGATGTTCTAATGCGCTCTAGCTGCCTCTGCAGCTGATGATGTTCTAATGCGCTCTAGCAGCCTCTGCAGCTGATAATGTTCTAATGCGCTCTAGCAGCCTCTGCAGCTGATAATGTTCTAATGCGCTCTAGCAGCCTCTGCAGCTGATGATGTTCTAATGCACTCTAGCAGCCTCTGCAGCTGATAATGTTCTAATGCGCTCTAGCAGCCTCTGCAGCTGATAATGTTCTAATGCGCTCTAGCAGCCTCTGCAGCTGATAATGTTCTAATGCATTCTAGCAGCCTCTGCAGCTGATAATGTTCTAATGCGCTCTAGCAGCCTCTGCAGCTGATAATGTTCTAATGTGCTCTAGCAGCCTCTGCAGCTGATAATGTTCTAATGCGCTCTAGCTGCCTCTGCAGCTGATAATGTTCTAATGCACTCTCGCAGCCTCTGCAGCTGATAATGTTCTAATGCGCTCTCGCAGCCTCTGCAGCTGATAATGTTCTAATGCGCTCTAGCTGCCTCTGCAGTTGATAATGTTCTAATGCGCTCTAGCTGCCTCTGCAGCTGATAATGTTCTAATGCGCTCTAGCAGCCTCTGCAGCTGATAATGTTCTAATGCGCTGTAGCAGCCTCTGCAGCTGATAATGTTCTAATGCGCTCTAGCAGCCTCTGCAGCTGATAATGTTCTAATGCGCTCTAGCTGCCTCTGCAGCTGATAATGTTCTAATGCGCTCTAGCAGCCTCTGCAGCTGATAATGTTCTAATGCGCTCTAGCTGCCTCTGCAGCTGATAATGTTCTAATGCGCTCTAGCAGCCTCTGCAGCTGATAATGTTCTAATGCGCTCTAGCTGCCTCTGCAGCTGATAATGTTCTAATGCGCTCTAGCAGCCTCTGCAGCTGATAATGTTCTAATGCGCTCTCGCAGCCTCTGCAGCTGATGATGTTCTAATGCGCTCTAGCAGCCTCTGCAGCTGATAATGTTCTAATGCGCTCTAGCAGCCTCTGCAGCTGATAATGTTCTAATGCGCTCTAGCAGCCTCTGCAGCTGATAATGTTCTAATGCGCTGTAGCAGCCTCTGCAGCTGATAATGTTCTAATGCGCTCTAGCAGCCTCTGCAGCTGATAATGTTCTAATGCGCTCTAGCAGCCTCTGCAGCTGATAATGTTCTAATGCGCTCTCGCAGCCTCTGCAGCTGATGATGGTCTAATGCGCTCTAGCAGCCTCTGCAGCTGATAATGTTCTAATGCGCTCTAGCAGCCTCTGCAGCTGATAATGTTCTAATGCACTCTAGCAGCCTCTGCAGCTGATAATGTTCTAATGCGCTCTAGCAGCCTCTGCAGCTGATAATGTTCTAATGCGCTGTAGCAGCCTCTGCAGCTGATAATGTTCTAATGCGCTCTAGCAGCCTCTGCAGCTGATAATGTTCTAATGCGCTCTAGCAGCCTCTGCAGCTGATGATGTCACAGTACCCACTAGCTGCTTCAGATTATGTCCTCCTACAGTGTTGAGACTTCTTATCATTGACCGTATACAAATAGCTTCTTTTCTGGAGAACCGCTCACCCAACTGTCAACTTCACAGTTAGCACTTCCTTGGGTCCTGAGCAATACACCTAGCGAATTTTAACTTCATACAGTGCCCGGTTGTCGAGCAAAGTGAAATACAGACAGACAGGATTTCTTCCTTTATAGTTAGATATAGGCTATATACCCAAGTATCATATAAGCAAAGTTATTGTTACTTTTGACTCCAAATAATGACATATTGTGAAACAAAATTTAAAAACTAGCTAAGGAAATAGGATTCACTCTGTAGCGAACATGCTGGTTTACCGTGTGATGCTAGCTAACGTTAGTTAATCAAACTATTGATAAAGTAAGAAGATGTTTATGACATTACAGCATCTTAACTAGGTTATTGACATATTAGTCACATGTTTGAGTGCTTATGAAACATTTCTCACATAAAAATAAAAAATTAAAACCAGTGAGCTGGGCTGGGGTATCACCGGCTTCTTGCTAACTGAACCCAGCTCTAGCCACTGCAGCTAGCTACCACATAGCCGTACACCTTCATTAGGCTTGTCATTAAGCTAACGTTAGCTTGGTAAAATATTTATTAACCATCAATTTTCTGTAGCGTTTTGTATCTCCTGCCGCAAATTTTAATGTTTTGTTGCACAGAATTAGAAGCACTGTGACATGTCAATATTAATTAGCCAGGTAACCACGTTAGCTAGCTAGGCTATGCATGCTAGTCTTTCCACTGCCTGCCTGCCTACCTTCATAATTAATACATTTCTCAAAAAAGAACACATAACGCCTTGTCAAGCCTCACATCACCCTGAAACTCGTCAGCAATGCAGATAACGTCCGACAATGTGACTTTTGGGAGTGATATTAGGGGCTGGGAAAAACACCAGATTCATGGTTTCCAAGGTGTCCCAAGCAACAGAAGCAAGTATTCACCCCTTCCGATCTGGGCCGCCATTTTGTGAAATAGGCCTACGTTGAGATTATCTGAAATGGAGAATGTTGTGAGTTGCTTCAGTTCTGATTGGCTGGCAAACCCACAGGGTGACGCATGATTGGCTCCAGTGCCACCTTTTATGTAGAATTACTACAAAGAATCCTTTTTACCCAAAGCAAGGCAAAATGCATACGACAAATGTCACTGAATGTGTATGTGTAAGGAAAAAAGGTTCCTATTTTCAATACATTTGTAAATGAGATGTATGTGATCTGACATAATGAACTCTCTCTCTATCTTGCACAGAGTGGGCCAGAGCGGTGAGGATGAACTGTTGGGCAGTCCAGCAGCGCCCTGATCAGTATTCAGCTGGCTGGGATGGGGGCTGATTAGCACTATTTCTCTCATAGCGAGGCAGACTGCTGCATCCCTGCAGGGATCTTCTTTTAAAAACAGAGAGAGGGAGAAGTGGCCTGAAGGTTGCAGACAGCAGGATTATGTCGGGCTGAATGGATTTTTAAATCCTGTTTGTCGTTAGCCATAGAGCCGCTCCTCATGTGACGGGCCTGCCGCATGCTGAAGCTTGCTCTTCCCCCACTTAGCGGGTGGAATGTCGGGATGGCGGTAAATGGCGGGAATGCGGGATGGCGGTATATGGTGGTAAATGTGAATGTGTGCGCGCGCGTGCGTGTGTGTGTGTGTGTACGTGTGTGTGTGCGTGTGCGTGCACGTGTGTGTACGTGCGTGTTGTAGACACACAGACATGATTATGTGTTGCTGGCCAGACTGCATGTTGCGCTACACGCTTATTCCATGACGGCTCAGTCAGCCACCCAGCTGTTTACCACACGCCACAGGCTCTGTCATCTGTGTTTTGCAGGCAGGAGGTAAATATCAGGGCGGGGCAATTGCACGTGTGTGCGGCGTTAAGCGGCATCTAGGTTTTAACAACCACGTGCCCTGGGATTGACAGGGCAGTGACTACCCCACAAAGAGGAACATTTCCATGTGAATCACATGATGTGTTGAACCTTTGCCACACATGTCATACATGAACTAAAGCCATCATTATTTCTAAAATATTCCTTCCATCTTAAAACAAAGATTCTATAAACACACCAGATACTCAGCTCCACATTCCTCAGTTCAACCCTCGAAATTCTGTCTCGAAATTCTACCATTGAAGCCAAAATATTCGATGTGATGCATTCATTCAGGGGCGTAACCAAGGTAACTACCGTGGCAACAGATGTTCTCTACTACAGGGTTGAGGGGTCAATTCCATTAATTAAATTCCAGGTCAATTACTTATCCCTTTAAATTCTGTTTCATTCGTTCAATTAATTTTTCAAAACAATTCTCTAAATTCCTTTCCTCAATTAGATTAATATAATATGAATTCAATTAGTTCCTGAAATCAAATCCATTTATTCAGTTCTCACCCGAGTTGGGGTTGAGTGACCCGAGTGATCCAGTGACCCTCCTGGCGTAGACCCTGGGGTCTACATCACAAACATCCTACTGTACCACGTCAGAAAGCCAGGTACCATGGAAACCTGTATATCGTCTTCATCAGCGTGAGTCTGACTATTATTGGGCAAAATATGAAGTTCCTACATGCCACTGTTCTTCTGTATTTTATAAAAGTACATCGACCACTCTACAATGTGATCTACATGAGAGCGAATCGGGTTGAAGATAATGGACATTTAAATATATTTAGGAGTTGGTTACAGTTTTTCTTTAATCATCAAAAAATGTATACTATCACAACAACAATAAAAAACACATAAGGTAAATAAAACTGTTATTTTGCCTGCTCACTTATTAAGAGTGAATTTCTGTCATCATAACATAATTTCCTTCTGCTATGAAAATATCTCATAAAATATGGAATAAAGTCATAACCTTACCTGCATTATTAAAGCCAGATGCATCCTTTCTAAGATTATGTAGTTATTTTCTGCCTATATGTGGTGTACAGTGTAAGTTTCAAGATGGGTGAAATCTCAAAAATGAGTCTGGAAAACATTACGCAATTCAAATTGAGAGTAGTAATGTCTTTGAACTCATTGTAATTGATTGACAGCCATAATATCCCAAAAGAACACTTTCCAAAGAGATATAATCATTAGTCATTAGACAGTTGAGAGCGATTATCAGAGCTGCGCGTATTTCAAAACACGCCCCGTTAAGCTATGCGTCTTCGTGGTTTTGCGCAAGAGAGTGCATACGCATCGCTGGTGAACTCTGGGGAGAAATAGTTTTATTTGTACAATGGCGAAGTCGAAGTGACAAAAAGATTTTCAGTGCTTGAAACTGCTGCAGGCTGTAGCTGTCCTCTGGATTCAGATGAGATTTACATCCATGACACATCTGAAGCAGACAGTATGGATCATCCATGACTCTTCATCTGAAGCAGACAGTATGGATCATCCATGACTCTTCATCTGAAGCAGACAGTATGGATCATCCATGACTCTTCATCTGAAGCAGACAGTATGGATCATCCATGACTCTTCGTCTGAAGCAGACAGTATGGATCATCCATGACTCTTCATCTGAAGCAGACAGTATGGATCATCCATGATTCTTCATCTGAAGCAGACAGTATGGATCATCCATGACTCTTCATCTGAAGCAGACAGTATGGATCATCCATGACTCTTCGTCTGAAGCAGACAGTATGGATTCCATAGCTAAGTGTTGCCTTGTGTACAAAGTGTGCATATGTGTTTTATGGTGTTGTATTCATAATAGTATAGCTAGCTAGCCACAGAAAGGCTAGCTAGGTTGTGTTATTATTGTTTATGATGTTTATGATGACCACAGTAGTGGTGCTGAATTCAGAATGAAAGGACCTGTAGTTTCTCTTATTCTGGTTTAATTTAGTTTATACCTAGTTAGCTAGAAACCTATTAGGTGTTGGCTATAAGCTCAGCCTGCATATGGCTCAATGATGAAGTATGGGGAGTCTGTGGAAAAAAGTCCCTGTCTGAGGCGACTTGGATTTGTACCATAAGTAATAACAATGGTGGTGAGCTGTCAATCTATTACGGCTAGACTGTAACTTTACTGGGAATTTATACTACACTATAGTAGAAACTTTCATGTGTGGCCTAGCCATTCACTATGTTCAGTGAAACAGCATAGCTAATATAGGGACATAAATGGATGACACGGCAGCTAGATGTCCCGTACAGTAATCCATGGGACGGCACTATGTTTATATAGGAGATAATTATAGTAGTTGTAATAGTAATAGTAATAGTAATAGTAATAGTTGTAGTCATTTATATGCGGCTAGTGGCTCAGGAGGTAGAGCGGGGCGTCCGCTGATCGCAGGGTTGGCGGTTCGATCCCTGGCTCCTCCTGTCCACATGTCGAAGTGTCCTTGGGCAAGACACTGAACCCCAAATTGCTCCCAATGAGCAGGCTAGCACCTTGCATGGCGGCTGCCGCCATTGGTGTGTGAATGGGTGAGTGAGAGGCCATTGTAAAGCGCTTTGGATAAAAGCGCTATATAAGTGCAGTCCATTTACCATTTACCATTTGACGCTGTAAATTGTGTGCATGCATAGAAGCAGAGAACAGAACCAGAACCTCCTGTAGTTTAGAGAACAGAACCAGAACCTCCTGTAGTTTAGGAGCAGAGAGGACAGAACCAGAACCTCCTGTATTTTAGAAGCAGAGAGAACAGAACCAGAACGTCATGTAGTTTAGGAGCAGAGAAGACAGAACCAGAACCTCCTGTAGTTTAGGAGAAGAGTGGACAGAGCCAGAACCTCCTATAGTTTAGAAGCAGAGAGAACAACCAGAACCTCATGTAGTTTAGGAGCAGAGAAGACAGAACCAGAACCTCCTGTAGTTTAGAAGCAGAGGACAGAACCAGAACCTCATGTAGTTTAGGAGCAGATAGAACATAACCAGAACCTCCTGTAGTTTAGAAGCAGAGAGAACAGAACCAGAACCTCATGTAGTTTAGAAGCAGAGAGAACAGAACCAGAACCTCCTGTAGTTTAGGAGCAGAGAGGACAGAACCAGAACCTCCTGTATTTTAGAAGCAGAGAGAACAGAACCAGAACGTAATGTAGTTTAGGAGCAGAGAGAACAGAACCAGAACCTCCTGTAGTTTAGGAGCAGAGAGGACAGAACCAGAACCTCCTGTATTTTAGAAGCAGAGAGAACAGAACCAGAACGTAATGTAGTTTAGGAGCAGAGAAGACAGAACCAGAACCTCCTGTAGTTTAGGAGAAGAGTGGACAGAGCCAGAACCTCCTATAGTTTAGAAGCAGAGAGAACAGAACCAGAACCTCATGTAGTTTAGGAGCAGAGAAGACAGAACCAGAACCTCCTGTAGTTTAGAAGCAGAGGACAGAACCAGAACCTCATGTAGTTTAGGAGCAGATAGAACAGAACCAGAACCTCCTGTAGTTTAGAAGCAGAGAGAACAGAACCAGAACCTCATGTAGTTTAGAAGCAGAGAGAACAGAACCAGAACCTCCTGTAGTTTAGGAGCAGAGAGAACAGAACCTCCTGTAGTTTAGAAGCAGAGAGAACAGAACCTCCTGTAGTTTAGAAGCAGAGAGAACAGAACCAGAACCTCATGTAGTTTAGGAACAGAGAAGACAGAACCAGAACCTCCTGTAGTTTAGAAGCAGAGGACAGAACCAGAACCTCCTGTAGTTTAAGAGCAGAGAGGACAGAACCAGAACCTCTTGTAGTTTAGAAGCAGAGAGAACAGAACCAGAACCTCCTGTAGTTTAGAAGCAGAGAGGAACAGAACCAGAACCTCATGTAGTTTAGAAGCAGAGAGAACAGAACCAGAACCTCCTGTAGTTTAGGAGCAGAGAGAACAGAACCAGAACCTCCTGTAGTTTAGAAGCAGAGAGAACAGAACCAGAACCTCATGTAGTTTAGGAACAGAGAAGACAGAACCAGAACCTCCTGTAGTTTATAAGCAGAGGACAGAACCAGAACCTCCTGTAGTTTAGGAGCAGAGAGGACAGAACCAGAAACTTTTGTAGTTTAGAAGCAGAGAGGACAGAACCAGAACCTCCTGTAGTTTAGGAGCAAAGAGGACAGAACCAGAACCTCCTGTAGTTTATACCTCATCTCACCTGAGAGTCTGCACACAGGTTATACCTCATCTCACCTGAGAGTCTGCACACAGGTTATACCTCATCTCACCTGAGAGTCTGCACACAGGTTATACCTCATCTCACCTGAGAGTCTGCACACAGGTTATACCTCATCACACCCTCATTCTGATTACACCCTCATTCCAATCACACCCTCATTCCGATTACACCCTCATTCCGATTACCCCTCATTCCGATTACACCCTCATTCTGATTACACCCTCATTCTGATTACACCCTCATTCCGATTACACCCTCATTCCGATTACACCCTCATTCCGATTACCCCTCATTCCGATTACACCCTCATTCCGATTACACCCTCATTCTGATTACACCCTCATTCCGATTACACCCTCATTCTGATTACACCCTCATTCCGATCACACCCTCATTCTGATTACACCCCATTCCGATTACACCCTCATTCCGATTACACCCTCATTCCAATCACACCCTCATTCTGATTACACCCTCATTCTGATTACACCCTCATTCCGATTATACCCTCATTCCGATTACACCCCATTCCGATTACACCCTCATTCCAATCACACCCTCATTCCGATTACACCCTCATTCTGATTACCCCTCATTCCGATTACCCCTCATTCCAATCACACCCTCATTCTGATTACACCCCATTCCGATTACACCCTCATTCCGATTACACCCTCATTCCGATTACACCCTCATTCCGATTACACCCCATTCCGATTACACCCTCATTCCGATTACCCCTCATTCCGATTACCCCTCATTCCAATCACACCCTCATTCTGATTACACCCCATTCCGATTACACCCTCATTCCGATTACACCCTCGGAACGTTAAATGTACAGCATGTCCTCAGAGGGCTACTAATGCGGCTTGGCTTTTTACAAACTAAAAATGTGTCGTAAAGTGGTTCAGTGGGTTTTCAGAGGGCCAGGGACCTGCTGGACGTCATTACCTCGCTGTTACACTGAGGAGAAGGACCTGCTGGACATTATCACCTCGCTGTTACACTGAGGAGAAGGACCTGCTGGACATTATCACCTCGCTGTTACACTGAGGAGAAGGACCTGCTGGACGTCATTACCTCGCTGTGCTACACTGAGGAGAAGGACCTGCTGGACGTCATTACCTTGCTGTTACACTGAGGAGAAGGACCTGCTGGACGTCATTACCTCGCTGTTACACTGAGGAGAAGGACCTGCTGGACGTCATTACCTCGCTGTTACACTGAGGAGAAGGACCTGCTGGACGTCATTACCTCGCTGTTACACTGAGGAGAAGGACCTGCTGGACGTCATTACCTCGCTGTTACACTGAGGAGAAGGACCTGCTGGACATTATCACCTCGCTGTTACACTGAGGAGAAGGACCTGCTGGACGTCATTACCTCGCTGTTACACTGAGGAGAAGGACCTGCTGGACGTCATTACCTCGCTGTTACACTGAGGAGAAGGACCTGCTGGACGTCATTACCTCGCTGTGCTACACTGAAGAGAAAGATAACAGCAGACATCTCGCTTTATTAATCTGACACTGATGGATTATCAACTGGCCCTTCCTTAAAGACAGGAGAGATTTGTATAAGATGGAAACTTGATAGCATCTCCCACCGTCTCTCACAGACGCGCTGTCAAAAGCAAAGGCCATCGCAGATAAATAAAATTGTTCCCTTTTGTTCATATAAATAGTATCAAATTGAAAAAGGAAAAAATTCTACAAATATGATTTCAGCCATTGTGAGGGATTGTGAGGAAATGCAGTTTCCACAGCTTCTTCGGACACAATCCCCTGCTGTGGGAGCTCGTGGAATTATTCATGATGCGCTTGTCACGTCTGAGGCTGGCAGCCATGCTCCCCAGTCAGAGGAGTTTCTTTCCATTATTTCATGTCACGGTAGCAGCATCTGGATTAAAATACAAAATACACCAAAATGCTTCTGTGATTGGGGGACCACCAATATTTTACTGGTGATTACAGCCACAGTGCCAGCCACCGCGAGCAAGCAGTCCACACAATACGCACAGAACTGCCCGCTCCTAAAATACTCAATCCAATGAGAGTGGGAGCTGTTATTGTTCATATAGGAAACAATAATAAACACAGACCCACACCCCCAGATAAGATTCAGGTAAAAGTGTAAACAAAACAAAGTTTATAAAGATATATTTACTAGGGAAAGGAACACATATTCAATGGCTATGAAAAGAAAGGTTATGTTTGAGTGGGAAGCGAGAGAGAGAGAGAGAGTGTGTATCGAAAATAGTTACGATTTTTTACAACTGCATGTAATAATTTTAAATACACATATTGAGTACCAAAAATATATATTTTTAATTGTTTGTATTTTCCAAGTTCAGCACAAGGACCCTGGTTTCATCTCGGACCCTCATTGTTCCGTTCTCCCATTTAATCTGGGTCCAAACGGATCGTTATTATGCTCTTTGCCACGCCGAAGCCTGCTTTTTCCACATAGCGCCTCCATTCTTATTGAAAAATCTATTTAGCGGAGTCATTTATGCGCGCGGTGCAGCCGGCTACCGCAGGAGATAACTAACGACACTTCTTCCTGCACCTAGGGATTGTGCATTCTTTTATCCCAGCTCATTTGCATTCTGATTAGTATGCATGAAATTTCCACTGAACTTTAATACCCCGACTGCTGCATAATACACTTTAATGAGCATAAAAGTGAGCATGACAATTAAACCTCACATTAATCACTAAACGCTACACTCAAGGAAGGGGAGAGAGGGAGGGATGGGGGGGTTGAGGACGAGGAGAAAAGAAGGGGGAGAAAGACGAAGAGCTTTTTCGGCGGAACGCTCGAGCGCAAGCCGGCAATCTCATCTCCGCGGGCGCGAGCGAATGAGTGATGCGCTCCCGGCTCCAGAGCTGACACGAGCCGCGAAGCAGAAACAGACATTCCATCAGCGCGTACAGTAGGTGACCAGCAGGAATGAACATCTCAGACTGCAGCGGACAGATAGAGCATCTATAAATATGTATCCCTCTACTTGATTTGGGAGGGAGAGAGGAGGGGGCAGTTACGTTCTCATAGGACACCTCCCTCCTGCTACTTAACCGTCACCCACCCTTCCCTCTCCGTGTCTCTCCTCCAAAGGCCCACCCTTCCCTCTCCGTGTCTCTCCTCCAAAGACCCACCCTTCCCTCTCCGTGTCTCTCCTCCAAAGGCCCACCCTTCCCTCTCCGTGTCTCTCCTCCAAAGGCCCACCCTTCCCTCTCCGTGTCTCTCCTCCAAAGACCCACCCGTGTCTCTCCTCCAAAGGCCCACCCTTCCCTCTCCGTGTCTCTCCTCCAAAGGCCCACCCTTCCCTCTCCGTGTCTCTCCTCCAAAGACCCACCCTTCCCTCTCCGTGTCTCTCCTCCAAAGGCCCACCCTTCCCTCTCCGTGTCTCTCCTCCAAAGACCCACCCTTCCCTCTCCGTGTCTCTCCTCCAAAGACCCACCCTTCCCTCTCCGTGTCTCTCCTCCAAAGGCCCACCCTTCCCTCTCCGTGTCTCTCCTCCAAAGGCCCACCCTTCCCTCTCCGTGTCTCTCCTCCAAAGGCCCACCCTTCCCTCTCCGTGTCTCTCCTCCAAAGACCCACCCTTCCCTCTCCGTGTCTCTCCTCCAAAGACCCACCCTTCCCTCTCCGTGTCTCTCCTCCAAAGGCCCACCCTTCCCTCTCCGTGTCTCTCCTCCAAAGACCCACCCTTCCCTCTCCGTGTCTCTCCTCCAAAGGCCCACCCTTCCCTCTCCGTGTCTCTCCTCCAAAGGCCCACCCTTCCCTCTCCGTGTCTCTCCTCCAAAGACCCACCCTTCCCTCTCCGTGTCTCTCCTCCAAAGGGCACCACGAGCTGACCGGAAGAAAGGAGCGTTTGGAGAAAGGAGATGCTGCTCAGACGTCGTAAGAACGTCGCCGCGGTGATTCAGCCGCCACCAAAGGACGTCTTCCTTCGCCGCAGTGGATTCATTACGGATTTGAATTGTTAATGATCCGAGACAAAGACATCTTTTCATGTATTAGCATTTTAGTGCAGCCCAGCCTCTCTTCTCCCCTCCTCTCTTTGGCTTTTGGCTTTTTACACAAAAGCAAATCACTCCTTCTTTGTGCAGGTGTATATATGTATATATATATATATATATATATAAAACTTGTTTACATGATTGTGGTTTAAAAATTCACATGCATACCCACACACACACACACACACGCACGCACACCTGCTTGTACGCACACATACACAGATGCATATTGGGGTTCCTGAATTGCATAGACTGATCCTGGTATGATCTTTCTGCTCGGAAAATCAATCTTAAGGAACAATCCAGTGAGCAGAAGCAGAAAGGACATCTCAGCGACGACCCCTTCCACTGAATTACAAATAAAACCAGTGAAGTTATGCATGCCACACACCCATGCATGCTGCAGACACACACATGTCACACACACGCATGTCACACACCCACACTCAGCTAGGCATGCCAAACCTACCTGCCCCGCCCAACCCTGTCACCCTCACACACAAACCCGCCCGAGTCGCACCCCACCCCCCCCCGTCCTCCTTCACTCCTCCTTCTTTGTCTGAATCAGTCCTTCTGTCAAACACAGAAATGGGGAGAATGTTTAAAACATAACCCCCATGCACAATTTATGATGATGCGTGGCGTATTTGACAGCGTGCGGCTTATTAGCCTCGGCCCTCAGGCCGTGCTTCCAGGATCCTTCACTGTAACGGACAAAATATGAGTTTCATATACGCCTCCCCCAAACAACAATAACTTATGCAAATGGACACGGGAGGATCAGAAAGGATGAGAAACGCGGTCCCTGCACGCACGGGTCAGGGGAGATCATAAATTCTTTATCGGCTACAGATCGCACAAGGTGGGCTGCGGAAGAAGGGAGGAGTGTGGCGTTATGACTGGAGGAAGGGAGGAGTGTGGCGTTATGACTGGAGGAAGGGAGGAGTGTGGCGTTATGACTGAAGAAGGGAGGAGTGTGGCGTTATGACTGAAGAAGGGAGGAGTGTGGCGTTATGACTGGAGGAAGGGAGGAGTGTGGCGTTATGACTGGAAGAAGGGAGGAGTGTGGCGTTATGACTGAAGAAGGGAGGAGTGTGGCGTTATGACTGAAGGAAGGGAGGAGTGTGGCGTTATGACTGTAGGACGGGTGGTGTGTGGCGTTTTGACTGAAGAAGGGAGGAGTGTGGCGTTATGACTGAAGAAGGGAGGAGTGTGGCGTTATGACTGAAGAAGGGAGGAGTGTGGCGTTATGACTGAAGAAGGGAGGAGTGTGGCGTTATGACTGAAGAAGGGAGGAGTGTGGCGTTATGACTGGAAGAAGGGAGGAGTGTGGCGTTATGACTGAAGAAGGGAGGAGTGTGGCGTTATGACTGGAGGAAGGGAGGAGTGTGGCGTTATGACTGAAGAAGGGAGGAGTGTGGCGTTATGACTGAAGGAAGGGAGGAGTGTGGCGTTATGACTGAAGAAGGGAGGAGTGTGGCGTTATGACTGGAAGAAGGGAGGAGTGTGGCGTTATGACTGAAGAAGGGAGGAGTGTGGCGTTATGACTGAAGAAGGGAGGAGTGTGGCGTTATGACTGGAAGAAGGGAGGAGTGTGGCGTTATGACTGGAAGAAGGGAGGAGTGTGGCGTTATGACTGAAGAAGGGAGGAGTGTGGCGTTATGACTGAAGAAGGGAGGAGTGTGGCGTTATGACTGAAGAAGGGAGGAGTGTGGCGTTATGACTGAAGAAGGGAGGAGTGTGGCGTTATGACTGGAAGAAGGGAGGAGTGTGGCGTTATGACTGGAGGAAGGGAGGAGTGTGGCGTTATGACTGAAGAAGGGAGGAGTGTGGCGTTATGACTGAAGAAGGGAGGAGTGTGGCGTTATGACTGGAAGAAGGGAGGAGTGTGGCGTTATGACTGGAGGAAGGGAGGAGTGTGGCGTTATGACTGGAGGAAGGGAGGAGTGTGGCGTTATGACTGGAGGAAGGGAGGAGTGTGGCGTTATGACTGGAGGAAGGGAGGAGTGTGGCGTTATGACTGAAGAAGGGAGGAGTGTGGCGTTATGACTGAAGAAGGGAGGAGTGTGGCGTTATGACTGAAGAAGGGAGGAGTGTGGCGTTATGACTGGAGGAAGGGAGGAGTGTGGCGTTATGACTGAAGAAGGGAGGAGTGTGGCGTTATGACTGGAGGAAGGGAGGAGTGTGGCGTTATGACTGAAGAAGGGAGGAGTGTGGCGTTATGACTGGAAGAAGGGAGGAGTGTGGCGTTATGACTGAAGAAGGGAGGAGTGTGGCGTTATGACTGAAGAAGGGAGGAGTGTGGCGTTATGACTGGAAGAAGGGAGGAGTGTGGCGTTATGACTGGAAGAAGGGAGGAGTGTGGCGTTATGACTGAAGAAGGGAGGAGTGTGGCGTTATGACTGGAAGAAGGGAGGAGTGTGGCGTTATGACTGGAGGAAGGGAGGAGTGTGGCGTTATGACTGAAGAAGGGAGGAGTGTGGCGTTATGACTGGAAGAAGGGAGGAGTGTGGCGTTATGACTGAAGAAGGGAGGAGTGTGGCGTTATGACTGGAAGAAGGGAGGAGTGTGGCGTTATGACTGGAAGAAGGGAGGAGTGTGGCGTTATGACTGAAGAAGGGAGGAGTGTGGCGTTATGACTGAAGAAGGGAGGAGTGTGGCGTTATGACTGAAGAAGGGAGGAGTGTGGCGTTATGACTGGAGGAAGGGAGGAGTGTGGCGTTATGACTGAAGAAGGGAGGAGTGTGGCGTTATGACTGGAAGAAGGGAGGAGTGTGGCGTTATGACTGGAGGAAGGGAGGAGTGTGGCGTTATGACTGGAGGAAGGGAGGAGTGTGGCGTTATGACTGAAGAAGGGAGGAGTGTGGCGTTATGACTGAAGAAGGGAGGAGTGTGGCGTTATGACTGAAGAAGGGAGGAGTGTGGCGTTATGACTGGAGGAAGGGAGGAGTGTGGCGTTATGACTGGAGGAAGGGAGGAGTGTGGCGTTATGACTGGAAGAAGGGAGGAGTGTGGCGTTATGACTGGAGGAAGGGAGGAGTGTGGCGTTATGACTGAAGAAGGGAGGAGTGTGGCGTTATGACTGAAGAAGGGAGGAGTGTGGCGTTATGACTGGAAGAAGGGAGGAGTGTGGCGTTATGACTGGAGGAAGGGAGGAGTGTGGCGTTATGACTGAAGAAGGGAGGAGTGTGGCGTTATGACTGGAAGAAGGGAGGAGTGTGGCGTTATGACTGAAGAAGGGAGGAGTGTGGCGTTATGACTGGAAGAAGGGAGGAGTGTGGCGTTATGACTGAAGAAGGGAGGAGTGTGGCGTTATGACTGAAGAAGGGAGGAGTGTGGCGTTATGACTGAAGAAGGGAGGAGTGTGGCGTTATGACTGAAGAAGGGAGGAGTGTGGCGTTATGACTGGAGGAAGGGAGGAGTGTGGCGTTATGACTGGAGGAAGGGAGGAGTGTGGCGTTATGACTGAAGAAGGGAGGAGTGTGGCGTTATGACTGAAGAAGGGAGGAGTGTGGCGTTATGACTGGAGGAAGGGAGGAGTGTGGCGTTATGACTGAAGAAGGGAGGAGTGTGGCGTTATGACTGAAGAAGGGAGGAGTGTGGCGTTATGACTGGAGGAAGGGAGGAGTGTGGCGTTATGACTGGAGGAAGGGAGGAGTGTGGCGTTATGACTGAAGAAGGGAGGAGTGTGGCGTTATGACTGAAGAAGGGAGGAGTGTGGCGTTATGACTGAAGAAGGGAGGAGTGTGGCGTTATGACTGAAGAAGGGAGGAGTGTGGCGTTATGACTGGAGGAAGGGAGGAGTGTGGCGTTATGACTGGAGGAAGGGAGGAGTGTGGCGTTATGACTGGAGGAAGGGAGGAGTGTGGCGTTATGACTGGAGGAAGGGAGGAGTGTGGCGTTATGACTGAAGAAGGGAGGAGTGTGGCGTTATGACTGGAGGAAGGGAGGAGTGTGGCGTTATGACTGGAGGAAGGGAGGAGTGTGGCGTTATGACTGGAAGAAGGGAGGAGTGTGGCGTTATGACTGGAAGAAGGGAGGAGTGTGGCGTTATGACTGAAGAAGGGAGGAGTGTGGCGTTATGACTGAAGAAGGGAGGAGTGTGGCGTTATGACTGGAGGAAGGGAGGAGTGTGGCGTTATGACTGGAGGAAGGGAGGAGTGTGGCGTTATGACTGAAGAAGGGAGGAGTGTGGCGTTATGACTGGAAGAAGGGAGGAGTGTGGCGTTATGACTGGAGGAAGGAAGGGAGGAGTGTGGCGTTATGACTGAAGAAGGGAGGAGTGTGGCGTTATGACTGGAAGAAGGGAGGAGTGTGGCGTTATGACTGAAGAAGGGAGGAGTGTGGCGTTATGACTGAAGAAGGGAGGAGTGTGGCGTTATGACTGGAGGAAGGGAGGAGTGTGGCGTTATGACTGAAGAAGGGAGGAGTGTGGCGTTATGACTGAAGAAGGGAGGAGTGTGGCGTTATGACTGGAAGAAGGGAGGAGTGTGGCGTTATGACTGAAGAAGGGAGGAGTGTGGCGTTATGACTGAAGAAGGGAGGAGTGTGGCGTTATGACTGAAGAAGGGAGGAGTGTGGCGTTATGACTGGAAGAAGGGAGGAGTGTGGCGTTATGACTGAAGAAGGGAGGAGTGTGGCGTTATGACTGGAGAAAGGAGGAGTGTGGCGTTATGACTGGAGGAAGGGAGGAGTGTGGCGTTATGACTGAAGAAGGGAGGAGTGTGGCGTTATGACTGGAGGAAGGGAGGAGTGTGGCGTTATGACTGAAGAAGGGAGGAGTGTGGCGTTATGACTGAAGAAGGGAGGAGTGTGGCGTTATGACTGAAGAAGGGAGGAGTGTGGCGTTATGACTGGAAGAAGGGAGGAGTGTGGCGTTATGACTGAAGAAGGGAGGAGTGTGGCGTTATGACTGAAGAAGGGAGGAGTGTGGCGTTATGACTGAAGAAGGGAGGAGTGTGGCGTTATGACTGGAGGAAGGGAGGAGTGTGGCGTTATGACTGAAGAAGGGAGGAGTGTGGCGTTATGACTGGAAGAAGGGAGGAGTGTGGCGTTATGACTGGAAGAAGGGAGGAGTGTGGCGTTATGACTGAAGAAGGGAGGAGTGTGGCGTTATGACTGAAGAAGGGAGGAGTGTGGCGTTATGACTGAAGAAGGGAGGAGTGTGGCGTTATGACTGGAGAAGGGAGGAGTGTGGCGTTATGACTGGAAGAAGGGAGGAGTGTGGCGTTATGACTGAAGAAGGGAGGAGTGTGGCGTTATGACTGAAGAAGGGAGGAGTGTGGCGTTATGACTGAAGAAGGGAGGAGTGTGGCGTTATGACTGGAGGAAGGGAGGAGTGTGGCGTTATGACTGAAGAAGGGAGGAGTGTGGCGTTATGACTGAAGAAGGGAGGAGTGTGGCGTTATGACTGAAGAAGGGAGGAGTGTGGCGTTATGACTGAAGAAGGGAGGAGTGTGGCGTTATGACTGAAGAAGGGAGGAGTGTGGCGTTATGACTGGAAGAAGGGAGGAGTGTGGCGTTATGACTGAAGAAGGGAGGAGTGTGGCGTTATGACTGGAGGAAGGGAGGAGTGTGGCGTTATGACTGAAGAAGGGAGGAGTGTGGCGTTATGACTGGAGGAAGGGAGGAGTGTGGCGTTATGACTGAAGAAGGGAGGAGTGTGGCGTTATGACTGAAGAAGGGAGGAGTGTGGCGTTATGACTGGAGGAAGGGAGGAGTGTGGCGTTATGACTGGAAGAAGGGAGGAGGTGTGGCGTTATGACTGGAAGAAGGGAGGAGTGTGGCGTTATGACTGAAGAAGGGAGGAGTGTGGCGTTATGACTGGAAGAAGGGAGGAGTGTGGCGTTATGACTGGAAGAAGGGAGGAGTGTGGCGTTATGACTGGAACGCGGCTAAATTAAACCACAGCCGCTGACAGTGAAGGATTTGAGCTGAATGATGGCAGAGGTGTCATGGCCATATGAATATGACAGGAATTGGAACATGGCGCTCACTAATGATGACTCGCCCCAACATACAGTATTAAAGCATGGCGTCCGGGAAATGGTGAGACGATGTATGTTATACCTTGTGAATAACAGAAAGGCCCTTAACATGTAGATTGCCGTTGGGATTTCATAGAACAAAAAATTTGTTTACAATTAAACTAGATAACTAGATAATATCAGTGCTCACCGGAAACTGGTTTTAGAAAGTTGTCATTTGTGCACAATATTGTTGACTTTGAGACGTAAACTGAAGCCTACGTTTGAGTGCTTGAGACAGTGGAACAGATATCCATCTCAGGTCTGGTGGATGAACCTCCTTCCTGCCACAAAGCCTTAGCAACCAGACCAAAACCTCCTTCCTGCCACAAAGCCTTAGCAACCAGACCAAAAGCTCCTGCTACTTCACTGATCATGCCTGTGGTACGGTAGCCTACTGATGCCAAACAGGCTATAGTGGCCGTATTTACTAAACTTGACCCCCTAGTACAGTGGGGCCAGATCATGTGACATGGAGGGACTACACCTGCTGATTTCACTAATTAACACCTTCACCCAGAGGGGAGAGAAGTAATTAGTGAAATCAGCAGGTATAGTGATTGTAACTTTGGGTTGGAAGGAGGGAAACCTCATATTTTACAGTATAGCTATCTTCAGCATCTCCGGATTCAAGCAATTCACCGGGCAGGTTCATATTTATAATACGCGGGTGTGCACACAAAATACTTAAATTGCTACGTTATTGTGGGTACTGTTGCTGGATCATCACTAAAGTTAGACATTGGAGGTGAATAAAAAGTTAGGCTACCTTTCGTTGCCTTGTCGATGTGGTCGTTCATCTGTGATGACTGTGCCTCTCTAAACACTCTAAACATCTCCTAAATACATCCTGTTATTCACCACCACTTTTTATTAAAAGTTAATTATTGCTATGTTAAGATTTCCCAAATAATATGATTGGTAGCCTATAATTGAACAAACAATGTTTTTTAAAAACAGCACATATTTACGCCTATAATATCTATTCGTTTGTCTATGCACAACAATTTTCTTTTAAAAAACATAATTTTAAGACCCCCGTAGGCCAACGATAATTTCACATTTCCCATCTGGTGTCACTGAAGCGGGACAGCAAATTGAACGAGACAGAGTAGCCGGCTAAACTGAACGAGATCGAATGAACTGCTCTTCCGAACTCGAACGTCTGCTACTGAGGTCAAAAAGAACGACAAATCACAGCAGTTGGTCTGTAACGTCGCACATTGAGCTTACATCGCCTAGACTACAAGTTCACTGCAAGATTAATGTGTTAAAACAAGTAACTGATATTTATTAATGTAAACTTATACGTCATTATTGGTAAATGCAAATTAGCGGGGCGGGCACAGGCAGCACTATTAAACGTGCGTGTACGAATACTGAGTAGGCTGTCACGGATCAAACTGACACCATTTAAAAAAAAAATGTTTTTATCAAAACTCGAAAAGTTCGATACAATTAGATGTCTCAGAACGAGATCACTCGGACGGTGCAAAGATCCAAACCGCCCATATCACTAGCGCAAATTGTCTTTTTTATTTTGTGGACAGTTTTGAGACAACGGGGAGTGGTGAAAATGGGACCGTCTATTTCTCCAAACCTAAAGAAAATACAAATTTGATAGTTCCGTGGTGTTCCCGCTATGCCCCTATGTACCAATAGCTACCATACAAAACACCAGAAAGTAGGTAAACCACCATATTACCCCTTTAAATAAGGGGAAATGAATGACCAGGTAGGCCCGAATGAGCTGACCAAGCCTTCCAAAGAAAAACAACAACAACAAGACTAAATACAAAACATAGCATCAATCAAAATTACATGGAAGAAATATAATTCTGTGTTTCTCATGTTCCACTGCTTCTCTCAGGACGAGTTTGGTGCACAAACAAGACACACATACACACACACATATACACACACACATACACACACACACACACACTCTTCAGAGAGCAAGGAGAAGGACTGAGAATCCAGATGTTATTTGGCTGATAAAAACAAATTAAATTTGTTCAGACAGCGGCACCCAGAACATTGTACACATGTGCCTAAATAACCCAGAGATGTAGCACATAAGCACTCGTAGCAAGGTTAAATAACCCAGAGATGTAGCACATAAGCACTCCAAGCAAGGCTAAATAACCCAGAGATGTAGCACATAAGCGCTCCAAGCAAGGCTAAATAACCCAGAGATGTAGCACATAAGCGCTCCAAGCAAGGCTAAATAACCCAGAGATGTAGCACATAAGCGCTCCAAGCAAGGCTAAATAACCCAGAGATGTAGCACATAAGCGCTCCAAGCAAGGCTAAATAACCCAGAGATGTAGCACATAAGCGCTCCAAGCAAGGCTAAATAACCCAGAGATGTAGCACATAAGCACTCCAAGCAAGGATAAATAACCCAGAGATGTAGCACATAAGCACTCCAAGCAAGGCTAAATAACCCAGAGATGTAGCACATAAGCGCTCCAAGCAAGGCTAAATAACCCAGAGATGTAGCACATAAGCGCTCCAAGCAAGGATAAATAACCCAGAGATGTAGCACATAAGTGCTCCAAGCAAGGCTAAATAACCCAGAGATGTAGCACATAAGCACTCCAAGCAAGGATAAATAACCCAGAGATGTAACAATAGCACATAAAGCGCACGTAGCAAGGCTAAATAACCCAGAGTTGTAGCACATAAAGCGCTCGTAGCAAGGCTAAATAACCCAGAGTTGTAGCACATAAGCGCTCCAAGCAAGGATAAATAACCCAGAGATGTAGCACATAAGCACTCCAAGCAAGGATAAATAACCCAGAGATGTATGTAGCACATAAAGCGCTCGTAGCAAGGCTAAATAACCCAGAGATGTAGCACATAAAGCGCTCGTAGCAAGGCTAAATAACCCAGAGATGTAGCACATAAGCGCTCCAAGCAAGGATAAATAACCCAGAGTTGTAGCACATAACCGCACGTAGCAAGGTTAAATAACCCAGAGATGTAGCACATAACCGCACGTAGCAAGGTTAAATAACCTAGAGATGTAGCACATAACCGCACGTAGCAAGGTTAAATAACCCAGAGTTGTAGCACATAAAGCGCTCGTAGCAAGGCTAAATAACCCAGAGTTGTAGCACATAAAGCGCTCGTAGCAAGGATAAATAACCCAGAGTTGTAGCACATAAAGCGCTCGTAGCAAGGCTAAATAACCCAGAGTTGTAGCACATAAAGCGCTCGTAGCAAGGCTAAATAACCCAGAGTTGTAGCACATAAAGCGCTCGTAGCAAGGCTAAATAACCCAGAGTTGTAGCACATAAAGCGCACGTAGCAAGGTTAAATAACCCAGAGATGTAGCACATAACCGCACGTAGCAAGGTTAAATAACCCAGAGATGTAGCACATAACCGCACGTAGCAAGGTTAAATAACCCAGAGATGTAGCACATAACCGCACGTAGCAAGGTTAAATAACCCAGAGATGTAGCACATAAGCACTCGTAGCAAGGTTAAATAACCCAGAGATGTAGCACATAAGCACTCGTAGCAAGGCTCTGTGTGCGTTCATCAACATTCCTCAGTTTGTGTGTTTTTTTGATGTCTTCTGTACCATAAGGAAGACTCCCAACAGACACGAAAGACAACCAAGGCCCTAAAATCACAGAAGATTTAAACAGAAACACGGGCCTCTGGGTGCTTCTAGCAAACATATTAAACACATGATTATTAATGAGATTATCAACATTCAAACGTGCAACAGAGCAATGACGGATTGGCAGAGATAAGAGTGTGAAGCTGCAGTCCACATTACAAAAACTGAAGTACAGAAGAAAAACAAACCTACTGGAGGAAAATGAAAACGGCCATTTTGGTGTTTTGGCTTTCTAGCTCCGGGTTCTGAAGCTAAGAGCAGTAGAGTTTTTCACAGAAGGATTGTGTGGTTCAGTTTTTTGTCCTTTGTAGCTTAGCTCGAGCACGACTGCCATATTATTTTGGGAGTTTGCACGGGAATTTGCACGGGAATTGCACAGCTCGAGTCTGTCCACAGCGTATTGAGAAGAAGGAACCATCTCGCCAGTATATTTCCACATGGTGTTTCTCTGAAGACACTGGTACAAACAGAGGTGCAGCTGGGCTCATGTGTTATATTGTCTGGTGCGCTGTGCCACCAATGGAAAAGACATATGAATAACAGCCATGTGTAGGTTTGTCCTTATAAGGGAAGTTTAATGGATAACAACTGCTTCAGCCAAACCGAGCCTATTTACACGCCCCCCCAACACGACCCTCTCCTTCCCTCTACATGGTAAAATATTGGGTGAGTGGTTGTGGGGGGGGGGGGTGTGTGGAAACGGTGGGAGCTGTGTGGGGTGGGAGACTCTTTTAACACCCCCAGTACACGGGCAGACCTCGTCCTCCATGCAGTCTCTTCTCTGAATCTGCAGCCGGATTAATGATCAGAGTGCGAGCCGTATCCGAGCCGCTCATGAATATTTATGAGATCACACCTGTCTGCACAAGTTTCATCTGAAAGGCGAGGTGACAGGGAGGGCCGTGGCGGAGGCAGAATCCAATTTGGAGCCTGATTACCAACAGCGTCTTCCCTGAACGCCCCTGATGGACTCTACGACCTCCCACCAATCACCTGCCGGAAACACCCACCAACCAATCACCTGCCATACCCCCACCCACCAATCACCTGCCTGAAATCCCCACCAACCAATCACCTGCCATACCCCCACCCACCAATCACCTGCCTGAAACCCCAACCAACCAATCACCTGCCTGAAATCCCCACTCTGGACCCCCCACACCCACTGCATGCTTTGGTCCCACTCAAAATTAAAACGTTTCTTCTCTATGAGGTTATTCATGAAATCTGTGGCTGATGGCCTTCTCCGCCTCACTTGTTAAAATCAACTGTGTTACACTTGTCGAAGGGGGGAGTGGGCACAACAGTTTTATCGCTAAAGCTCGACTCAGAATAGACGGGCATTCTCTATAAATCTAATTGACCAATGTGCATAATTAAAAGGCTGAATAAACGCATGAGTCGGCGTGCTGCGAAAAATCCATCAGTCTTTTGTCTGCTGAAGGATGAAGCAGCGAGCGCATGTCTGCGCACACACGCTTTCACGCTACGCATGTCACGGAGGGGTGCAGAACACGCTACACGCATCGGGGAGGGGTGCAGAACATGCTACGTGCGTCACGGAGGGGTGCAGAACACGCTACATGCATCGGGAAGGGGTGCAGAACATGCTACGTGCGTCGGGGAGGGGTGCAGAACACGCTACACGCATCGGGGAGGGGTGCAGAACACGCTACATGCATCGGGGAGGGGTGCAGAACACGCTACGTGCGTCGGGGAGGGGTGCAGAACACGCTACACGCATCGGGGAGGGGTGCAGAACACGTTACGTGCGTCGGGGAGGGGTGCAGAACACGCTACACGCATCGGGGAGGGGTGCAGAACACGCTACACGCATCGGGGAGGGGTGCAGAACACGCTACACGCATTGGGGAGGGGTGCAGAACACGCTACACGAGTCGGGGAGGGGTGCAGAAAGCCAGGTCACGCCTCAG
This sequence comes from Ilyophis sp. 1 JC-2022, assembly GCA_022702515.1. NCBI lineage: Eukaryota > Metazoa > Chordata > Actinopteri > Anguilliformes > Synaphobranchidae > Ilyophis > Ilyophis sp. 1 JC-2022. The sequence continues at coordinate 541,960 of CM040394.1, read as the reverse complement.
AATCCTAATTGACAGTTTTATTAAGACTGAGTAAGTCTGTGTGTGCTGTTTCTAATCAGATCAGGGATACAGATGCTGCCACCTGCACTTTCTTCCCAATTTCCTTAGTGATAAGTGATACAGGAGACGGTCTCTATGGTTACCACCGGCCTATCTTTAGATAACAGTTAGAATTACTACCCCAGCTGAGCTGGAGACCTGCTGAAGAGGAGATGCAAGTTCAGATGTTTAAATCTTGGCTTAAAGAAGCAAATAAATGCAACCAAAAAACACTGTAAATTTCATAACAGATTAGTTCTATTACGATAAATAAAGTGTTCTAACACTGACCTACTTGTGTATAAGGCCGACAAGATGAAGACTGCAAACCTCCAGTTATATTTGGCGATGACACTTGTGTGTATTTCTTAAATACCACACTCCATTCTTTCAGGACAGTGCACTTGCTTTTCGGTGAAACTGACATCAGCCGAATAGCAAATATGAAGCTCAGAATGTTGCTCTATTGACTCATAACTGTCTCAAGAAGCGCTCCATGAAGGTTCCTTTTAGAACACCTGAACAAACATTAACTTTTTTTAATCAGTATTTCTATTACAATATTTGGAATAATGATAATTATTTGCATTTCATTCCCTCTTAGGAAGGAAATGGTAAGCCTGAAGCAATTTAATAGCAAGGCACACACACACTCACATATACATATACTGTACACACACACACACACACACAAACACATACAGTACATAGTGTATATGTATATGAATGTGTGTTTATGGTTTATAAGTTTATAATCCACACTCGCACATACATATACTGTGTATACACACACACACACACACACACACACACATACACACACACACACACACACACACACACACACATACACACATACACACACACACACTCAGCAGTAGGGCTCAGTAGTAAATGAGGAAGTGAGGAGAGGCAGATTTGTGCCTTAAATAAATAATACAGCTGTGAACAGAAAGCATGTGTGTGTTGGGGATAATAGCAGGATTTACAAACGGCCTCACAACGCTTGAATTACAGATGACTTCAACAGCGTCTTTAAAGTCACTGTAAAACATTGATGTGAGCCAATCTAGGGGGATGTGGACGGCGTGTATCTGTTAGGGGAGCTACAAAAACTCATCCCATTTCCTGCTGCCCGCGGACTCGGTGATGGAGAGACAGAAAAAGGCTCCTCTGCTTTCATCTGGACTTTGGCTCCAGAAAGGACACTGACGCCATGTTTATGTGTCTTAGCATCGCCCACACTTTCACTCACACTGTCCCCCATGTGAGAAAAATCTATCACAGCCAAACGATTTCTCTGAAAGTTGTAAGATTGACAGGAAAACGTGGTTAAATAATTGACAGTTTTATAACATATTAAGGATGTTTTTCAGCTTTGAAATACTCGTACTGCACAAAAGATCTTTTTTATTTACACAGACATTTTTTTTTGTAATTGATAGGACTGTGGAATTCTAAATATTTCATATTTCATCTCATGTTCCTGGATTCACAGTTTAATTAGAGCATTTTCACCCAAAAAGTGATATAAATTTTTCAGCCAGTTAAATAATTAAGATAAGACTGTTTGGGGCTGTAAAACTCTGACAAACTCCGTTAAAATGAAGCCGCAGCCCAGGTCTGTGAGGACATTAGATATTTATTCCTCTCTTATCCATTATTAACACAAAAAGCACCCATTACAATTCATAGACAATGTGCTCAGGAGAGAATATTGTAACAACCAGGCGTGGTCAAATACTATACTATAGCATTTAATAACCCCATTAATCAACACCTCCCAACATTGCATATCACATACAATGCCACAGACTATTTAATGCAACTATAATGTAAAGACCAGATTTTTTAAATTCATGTAACCCACATGTCCCATTCATTTGACACATTTTAGCAAATAAACGTAAAGTAGGTTTCATTACATAGATAGGTATAGGGTTTTTTTTCAAACTCACCAAGCTATTAATACAGAAAGAATTATACCCGTTTAAAGTCACACACTTTTAAAAGGGTTACATGCAACTGACAGTGATGTGACAGGGGTTAGATTGACAGGTTCGACCCGCCCCATCACAAATGACCTTGAGAAAGATTTCAGACCAACGACAAAATGAATTATTTCTGCAGAGGTATAGTCAAGCGATGTTTGGGTATTTACATTAGAGAGAGAGAAGGGGGAGAGGGAGAGAGACAGAGAGAAAGAGAGAGAGAGAGGGGACAGAGCAAAAGAGAGAGACTGAATGTCAGGATACATTTGGCACAGCCTCATCAAATGCATCTATTCAGGCAGTGGCATTATCTCCAACAGAGCCTGTGATTGACTAATAAGTACAGTCCGATTATGAAAATTAATAAGTACAGTCGATTATAAAAATGAATAAGTACAATCCGATTATGAGAATTAATAAGTACAGTCCGATTATAAGAATTAATAAGTACAGTCCGATTTTAAGAATTAATAAGTACAGTCCGATTATGAGAATTAATAAGTACAGTCCGATTATAAGAATGAATAAGTACAGTCTGATTATAAGAATGAATAAGTACAGTCTGATTTGAGCTGAGAATTAAGGTTGACAAATTTAACCGCAATTTTTTGCCATACATGCTGTCAATCAGTGTTGGAGTCTGGCAGGACTGTTAGAACAGAGACGCATGCACGCACACCACCTCCACCCAAAAGCGCCGGCAGTTGGCAGTCACCCACAATGACTGATTTAGGGGCAACACCACACAATCCACCCCTACAGCACCCCCCACTGCCACCGCCATTCCGTGTTTCCGTGACGACTCCTACTCATCTACAGTGACTTCGCTAAATTAATAAAATACATAAATACAAATGCAGTGTTAAGAAATTCTGACCAGGTTTCAATAAATGATCGGGGTTATAAATTTAATAGAGAAACAATCCCTCATTCTGTCCCTCTGTGTCAGCACAATAGTCTGTTCTCTGCAGTGGTCAATGTGTACCTTATTACCTTTAATCTACAGGGCTGGGCCAGTGGGGGGTGGCGGAACAGCCCCTCGTCCCGCCCGTCACTCTCCTGCCTCCCCCCAGGCGTCCGTACTTGATGGCTTTTATGAAAATATCATAAATTCAATCAGTGACTGCAAATTTCATGAGACGTCCATCTTCCCTCTGAATTTCTAACGGTGTGTCAAAACAATCTGCCCCACTCCGTCTGACGCCCGTGCGCTGAATTGTAAATGTTTCGCGAATCTTTCTCTCCATCTCCTCAAAAAAATTTAAATCTGAATTTCATATACCTGCATGCAGAGGTGAAATATGAAGAGGGATTTAGTGAATAAAAGCACAGAGCTCATATCCTTCACAGAGCTCATATCCTAAAGCACAAAGCTCATATCCTAAAGCACAGAGCTCATATCCTAAAGCACAGAGCTCATATCCTTCACAGAGCTCATATCCTAAAGCACAGAGCTCATATCCTTCACAGAGCTCATATCCTAAAGCACAGAGCTCATATCCTTCACAGAGCTCATATCCTAAAGCACAGAGCTCATATCCTTCACAGAGCTCATATCCTAAAGCACAGAGCTCATATCCTTGATGGATAGAGGAGCTCTCTTCTGTGAAGCTCTGTTCCTGGCCTGTGGAACTGGAGTTGGTTTGTATCACTCTAGTGATCTAACGCAGTTGACTATATGACTGGCCAGTGAAGTAGGGTGGACGCATTCCTCTAAGCTACTCCATGTTACGCGGCCTGATCTTAACCACTGTAAAACAGCCAAGCTGCAGTGTTGCAGGACACCAGACGAAGACCTCACACTAAAGTATAAACCCACAGACCTCACACTAAAGTATAAACCCACAGACCTCACACTAAAGTATAAACCCACAGACCTCACACTAAAGTATAAACCCACAGACCTCACACTAAAGTATAAACCCACAGACCTCACACTAAAGTATAAACCCACAGACCTCACACTAAAGTATAAACCCACAGACCTCACACTAAAGTATAAACCCACAGACCTCACACTAAAGTATAAACCCACAGACCTCACACTAAAGTATAAACCCACAGACCTCACACTAAAGTATAAACCCACAGACCTCACACTAAAGTATAAACCCACAGACCTCACACTAAAGTATAAACCCACAGACCTCACACTAAAGTATAAACCCACAGACCTCACACTAAAGCATAAACCCACAGACCTCACACTAAAGCATAAACCCACAGACCTCACACTAAAGTATAAACCCACAGACCTCACACTAAAGTATAAACCCACAGACCTCACACTAAAGCATAAACCCACAGACCTCACACTAAAGTATAAACCCACAGACCTCACACTAAAGTATAAACCCACAGACCTCACACTTAAGCATAAACCCACAGACCTCACACTAAAGTATAAACCCACAGACCTCACACTAAAGTATAAACCCACAGACCTCACACTAAAGTATAAACCCACAGACCTCACACTAAAGCATAAACCCACAGACCTCACACTAAAGTATAAACCCACAGACCTCACACTAAAGTATAAACCCACAGACCTCACACTAAAGCATAAACCCACAGACCTCACACTAAAGTATAAACCCACAGACCTCACACTAAAGCATAAACCCACAGACCTCACACTAAAGTATAAACCCACAGACCTCACACTAAAGTATAAACCCACAGGACCTCACACTAAAGTATAAACCCACAGACCTCACACTAAAGCATAAACCCACAGACCTCACACTAAAGTATAAACCCACAGACCTCACACTAAAGTATAAACCCACAGACCTCACACTAAAGTATAAACCCACAGACCTCACATTAAAGTATAAACCCACAGACCTCACACTAAAGTATAAACCCACAGACCTCACACTAAAGTATAAACCCACAGACCTCACACTAAAGTATAAACCCACAGACCTCACACTAAAGTATAAACCCACAGACCTCACACTAAAGTATAAACCCACAGACCTCACACTAAAGTATAAACCCACAAACCTCACACTACAGCATAAACCCACAGACCTCACACTAAAGTATAAACCCACAGGAGGAGTACACAAGCCCTTTCCCTGAGTTTGTAGTTCACAGTGAGCTGCAGCGTGACACAGATTTAAACACGCGTGTCCTCAGCAGATAATCATAGAGCAGCCCTAGGCGTCCCTCTAAAACACCTGAGAGCCAGAGCATGTGAGAAAGATGGGAGATAGATGATCATTACCTGCTCTTCATCTTTCCCGAGCAGGGCCCATTGGGAGCAGAGGAAGACTCCCGACTGCTCAGCCTAATGAACTGATTAATATTCTAAATTAATGCAAATAACCAAAAATTAAGAATAATTGTTTCGAATCAAAATTCAATTATGGTTAAACACTGACAAATTTAAAAATGAAAAAAAAACAAGGCTGGCAAACCGTTGTAGTGTGAAGCATGGTTTTCTGAATTGAAGAATTATTGAAAAGGCGTTATGGTTTCGAGCAATGTCCTGATGCAGAAACTGAGCCATTTTATGTAAAAAAAAAAAAGAAAGACAATAATCACCATCCAGTGTAATAAAAATAATAATAATTTTAATTCAAACCCTAAGATCAGTAAGTAAGATCAGTTTAAAAATAAAGAAATCATGAAAGAGAAAAGCAGTGATTATGAATAAACACAGACTTGCAAAGAGCAAATGCAAGCCCCGCCCCGTCTCGCCCAGCCCCGCCCCACCCCATCCAGCCCCGCCCCGCCTTGCCTTGGGGTTCAGGGGTTCGGGGGGTGACTCAGATGTTGGGGTTCAGGGGGGTGACTCAGGTGGTCAGCAGGACCAAAGCTGCTGAATAAGGCGGCGACTCGGTTACACAACCAGCCGACTTCCTTCCTGTGAGAGAGAGCGTTCGCCATCGCTGTGGGTTTCTTAGACAAGCGCTTAAAGCACTTTCCACAAAACACAAATATAAGGAAAGTGGAAACAGATAAAACAATGGTGGACTAGTCCAGTAAGAAACAGAACTAAAACAGATAATGCAATAAAAGTAATGTGGATAACCAGAGGAATAAAATAAATACAGAGGGTTCTTACAGACACACTTTCCTGTCTCCTTCCCTTCATTACATTCACTTCCCCGTCTCAATAACAACCACCCGGCCTCCTGCCCCCTGCATTTCCGCATTTGAAGGGTATCTGAGGCCTTTCGGTGGAACATGAGTCCAGGATGGCAGGAAAGAAAAATAAAAATAAAAATCTAAACAAACAGAAAAAAGCCACGTCAGGTAAAAATACAGGAGAGCCTTGACATGAACTCAGCAGCTGGTCAGGAAAGGAAAACCAGTGGACCCTGCCAACACTCTGACCATACAAACCAATCAGATTTCCACCAAATCACATTTTCCAGAGGTAAAACCAAGTTTATTTTCTCCATTCTTGAGGCTGACTTACCTTTTCATTGACGCAAAACAAACGCTAAACACTCCAAAAGAACGCTAAACACTAACTGCTCCACGCAAACGCTAAACACTCCAAAAGAACGCTAAACACTAACCGCTCCACGCAAATGCTAACTGCTTCATGCAAATGCTAACTGGCCTCACCTCATTATATATGAATTAGATACAGTATATACCAAGGCCTCGCCTCATTATATATGAATTAGATACAGTATATACCAAGGCCTCGCCTCATTATATATGAATTAGATACAGTATATACCAAGGCCTCGCCTCATAATATATGAATTAGATACAGTATATACCAAGGCCTCGCCTCATTATATATGAATTAGATACAGTATATACCAAGGCCTTGCCTCATCTCAGATTTTGGGGTTGGGGTTGATGGGGGGGGAGTTGTGTGACTCTAAGCTGCTGAATAAGGGGAAAAGGGTTTTTTTTGGCCGCGACTCGGTGACACACCAGCTGACTTCCTTCCTGTGAGAGCGTCCACCATCGCTGCCAGGGCATTTCTTACACAAGCATTATATAAACATCGAACAAAAAGTTCGGAAATTTGTGTTTGGTAGATTATTTCTCTGTTGTAACAATGCTTCTTGGCAATAAATTTTATACCGTTGGAAAGGTGACCAGCATGAGGAGGAGGTGCCAGGCTGTTGTGGCTGTGTATGGTTCTTCCACACGCTACTGAGGCTCCTGACTGTTTGTTAAATTAATAAATTGTAATATTGCCAATATGTCTTGTTTCTTCCTTGTTACTGATAGACTTCAATCATCCAATCCACCAAACAACACCAAACAAGAGTCACTAGCAACAGCAGAATAAGCTGTTTGGCATTGGCAGAGAAGATGTGGCAAATTTTTCATGGGCGCAACCCACATACTCAGCTGTGCTGCTCATCCCACAAATGCATGTTCCTTACAAATGGGGCACCATTTAAAAGGGAAATAAACAGGCTTTCCAACGGTATAAAATTTATTGCCAAGAAGCATTGTTACAACAGAGAAATAATCTACCAGAAATAATCTACTGCGAGCGTCTCTGTTTCTGCTAGCATCTCTGTTTCTGCGAGCGTTTCTGTTTCTGCGAGCGTTTCTGTCTCTGCGAGCGTCTCTGTCTCTGAGCGTCTCTGTGAGCGTCTCTGTGCTGCGTCTCTGTCTGCGCGAATAATAACGGTCCACGCCGATGACACTTCAGCCCAATGATTTTCCCAAAGGGCCGGTTACCTCCCAGCAGAGTCCAATCATGAGGAAGCAGACCACGCGTCCGTCTGGAAGGAAACGTTTTCAGTGCCATGTCGCACCACACTTAGAACCCCCGCCCCCTTAAAGAGGTGGTACTGCAATAGGCTGTAAATCTCTGACTCATATACAAAGGCAAGTTATCAAACCGTGGAAACCCCAGGGAGAAGGGAAACCCCAGAGAGAAGGGAAACCCCAGGGAGAAGTGAAACCCCAGGGAAAAGGGAAACCCCAGGGATAAGGGAAACCCCAGGGAAAAGGGAAACCCCAGGGAAGAGGGAAACCCCAGGGAAAAGGGTAACCCCAGGGAGAAGGGAAACCCCAGAGAGAAGGAAAACCCCAGAGAGAAGGGAACCCCCAGGGAAAAGGGAAACCCCAGGGATAAGGGAAACCCCAGGGATAAGGAAACCCCCAGGGATAAAGGAAACCCCCAGGGATAAGGGAAACCCCAGGGAGAAGGGAAACCCCAGGGAAAAGGGAAACCCCAGGGAGAAGGGAAACCCCAGGGAGAAGGGAAACCCCAGGGAGAAGGGAAACCCCAGGGAAAAGGGAAACCCCAGGGAAGAGGGAAACCCCAGGGAAAAGGGAAACCCCAGGGAGAAGGGAAACCCCAGGGAAAAGGGAAACCCCAGGGAAGAGGGAAACCCCAGGGAAAAGGGTAACCCCAGGGAGAAGGGAAACCCCAGGGAGAAGGAAAACCCCAGAGAGAAGGGAACCCCCAGGGAAAAGGGAAACCCCAGGGAGAAGGGAAACCCCAGGGATAAGGGAAACCCCAGGGATAAGGGAAACCCCAGGGATAAGGGAAACCCCAGGGATAAGGAAACCCCCAGGGATAAAGGAAACCCCCAGGGATAAGGGAAACCCCAGGGAGAAGGGAAACCCCAGGGAAAAGGGAAACCCCAGGGAAAAGGGAAACCCCAGGGAGAAGGGAAACCCCAGGGAGAAGGGAAACCCCAGGGAGAAGGGAAACCCCAGGGAGAAGGGAAACCCCAGGGAGAAGGGAAGCTCCACCTACTCTTGGTTTCACAAAGCCTCATTCTCCTCAAACTACTTCTTCATTTTTATCATAAACGAATATAATATTATCAGATTTATTCTCTGTTGATGGATTCATTCATTCATTAGGGGTTCTCTCTGTCCAAATTCCAGATGAGCACTTTGCCGATAGATTAATGATCTGTTACGTCCTTCCTGTGATTTGGTATCTCGTGTAGTTGGGGCTCCAGTTGGAGGCAGTGATTCAAAGCAAATAATCTTCTGACCCATAACACATCACTGGATAAAACCTACTAGAATCAGAGTGCAGGAAACCAATATCACAAACTTGTAAAACGCTCGAGAGGCAGAGATGGAGTTTAGACCAACGGCAGCTGTACTTTCAATTCATCTGGCCTATTCTTCTGTACCTCGGAGACGGTTACATATCATTCAGAAGAATATTTTTGCTGCAGATCTTCTATTGAATTACAAATGTTTTTTTCTTTATAAGGCAAAAAAGGTCACTGATAAATAATTTACTGTCAGGTTTATGTTTTGCTCGCAAGGGAAAAAACCCCATTAGCTGGCTTTTATTTTTAAAAATATAAAAATTACACTGTGATGGAAAAATCAATAGAGGAAAAATAATGTAAAAAAGGCAAAAAAGAACAAACAGTAGAGAGAAGAAAACGGCGGAGAGAAGAAAAAAGGCAAAAGTAGATGAATTACCTCATTAACCCTGGATCCACAGAACAGGCATAATGCAATGAACAATTACAGTCAGAATATTTCATAACTGCATATGAATAACTGGATATGTATAACTGGATATGTATAACTGGATATGAATAACTGGATATGTATAACTGGATATGAATAACTGGATATGTATAACTGGATATGTATAACTGGATATGAATAACTGGATATGTATAACTGGATATGTATAACTGGATATGAATAACTGGATATTAAAGTTATTAAAGATAACAAACTAGCCCTGAATGTCACCAAAACAAAAAGTATTGTTTTTGGCTCCAAGCATATGCTTATTGGTGACCCTCAGCTGCATCTATCTATGTTAGGAATGCCTATAGAACAGGTTAAAACAACTAAACTGCTTGGTGTTTTACTTGACAGTCAACTGTCATGGTCTGATCATATTGATGGTATTTTAATGAAAATGGGAAGAGGAATAGCCATGGTCAGGAAGTGCTCCACCTACTTGACATCCTTAATTATGGGTCAAGTCATTCAGTCCTTGGTTTTTTGTCACCTTTATTACTGTCCTGTAGTATGGTCAGCGGCAACTAAGTCGGACCTGAACAAATTGCAACTTGTTCAGAACAGAGCTGCCAGACTGGCACTTCATTGTTCAACACGCACTAGTATTGCATATATGCATGCACGTCTGTCCTGGTTAACTGTTGAACAAAAACTGCTTTGTAGTCTCCTCACGTTCTTCAGAAACATTATTTCAAATCAAACACCAGATTATTTTTACAAAGAGTATTTAAAATCAACCAACACACACAATTATCACACCAGGAATGCCAGCCGTGGTCATTTAACACTTCCTGCTCCAAGAACTAATCTCCTCAAACACACAGTTATTTACAGATCTATATCATTCTGGAACGTGTTACCATCTCATATACATCTCACACAAAATAAATTATCATTCAAAATAGCCTTAAAGACACACTTGTTGCAGCTGACCGCTTGACCGGAATCTTAATTTTATGTTGTATTTAATTTTTGTATAATATATTGTAATCATGTATTTACATATTGCAATCAATGTATTGTAATCATGTTTTTTCATAACAAGAATCTCAATCTTATGTTGTATTGAATTGAACTGAATCATGTATTTTTCATGTTTTTATATTTGTATGCATTTTATATGGACCCCAGGAAGACTAGCTGTCGCCACGGCGTCAGCTAATGGGGATCCATTCAATAAACAATAAACAATAAACAATATGTATAACTGGATATGTATAACTGGATATGTATAACTGGATATGAATAACTGGATATGTATAACTGGATATGAATAACTGGATATGTATAACTGGATATGTATAACTGGATATGTATAACTGGATATGAATAACTGGATATGTATAACTGGATATGTATAACTGGATATGAATAACTGGATATGAATAACGGAATATGTATAACGGGATATGCATAACTGGATATGCATAACTGGATATGTATCCAATCAGGGCTGAGCACTGTGCGACTGTCCAATCAGGGCTTTGCACAGTCTAAGCCTGTTAGGGGGTTGAACCATGACCTCCCAACAGGCCCGGTTCTAGACTGGTCCCAACAGGCCTGGTTCTAGACTGGTCCCAACAGGCCCGGTTCTAGACTGGTCCCAACAGGCCCGGTTCTCGACTGCTTTCATTGGGGGGGCATGAAGAGATTTTTGTGGGGAACAAGAGAAAATGAAGTATGAAGAGACACTAAAAACCCCATGCAGGGATACTAGACCCTAGTTTAGTTTACAGAGACACTAAAAACCCCATGCAGGGATACTAGACCCTAGTTTAGTTTACTGAGACACTAAAAACCCCATGCAGGGATACTAGACCCTAGTTTAGTTTACTGAGACACTAAAAACCCCATGCAGGGATACTAGACCCTAGTTTAGTTTACAGAGACACTAAAAACCCCATGCAGGGATACTAGACCATAGTTTAGTTTACAGAGACACTAAAAACCCCATGCAGGGATACTAGACCCTAGTTTAGTTTACAGAGACACTAAAAACCCCATGCAGGGATACTAGACCATAGTTTAGTTTACAGAGACACTAAAAACCCCATGCAGGGATACTAGACCCTAGTTTAGTTTACAGAGACACTAAAAACCCCATGCAGGGATACTAGACCCTAGTTTAGTTTACAGAGACACTAAAAACCCCATGCAGGGATACTAGACCCTAGTTTAGTTTACAAAGACACTAAAACCCCCATGCAGGGATACTAGACCCTAGTTTAGTTTACAGAGACACTAAAAACCCCATGCAGGGATACTAGACCATAGTTTAGTTTACAGAGACACTAAAAACCCCATGCAGGGATACTAGACCCTAGTTTAGTTTACAGAGACACTAAAAACCCCATGCAGGGATACTAGACCATAGTTTAGTTTACAGAGACACTAAAAACCCCATGCAGGGATACTAGACCATAGTTTAGTTTACAGAGACACTAAAAACCCCATGCAGGGATACTAGACCATAGTTTAGTTTACTGAGACACTAAAAACCCCATGCAGGGATACTAGACCATAGTTTAGTTTACAGAGACACTAAAAACCCCATGCAGGGATACTAGACCATAGTTTAGTTTACAGAGACACTAAAAACCCCATGCAGGGATACTAGACCATAGTTTAGTTTACTGAGACACTAAAAACCCCATGCAGGGATACTAGACCATAGTTTAGTTTACTGAGACACTAAAAACCCCATGCAGGGATACTAGACCATAGTTTAGTTTACTGAGACACTAAAAACCCCATGCAGGGATACTAGACCCTAGTTTAGTTTACAGAGACAGAAACCCTCTGGTCCATTTCCCTGTGGAATTAACAGAAATAATTAAACCATCAGAGAAGAGTAATTAAAGCAGCCTTTGAACCAGTTTAAAGCCCCACAATACTTTGCCTCATTTTGAACTTTATACACTAATTAGTTTTCAATAAACTATGCAATTCTATGTAAACACACAATTCTGTACAAATAATGAAAAAATGTATTCACGTTTCTTTTTATTTCTCACTCCAACTCAACACACATTCTGCCTGGCTTGATGTTTTACGTATTTAGTTTTAGGGAATATTACCCCAAAATATAATATACACCATGCAATCAAACCTGCTCATTGGCTTTCAATTCTGATACAAGTATGAGAGAAACTATTATTCTATTGGCAAAATTCCTCAATAAATTATGATCATAAACATTGGGAGGTCAGCAGGTGTGAAGTATAAGAACAGAATTCTGCAGTCAGATCTCAGAGGGTCAGAATTCCGCCGTCAGATCTGAGGTTCAGAATTGTAGTCAGATATGAGGGTCAGTAGCCCATCCTCCCATTTGAAGGTTATTCTGAGCTCATAACATGACAAACAGTGCCCCTAGTGATCGATCAAGAAAGCCGTTTCAAACAGTGCCCCTAGTGATCGATCAGGAGAGCTGTTTCAAACAGTGCCCCAAGTGATCGATCAGGAGAACCGTTTCAAACAGTGCCCCTAGTGATCGATCAGGAGAACCGTTTCAAACAGTGCCCCTAGTGATCGATCAGGAGAACCGTTTCAAACAGTGCCCCTAGTGATCGATCAGGAGAACCGTTTCAAACAGTGCCCCTAGTGATCGATCAGGAGAACCGTTTCAAACAGTGCCCCTAGTGATCGATCAGGAGAGCTGTTTCAAACAGTGCCCCTAGTGATCGATCAGGAGAACCGTTTCAAACAGTGCCCCTAGTGATCGATCAGGAGAACCGTTTCAAACAGTGCCCCTAGTGATCGATCAGGAGAACCGTTTCAAACAGTGCCCCTAGTGATCGATCAGGAGAACCGTTTCAAACAGTGCCCCTAGTGATCGATCAGGAGAACCGTTTCAAACAGTGCCCCTAGTGATCGATCAGGAGAACCGTTTCAAACAGTGCAGTCCTTTCTGCAGACACCTGTCATTAAGGATTTAACCCTTCCAGTTACTTCACATGTGCTTTAAACAAGCTATCCCAAGAGGCTAAGATCTATCACTGGGTAAACTTTAAGTTGCGAATATGGCAAATATCACCTATTGCCAGTCACAGTACATGAGAGCATTCATAGCCTATTGGATAAAGTTTCGAAAACAGTGCCAGCATTTAAAATGGTGTTCAAGTGGACCTCAAATGTTTCTCTGAAAGATCCAAACCTCAGAGTTTGGCCAGATTTTCTGTTCTTTTGACAAAAAAGGGTCATGTGATTTGTTTGAGATCTTGGCATTACTGCTAAGCTCCAACTGAACAGACACATTAGATAAGAAATGTACCGTCAGGTTTTTTCACAGAATGACCCCAGACGCCCTCTCCTCTCATCGAGCATTTCACAAAAATCAGAGACACATGAATGAGAAGACGGTTAGAGACCGATGGACAGAAGCACAAAAAAACAGAAAACCAAACCAACGCTGAGAATAAACTGGCCACACATCCTGTGCTCCTGATAATGCCTGTAAGCCCCTTTCTAAATGAACTAATATGATGATGTCATTAAGACGAATGGCCCAATGCGCATAATGCTCTGTTTTCAGGATGCTGCGTCTGCGGCACTCTGCAGCCCACACTGTAACCACACGCTCCACTTCCTGCGGAGAACACGTCGGCCTGCTCCACTTCCTGCGGAGAACGCGTCGGCCTGCTCCACTTCCTGCGGAGAACGCGTCGGCCTGCTCCACTTCCTGCGGGGAAAAAAGAAGAGTGGAGAACGGAGGCACACGAGGACCGGGAGCAGGAAGTCCTGTCAGTCCATCGCCACGGTTACCAAGAAGGACTTCCTGTCAGTCCAGCGCCACGGTTACCAAGCAGGACATCCTGTCAGTCCACCGCCACGGTTACCTCTAACTACATAAAAAGGAAGTTTGGTCCTTTTTTCTTGCTTTTATTAGAGATAGAAAGCAGAGAGGGTAACAGACAGGGAGAAAGCAGAGAGGAGTATAGACGGGGAAAGCAGGGAGGGTAACAGACAGAGAGAAAGCAGAGAGGGGTACAGGGAAAGCAAAGAGGGGTACAGACAGGGAAGAGTCCCCAGCTGAGAAAGCGCCATGGTGGGGATGGAACCTACGGACTCTCCACACGTCGTGCCTTAATCCCCTTAGTTAACAGTATTACACCCCCCACCACCACCACCAACTCAAAATAAGAAAAAAAAGAGAAGTATGAAAGACCCCCCCGAAAATTTGACTTTTATTGGGACATTGTGTGACATCCTCATTTGACATCTGTGCCTTATTTATGACGACTTGTTGCATTTATATCAGCAAATTTAGCGGCTTTTCCCTCCCTGCCCGGGGTTGTTAAAAGCCTTGGGTCGTAGCCTCAGGCCCTTCGCCCACGCTGGCCTAGCCGTTTGAGATCAAATAGCGCTCGCTTTAGCAGGACATATGGCTTAAATAATACATCAGGGTTTATTTTCTGAACACTGGAGAGAGAAATCATCCGAGAGCCACATGTTCTCGTTCGGTGTCCGTCAGAGGCGAGTTAAATTAAACCATCACTGCAATGTTGTGAGTGTGCCACAGCAGAGAGCGTGACTAATGCGGCTAGCATGGCGAATGTAGCTAACGTGGCTAGCATGGCTAATGTAGCTAACGTGGCTAGCATGGCTAATGTAGCTAACGTGGCTAGCATGGCTAGCATGGCTAATGTAGCTAACGTGGCTAGCGTGGCACCAGGAAACGGCATTGGATCATCACCGTCATGGAAAGCTTGAATACAGAGCTTTATTTGTGAACTAATTCATGTGTTTGGGCCAACACAATAAGTCGACATAGGCTTGAAAAACAGAGGCACAGATCAAGCTGATCTCAGCACCCTCTGCCCTTTGTTAGGTGGAAGAGTTACTTTAGTTCTTCACAGGCACTGAATTCAGTCATGTGACATAAGCACATTGACATCAGCCAATCACACACCAGTTCTAAACCGTTATATTTAACATCACAAAAAATGGCCACAGAATATTCTTCAGAACTCACATGCAGTATTTTTCAAGTGGCAAACCGCTAAACTCCAAACGTTAAACTCCAAACCGCTAAACCTTCACTTCGTCCTGTTTTATTGGAACCATAACGCCAGACAACTGGAACAGTTTCTGTCAAACTGGCAATTTTTTTCTGGAATCGATTGAAGACGCAATTATGACGTACGGGTGCTGATCAATTGCGGTCTAAATGCATAAAATTTATGTTGCGATCAATCAGGGCTTTTTTTGCCGGGCTGCAGGAGGGGGCTCCATAAAGGGGCCATAATCGTAAATGGAAAATCTGCAGGGTGCTGCTGCCAATTCCCGATTAAGAAACGGGTCTATAACACGGGCGTCTGTAACACGGGTGTCTGTAACTCCGAGCTGCGCGCTCGACTGCCGAGCAGCTTGCTGAATAATGCATGTGGAGGAGGCGAGATGTACCTGGGTTCTGCTGTAAAATTTAGCCCAATGTCAGGCCTGGTCAAAGACCACTTTAAATTAGAATTACAATTAGAATGTTTATTCAACAAGGGAGAGTGAGAGTGAGCTTGTTTTATTTAACATAAATGATTTGATGCATTGTACCTTTATTGAGCTCTAAGGTCACTTTCACTGGCTCGTCTCCACAGCTGACCTGACGCATACCATTTACTTTTGCATTTAAACATAATATATGAGCACAGAAAAAAGTTACATTTCTCAAATGAGTCAGTTCTCTGATAGCAGCACTAGTCACTGAACATTATAGAAACAGCATATTATAAAAACTCCAGTCACTGAAGTCCGTAAAATGTATAGGTCATGTTTTTAATACATAATCAAAAATATTCTCCTAGTCTCAGGAAATACATCACCTTGCTCATTACGTGAATGGAAATGTTACCAAATGTCCTGAAAACTGGACTGTATTTTCACAAAGAATTACTCTAGGTGGCTTTAATGTCTAAATGAGACCGGAGCAGACTAAACCTACTCAAGATTGTGTATAGAACCAAGATGTGTGAACCATAGAGGCCATATAAGCCTGCTGATAGGATGACGAGCTGTAATTCTCACTCTGTAGAGATGTCCTACAGACAGCTCCATACAGAATATATGCAAAAGTACAACAGGAGAAGAATCCAGGGCCGTCTTCAAGTCAATGAGATTTGCTACCGTTCACCTTGAATGTTACGTTCAGTCCAGCCTCCCGTGTCAGGGTCAGATTATGAAAACATCGCCCTATAAAGTGGCCTAACTCTATGGAACTTTGGGGCAGTGATGCACCAATGGAGAGTTAATACATCCTTCTGAGGAGTCCAGCTGGAGGTGAAGCTCAAAGCCGGAACATTCTCTGGCGGCGCTGCCAAAAAGGTTCACAATGAAACAAGTCCTAGTTTTTGCTTGCAGTTTGGAGCGACAGGAAGTGGGGTTCTTGCCTTTTTTTTACCCATGTAACCCAAAGTCATGTGATTGTAAAAAGCATCCATTCATATAGTAAAGGAGACGGCTTTGGGGGATGATTAAACGAGCACATGGAGAGTGGCTGCTTTACAGGCTGTAGCTTTTACACACAACTCCCCCACTTCGCCTTCCGCATCTACGGTCATAATTTTACACACAATAGCTAAACATAGCTTAAATAATAGCTTACAACTACACTGCCTAGCCAAATAAAAAGTCGCACATTCTAATATTTCGTTGGACCTCCTTTAGGCAGTCGTCCTGGAATATGTCCATTGATGGGATAACCTGGTCATTCAGTACATTCAGGTACTCAGCTGACTTCATTTTATTGCTGCATAACGTTGCTGAGCCTAGACCTGACCAATTAAAGCAACCTCAGATCATAGCACTGCCTCCAGAGGCTTGTACAGTGGGCACTATGCATGACGGGTGCAACGGCGGCTTTTTTTTTGGCCAGGCAGTGTATAATTTAATGCCTAGTTAGCACTGAAAAGCACTGTGACAAAGCTAGCCAACTTGCAATGTAATTTCTTTAAAAAACCTGAGGACTTACAGTATCAGAAATACAAGTATTTATTTAAAAACCAACAGGGAAAATGGCAGTTTTTCACAAAATATCATTCAGCCCTGCATCTTACAAAATGGCTTCCCTGCCCCACTCATAGACCTGCTGTTAACACATGTTAATATGAATCACCAGCAGGTGTGCAGTTCGGTTCAGTCACAGCTCCTGAAATGCAATTAGCAGTTTAAGGTGGACAATTATAGCAAATACAGAATGTGTTAAAACTGAGAACATGTTCCCTTAACACATTTAAAAACATTTTAACCAGCGTTTGAAGAGGAAAAAAACAAGTGCCGGTACTCAGATGAGGAAAACGTTCCGGAACATTTCAAGTACTGAATATAATATAAAAAGCTTGAACGTCACTAGCTTTTCTTACGACCTACAGATTGAGTGTTTGAGATAGGATTACTGTTGCACTATGGGTGCTGAAGTCTGTTAAAACATCAATGGAATAATTAAAATAACTACAGCATGTGTACCTAGATGCACCAGTAAGTGGCGGTATGCAATAATAACGGTAACGGTATGCATATGGGCAGTACCGGAGAGTACCATACGGATTTCAATCATTAAAATTAATGTACAGTAAAGATGAGGCCTTAATCTTCACAGTCATCTAGTTCGCTATCTTTCCCAAAACACTGGCAACACAGAGGACATGGTTCATATTACGTGTCAGCCACTGAAGTTCTGGACAGAATTATTAATGCTGTTCTTCAGCATGTGGAAGTCCACACTGTAAGCTACTGAAACACTGTGCTAACAGGAACAGGAAGTATCAGTCAGAGGGATGGCTGGGGGCGGAGTCTCTGGGGTGGCTGCTTAAAACGATACACCTCGTCAGCCAACAAAATCAAGTGGCAGAGATTTACTGCCACCCATCAGATTACGGCAAGCCTATGCCGCAAAAACGTAACTGCACATTTTCCACATGCTCAGTCAGAGATTGTGCGTGTCCAAATCCAGACGTTGTTCACTCCAAACAGTATGTGAGGTGTGGCAGTATGTGAGGTGTAGCAGTATGTGAGGTGTGGCAGTATGTGAGGTGTGGCAGTATGTGAGGTGCGGCAGTATGTGAGGTGCGGCAGTATGTGAGGTGTGGCAGTATGTGAGGTGTAGCAGTATGTGAGCTGTGGCAGTATGTGAGGTGTGGCAGTCTGAGGTGTGGCAGTATGTGAGGTGTGGCAGTATGTGAGGTGTGGCAGTATGTGAGCTGTGGCAGTATGTGAGGTGTGGCAGTATGTGAGCTGTGGCAGTATGTGAGGTGTGGCAGTATGTGAGGTGTGGCAGTATGTGAGGTGTGGCAGTATGTGAGCTGTGGCAGTATGTGAGCTGTGGCAGTATGTGAGGTGTGGCAGTATGTGAGGTGTGGCAGTATGTGAGCTGTGGCAGTATGTGAGGTGTGGCAGTATGTGAGGTGTGGCAGTATGTGAGGTGTGGCAGTATGTGAGCTGTGGCAGTATGTGAGGTGTGGCAGTCTGAGGTGTGGCAGTATGTGAGCTGTGGCAGTATGTGAGGTGTGGCAGTATGTGAGCTGTGGCAGTATGTGAGGTGTGGCAGTATGTGAGGTGTAGCAGTATGTGAGCTGTGGCAGTATGTGAGGTGTGGCAGTATGTGAGCTGTGGCAGTATGTGAGGTGTGGCAGTATGTGAGCTGTGGCAGTATGTGAGCTGTGGCAGTATGTGAGGTGTGGCAGTATGTGAGGTGTGGCAGTATGTGAGGTGCGGCAGTATGTGAGCTGTGGCAGTATGTGAGGTGTGGCAGTATGTGAGGTGTGGCAGTCTGAGGTGTGGCAGTATGTGAGGTGTGGCAGTATGTGAGGTGTGGCAGTATGTGAGGTGTGGCAGTATGTGAGGTGTGGCAGTATGTGAGCTGTGGCAGTATGTGAGCTGTGGCAGTATGTGAGCTGTGGCAGTCTGTGAGCTGTGGCAGTATGTGAGGTGTGGCAGTATGTGAGCTGTGGCAGTCTGAGGTGTGGCAGTATGTGAGGTGTAGCAGTATGTGAGGTGTGGCAGTATGTGAGGTGTGGCAGTATGTGAGGTGTGGCAGTATGTGAGGTGTGGCAGTATGTGAGGTGTGGCAGTCTGAGGTGTGGCAGTATGTGAGGTGTGGCAGTATGTGAGGTGTGGCAGTATGTGAGGTGTGGCAGTATGTGAGGTGTGGCAGTATGTGAGCTGTGGCAGTATGTGAGGTGTGGCAGTATGTGAGCTGTGGCAGTCTGAGGTGTGGCAGTATGTGAGGTGTGGCAGTATGTGAGGTGTGGCAGTCTGAGGTGTGGCAGTATGTGAGGTGTGGCAGTATGTGAGGTGCGGCAGTATGTGAGGTGTGGCAGTATGTGAGCTGTGGCAGTATGTGAGCTGTGGCAGTATGTGAGGTGTGGCAGTATGTGAGGTGCGGCAGTATGTGAGGTGTGGCAGTATGTGAGGTGTGGCAGTATGTGAGGTGTGGCAGTATGTGAGCTGTGGCAGTATGTGAGGTGTGGCAGTATGTGAGCTGTGGCAGTATGTGAGCTGTGGCAGTATGTGAGGTGTGGCAGTATGTGAGCTGTGGCAGTATGTGAGCTGTGGCAGTATGTGAGGTGTGGCAGTATGTGAGGTGTGGCAGTCTGAGGTGTGGCAGTATGTGAGGTGTGGCAGTATGTGAGCTGTGGCAGTATGTGAGGTGTGGCAGTATGTGAGGTGTGGCAGTATGTGAGGTGTAGCAGTCTGAGGTGTGGCAGTATGTGAGGTGCGGCAGTATGTGAGGTGTAGCAGTATGTGAGCTGTGGCAGTATGTGAGGTGTGGCAGTATGTGAGGTGTGGCAGTATGTGAGCTGTGGCAGTATGTGAGGTGTGGCAGTATGTGAGCTGTGGCAGTATGTGAGGTGTGGCAGTATGTGAGGTGTGGCAGTATGTGAGCTGTGGCAGTATGTGAGGTGTGGCAGTATGTGAGCTGTGGCAGTATGTGAGGTGTGGCAGTATGTGAGCTGTGGCAGTATGTGAGCTGTGGCAGTATGTGAGCTGTGGCAGTATGTGAGGTGTGGCAGTATGTGAGGTGTGGCAGTCTGTGAGCTGTGGCAGTATGTGAGCTGTGGCAGTATGTGAGGTGTGGCAGTATGTGAGCTGTGGCAGTATGTGAGGTGTGGCAGTATGTGAGGTGTGGCAGTATGTGAGCTGTGGCAGTATGTGAGGTGTGGCAGTATGTGAGCTGTGGCAGTATGTGAGGTGTGGCAGTATGTGAGCTGTGGCAGTATGTGAGGTGTGGCAGTATGTGAGCTGTGGCAGTATGTGAGCTGTGGCAGTATGTGAGGTGTGGCAGTATGTGAGCTGTGGCAGTATGTGAGCTGTGGCAGTATGTGAGGTGTGGCAGTATGTGAGCTGTGGCAGTATGTGAGGTGTGGCAGTATGTGAGGTGTGGCAGTCTGTGAGCTGTGGCAGTATGTGAGGTGTGGCAGTATGTGAGCTGTGGCAGTATGTGAGCTGTGGCAGTATGTGAGGTGTGGCAGTATGTGAGGTGTGGCAGTATGTGAGGTGTGGCAGTATGTGAGGTGTGGCAGTATGTGAGGTGTGGCAGTATGTGAGCTGTGGCAGTATGTGAGCTGTGGCAGTATGTGAGGTGTGGCAGTATGTGAGCTGTGGCAGTATGTGAGGTGTGGCAGTATGTGAGGTGTGGCAGTATGTGAGCTGTGGCAGTATGTGAGCTGTGGCAGTATGTGAGCTGTGGCAGTATGTGAGGTGTGGCAGTATGTGAGCTGTGGCAGTATGTGAGGTGTAGCAGTATGTGAGGTGTGGCAGTATGTGAGGTGTGGCAGTATGTGAGCTGTGGCAGTATGTGAGCTGTGGCAGTATGTGAGCTGTGGCAGTATGTGAGCTGTGGCAGTATGTGAGCTGTGGCAGTATGTGAGGTGTGGCAGTATGTGAGCTGTGGCAGTATGTGAGGTGTGGCAGTATGTGAGCTGTGGCAGTATGTGAGGTGTGGCAGTATGTGAGCTGTGGCAGTATGTGAGGTGTGGCAGTATGTGAGCTGTGGCAGTATGTGAGGTGTAGCAGTATGTGAGGTGTGGCAGTATGTGAGGTGTGGCAGTATGTGAGCTGTGGCAGTATGTGAGCTGTGGCAGTATGTGAGCTGTGGCAGTATGTGAGGTGTGGCAGTATGTGAGCTGTGGCAGTATGTGAGCTGTGGCAGTATGTGAGGTGTGGCAGTAACTTATTTAAGAATGAGTGTCAATACAACACCGCTTCCCTTCTGCAGTTTCACATAACAACACTTTTCTGACTCAGAACCCTATTGGCCAGTGTAAGCACATTAACCCTGTAGACCTGCCTTTCTGTATAGTGCAGACTACCATTCCCCCAGAACACCACCCTGTAGACCTGCCTTTCTGTACAGTGCAGACTACCATTCCCCTCAGAACACCACCCTGTAGACCTGCCTTTCTGTACAGTGCAGACTACCATTCCCCTCAGAACACCACCCTGTAGACCTGCCTTTCTGTACAGTGTAGACTACCATTCCCCTCAGCATTAAGCGCTATGGCGCAGAGCTAGCATCTGGCCCTAGTTGGCGTTTCAGGCCATGATCACGGCCTGCTTTGCTACATAGTAAACTGCTGGAGATCTTTTTCCCGCCTCACTCTCTACTCCGGTCCTCGTTCACTGCACTTCTCACTTATTCACCGAGACAAGGCTGAGCAAACGGCTGGAACCTTCCCATCTCTGTCCCAATTGCAGGGATTCAGTCCTTTATCATTGGGAATGAGGCCACGCCTCCCGACGAGGGTGATGCGCGTACATTAACACTTAAATTATGTTTCTGAGAGGACAGATGCGCGTAGAACGCTGGCCATTATGGGGTTAAAAAAAGACAGTTTTGACATATTTCAGCAAAAATTTCAGCTCCCTGGCAGCTCTATAATGCTTCTACTTTTACAACACGGGGCTCCGATTCTGCAAGCATCATTTTAGCCATTATACTGTGGATCTGGTGTGAATGTAATCCCGCGGAGCAGATAATGCGTAATGACGCATTTTGCTTTTGTGCCTCTCCTCATTGTCCCCGCAGTTTGAGATTTGGGAGAAAGGGCATCCGTGCCTCAATCTGCGGGTGACTGGGTAGATTTCTTTTCTCCCATCTCACTCTGCGCTTGCACATAGTTGTGTTTACTGTCGCACTGTGTTCAACTGTTCGGCCTTACGGCCGCCACCAAACCTCAGCTAAACTCCCTGTTCCTACCCAGAAAGGCAGCGTGGGTTCTGGATGGATTCTGTTCATATTCAGATATTAAAATCTATACAAAATGTCTGAATAGATACATTATGACGATGATGCTAAATTTCTAAAGAGGTCCTTTGTTTTTTAGATCTACTGATGTTTGCAATAGAACCTTAAAATATAAAAAAATATCGTAGTTTTTAACACCTGGGTCATTTATTGCAAATAACAGGCATAAAAACTAGACTTAACTTTTGCCTAGTTGACCTGGCACAGCAATCTGGAAGGATGTTTAAAACAAACTAGATTTTTCTAGAAACACTGCTGAGCAAGGGCAGAGGTGGAAGAACACGGGTTTGATTGCTTTGATGAAGAAAATTATCAATTGTATGAAACCTCATAACTAGGTGAAAGCAGCATGTCATTATTATTATTAGTAGTAGTAATATTTATTTGTGCTTGTAGACAGAGGGAACAGACAGAGGGTGTTACAGACAGGGGGAAAGCAGAGATGGGTACAGACAGGGGGAAAGCAGAGGGGTACAGACAGAGGGAAAGCAGAGAGAGGTACAGACAGAGGGAAAGCAGAGAGGGTTACAGACAGAGGGAAAGCAGAGAAGGGTACAGACAGGGGGAAAGCAGAGAGGGGTACAGACAGGGGGAAAGCAGAGAGGGGTACAGACATGGAGGAAAGCAGAGAGGGGTACAGACAGGGGGAAAGCAGAGAGGGGTACAGACAGGGGGAAAGCAGAGAGGGGTACAGACAGGGGGAAAGCAGAGAGGGGTACAGACAGGGGGAAAGCAGAGAGGGGTACAGACAGGGGAAACGCAGAGAGGGGTACAGACAGGGGGAAGCAGAGAGGGGTACAGACAGGGGAAACGCAGAGAGGGGTACAGACAGGAGCAGAGAGGGGTACAGACAGGGGGAAAGCAGAGAGGGGTACAGGGATGGGCTAGAACAGAAGCCGGCTTCACCAGTAAGATTGGACACACCTGTGTTAATTGAATACTTAATTGATGTGGGGTAATGCAATGTTTTAAGGTGGTTTCAGATAATACCGTATTTCCTTTTGGTACTGGAGGACAGAAATACATGTGATGGCTGTGATAATACGAAATGACGCATGCCCTCTAGTGGTGGCTCCCTGTAATGACGCATGCCCTCTAGTGGTGGCTCCCTGTAATGACGCATGCCCTCTAGTGGTGGCTCCCTGTAATGACGCATGCCCTCTAGTGGTGGCTTTCTGTAATGACGCATGCCCTCTAGTGGTGGCTCCCTGTAATGACGCATGCCCTCTAGTGGTGGCTCCCTGTAATGACGGTGAAGCTTGCCGGAATAAAGCGGCCCTGGGGAGTGTAATATGACGGGGGCAGGATCTGATGGGACCTCGTCGCCGAGGTTTTTTTTTTAATCATCCTCATCCCCTCTTCCAAGCATTTACTGGCAACTTTGTGCCGTTTCATTTGAGATGCTTATCTCATACATGCACTGCGCTGTGATATTTCATGACTGTGTCAGAGCCATGGCAACACGACCTGCACTGTCCATCACCCTGGCAACACGACCTGCACTGTCCATCACCCTGGCAACACGACCTGCACTGTCCATCACCCTGGCAACACGACCTGCACTGTCCATCACCCTGGCAACACGACCTGCACTGTCCATCACCCTGGCAACACGATCTGCACTGTCCATCACCCTGGCAACACGACCTGCACTGTCCATCACCCTGGCAACACGACCTGCACTGTCCATCACCCTGGCAACACGACCTGCACTGTCCATCACCCTGGCAACACGACCTGCACTGTCCATCACCCTGGCAACACGATCTGCACTGTCCATCACCCTGGCAACACGATCTGCACTGTCCATCACCCTGGCAACACGACCTGCACTGTCCATCACCCTGGCAACACGACCTGCACTGTCCATCACCCTGGCAACATGACCTGCACTGTCCATCACCCTGGCTCATCTCCACCCGACTCCAATTCAGTCCAATGGTATACAAGAGAAAACCCGTAAGAAAAAAGAACACACATGTATTACACAATGTACACCAAGTGCATAACCTTCAGATAGAACACATATATATATATATATATATACACACATACAGTGCCCTCCACTATTATTGGAATTAGCTTAATCTCACACTGAAAACATGAGAAAAATCTCATTTTTAATTTAAGTAAATTTATTATGAGAAAAAAAAATCCCTCATCAAGAAATAATTATTTTTAACAAAACCACGTGTGCCATAATTATTGGCACCCCTGCATTTATATAGAATAAAGTAATCATTTTTAATATTTGGTTGCATATCCTTTGCATGCCATGACTTTGTGATGTCTGTGACTCAACAACATCAAAAGGCTCTTGATATCTTATTTTCTGGTACTCCTACAAGCGAAACTATAACCTCTCTGCATTTGAATGGATCTCTATGGAAATTAGGGGTGTGGGACTAGATTTAGCTGTAAATTATGCTGGAATAGTATGGAATACATGGTTGGCAAAATGGCTGTAAGTCATCAAGGGTCTGAGGTATCAAACGGGCCTCAATCCATCACTCTGCTGCCAGATATGCAGTACATATGGATGGATCACTAAGGGTTGTTTAAAATGTTCCGATTGAACGCCTATATGGAAAAATAAGTCAGGAGAAGAAACCCTTCAAGTTATCCATCCATATCTATTGCATATCTGGCAGCAGAGCGATGGTTAAAAGCTTGTTTGATACGTCAGACCCTTGATGACTTACAGCAATTTAGCCAACCATGTGTTCCATACTGTTTCTGTGCAATTTACAGCTAAATCTAGTCCCATCCACCAATTCCCATAGAGATCCATTCAAATGCAGGTTATAGTATCACTTGTAAGAGTACCAGAAAATTGGATATCAAGAGTTTTTTTGATATTATTGGGGCACAGACATCAGGAAGTCATGGCATGCAAAGGATATCTTGATATCATATTTTCAGGTACTCTTAGAAGCGATACTATAATCTCTCTTAATGGATCCCTATATATATATAATTAATTTCAGTCAAAGGCTGTGTCTGAATCAGAGCCCTATCTACTGCTCCCTGTCTCCTGCGAACAGTGCACTGGCAGAAGTGTGCTGTTTAATGTGCACTGTTTAGCAGTCCGCAAAAAATATCCGCCATCTTTGATTATATGTTCCAACTGCCTTTAGATTATTTAGATCTGCCCTTTGACGTAAAAGTGTAATTTATTCCTGTTAATATAATCTATTCATGTCTGATATGTATATTGTAAGTCTGATGATTTTAATAATTTAACTGAGTATGATGACTTAAGAATGTTTGCAAATTAATTGAATCAATCATGTCTCTGGAAAGGATTCTATTCCAGTTAATTAGTATGCTTGGTTCACCTGTTGCCAATTAAGACTGATATCCAAACAGTTTTATTATCCGTCTGTGTAATAGCATGGAAGAAGTACTGGGGAAAGTCTTTGTCTGAAACGTTTGACTGAAATCCTTTTGCATTCATGACGGAATAAAAAGCCAACTTTTTTCATCTCAGCCTCAGAATTTCTTCCTGGAGTAAGTACTCCATATTTTAACAGTGTGCTATTTAACAATGTTATACCCTCTTCAGCCAGATTTATACATGTTTATTTAGTTAGTGTGAACGGATTAAACCTGATTAATGAATGAATGAATTAGTTATGTAGCTTTCGGTTTGGATGGAGCAAAAGCCAGGACCATCTCCAGCACTCCAGGACCAGGGTTTCCTACCCCTGATCTGATGCCCCAAGCCCACCAGATGTGCAAGGGCACAGACCCTTATTGCTATTTTGATTCTGTTGTACCCTAAATCGATACAGTGATATCAGTACAATAAAAACAGAAGTAAGCATAGTCTTAATTAATTTAACAAATATATATATATATATACACACTGCGCAAAAAAATGAAGGGAACATCTTAATCAACACAGTATAACACCAAGTCAATTAAACTTCTGGGATATCGATCTGTCCAGTTAGGAAGCGTAAACGATTGTGAATCAATTTCACCTGCTTTGGTGCAAATGAAAGTGACAACAGATGGACAGGAGAGGCAACAGCAAGACAACCCCCAAAAAGTAAATGGTTTTGCAGGTGGTGGCCACAGACCATTTCTCTCTCCTTATCCTTCCTGACTGATTTTTCTCTAGTTTTGCATTTTGCTAGTGCCCGTGACACTACTGGTAGCATGAGGCGGTACCTGCAGCCCATTCAGGTTGCACAGGTAGTCCAGCTCCTCCAGGTTGGCACATCCATACGTGCCGTCGCAAGAAGGTTTGCTGTGTCTCCCAGCACAGTCTCAAGAGCGTGGAGGAGATACCGGGAGATGGGCCATTAGACGAGGAGAGCTGGACAGGGCCGTAGAAAGGCAACAACCAAGCGGCAGGACCGGTATCTACTCCTTTGTGCGAGGAGGAACAGGAGGAGCACTGCCAGAGCCCTACAAAATGACCTCCAGCGGGCTACTCGTGTTCATGTTTCTGATCAAACTGTCAGAAACAGACTCCATGAGGGTGGCATGAGGGCCTGGAGATGGTTAAAGAGTCTGGAGACGGCGTGGCGAATGTTATGCTGCCTGCAACATCATCCAGCATGACCGGTTTGGTTTAATTGACTTGGTGTTATACTGTGATGATTAAGTGTCCCCTTAATTTTTTTGAGCAGTGTATATGTATACTATAATAAAGAAAAAGCATTATAAAAACAGGAATAACTGGTTATATGATAAATGTATGACTTGATTTAACTTAATTCATGATTAGGGCCTATATTAAAATATATGTATTCAAATGATTTATAACAATAGTAAAACTATTAGTAGGTTGAAAAACATTAATATGTGGTGATATAATGCAGATATTGTGCGTATACAATGTATTTCTACGCCCAGAAAATTCCACGGCAATTTGTTAACCTGGGAAGTGAGGCGTGTGCGTGGGTTTGCGTGTCTGGTGGGTTCAGGGCGTTAAGGTTAAAAGAAGTGCACTTGCACTCTACTAGTAGCCCACAAGGGGGCAGCATTGTTCCACATACTGGAATGGTGTACATAAAGATAGCAGTGGAATAAACATTTTACTGTTTTACCAGCAGCAGCAGCAAGGGGAATCCACACAAATTTGCAAAACACCTTTGCACTGGAATTAGGAACGTGTGCCACATAACGGTGTGTTCACATCAGCCATTATTATTGGAACATAAGTGAGTCACTGATTCATTTCATCAAATCAAGAATTATATTTTTGCTGGTGTTCCACCAATATGATCAACATTCCAATCCATTTGAAAGAAAGCACAACTCTGTCCTGCAATCTAATATAATTCTTAAATAAATGTTAAGTTTATAAGAGCAATAATTTTACATTTGTAGGAGAGCATGACTTTCTGAAATCCAAATCACAGCCCATACAAAGTGAAGGCTCTATATAGAGTGGATTTCAAAAATAATAAAAGCAATAACTTTACCATTAGTCTGTTATTGGAAATGGTCATTTTTTGCACTTCCTTGAGTTTTCAAACAAACCATCTTGAGAGAACTTCAGATATATAGTCCACTTCAGTCCAGATATTTACCTGTCTGTCCACGTCAGTCCAGATATTTACCTGTCTGTCCACTTCAGTCCAGATATTTACCTGTCTGTCCACTTCAGTCCAGATATTTACCTGTCTGTCCACTTCAGTCCAGATATTTACCTGTCTGTACACTTCAGTCCAGATATTTACCTGTCTGTCCACTTGAGTGAATCGACACGGTGAAAAACAGCGGAATATTTGTCTCAAAATTCTGTCCGTAAATCCAAGCAGATCAAGCGTGTCTTTTGATCGGCAAATGTAGATTCGCCAGTTCGCAAGCCAAGCTTTTGATTTGTACATGTGAACATTGGAAACATATCTGTAAATGTTATTTGCATTTGTGAATATAATTTTTGCATTCATCCAAATGAAGATTTACGAAACACAAGTTGAGAGGTGTTTGTGTGTGGATGGAAAACCCATACTTGTGGATTATTTTTACAAAACACAAATTGAGAGGTGTGTGTGTGTGTGGATGGTAAATACAATTGTGGATTATATCTACGAACACAAATTAAGAGGTGTGTGTGTGTGGATGGTAAATACAATTGTGGATTATACTTTTGTGCTTGTTTATTTTTGATAGAAATCTACCTCCATACAGGTCACTTACTTACTGTATAAACGGGGCGCAGGTCACTTACTGTAGAAACGGGGCACAGGTCACTTACTGTATAAACGGGTCGCAGGTTACTTACTGTATAAACGGGGCGCAGGTCACTTACTGTATAAACGGGTCGCAGGTCACTTACTGTATAAACGGGGCGCAGGTCACTAACTTATTGTATAAACGGTGCGCAGGTCACTTACTGTATAAACGGGGTGCAGGTCACTTATTTACTGTATAAACGGGGCGCAAGTCACTTGCTTACTGTATAAACAGAGCGCAGGTCACTTACTGTATAAACGGGTCGCAGGTCACTTACTGTATAAACGGGGCGCAGGTCACTAACTTACTGTATAAACGGGGCGCAGGTCACTTACTGTATAAACGGGTCGCAGGTCACTTACTGTATAAACGGTGCGCAGGTCACTTACTGTATAAACGGGGTGCAGGTCACTTATTTACTGTATAAACGGGGCGCAAGTCACTTGCTTACTGTATAAACAGAGCGCAGGTCACTTACTGTATAAATGGGGCGCAGGTCACTTACTGTATAAACGGGGCGCAGGTCACTTACTGTATAAACGGGGCGCAGGTCACTTACTGTATAAACGGGGTGCAGGTCACTTATTTACTGTATAAACGGGGCGCAAGTCACTTGCTTACTGTATAAACAGAGCGCAGGTCACTTACTGTATAAACGGGGCGCAGGTCACTTACTGTATAAACGGGGCGCAGGTCACTTACTGTATACACGGGGCGCAGGTCACCTCTGAGTGCTTAGGATGTGGTGCTGCGGGCCTTTCCCGTTCCCGGACCGAAGGCATTCCCGGGAGAACTCCGCGCACAGCTGAAATATTAAACTTTCTGAAACTTCAGCTTTTTCTCTCGCTAATTTTCCAGCATAAAGCACTGTTTGAGGAAGTTGAAAAAAAGGTTTCCTTTTCAGCATTTGAGTGAACCTGGGATTCCTTGCGTGAGAATATCGTATTACGTGTGACTGATTGTGTTACCGTGTTTCTCTTTTCCTTTGAGCCAAATCCCGTTCAAAAAATCCACCAGTTTCTTAAGGGACTTCTTGTATTTCTCTCAACTCTCACCATGTTTCGCCTGAAAATGTGAAAACATTGTATTTACATTCTCCATCTCTGTATTCATAGCTTTGAATAACCTGCGGTGAGAAACCTCCCCAGAGAAGTCTACGGCGAGGGGGAACATTAAGCTCAGAACATTTGGTTCCAATGGATGAATTCACACGGTGAAATAATGACCGCCGAAATACTAAACCAATCTCTAAACAACAGCTCCCGTCAAAATATTTTCAGCAAACACTCTTGCGATTGCATTAATTTAGCAGACATGCTAAGAGAACGTGTGGATGCGCGTGGACGCGCGTGGATGCGTTAGCCACTTCAGCAACACTGCCAACAAAAGATCAAAATCAATAAAGCACTATATTATATTATTACATATTATGTAAGCTGCTTAGAAACCTAGAAACACAACTTACTGACAGAAGCAAATGGAGACGAGCATTTCCAAATGAGAACACACACACTTTTCAAATCTAGTTGTAAACATAAGAGTGGTCAGAAAAACAATTTGAAGAATCGATTTTTGTCCATGATATAGGCTAAGGCTAGGCTACGTTTGTTATGGTTGTCATTAAATGACAGAAGCAGCCGACTGAAA
Organism: Ilyophis sp. 1 JC-2022; assembly: GCA_022702515.1. Classification (NCBI taxonomy): domain Eukaryota; kingdom Metazoa; phylum Chordata; class Actinopteri; order Anguilliformes; family Synaphobranchidae; genus Ilyophis; species Ilyophis sp. 1 JC-2022. The sequence continues at coordinate 511,402 of CM040394.1, read as the reverse complement.
AAACAAGCTGTACACTGTGCGTTAAGAAGCGATTAAACCGTTTGTTTTTGTTAACGAGGGAGACGGAGTTGATGCCCAAAACAATAGAATAGAAGCCTATTAGAAGACCCTCGGAAGCCGATAAAGATTTTAAGAGCAAGAAAAACTGATCAAACTCAGAGCATTAAAAACTGTTTTAATAATGAAAAGAAAAAAGTAACAACGTGAAGGAAAAGAAACACACGAAAGTTATCATTCATACACGATGCATACTGATTCTGTTTACATTAGCCTACTTTTGTTAATAAGTGCTTACATATTAAATTGGCTTGTAGAAAATGTACAGAATAAATTGTGAGGGCATTTACACAAGAACAAAAGACACAAACCATTTAAAAAAATGTATAGAGAAGATAAACTGTAGCTACATAAACGGGTATACTGACGGCATTGTAATGAATATAGACTTCGCCTCAAATATAAACTACAGCTTGATTGTTTGTGTGTTTTTTTAACTGCAAGATAGTTTTCTCACTAAGGGGTTATGCATTAGGTCTCAGCTGACTGGACAGGTCTCTAAAAACATGGCTGTCAGACAGCCGACCCATAGTTCAGGCACCATTAGGCCACTTAATCAAAAGGCACTGGTCACTCCTCCCACGGGAGGTTAAAGAGGATTCACTTCAGAACGAGGTACGGACCCCATTGATTCGTGCGCTTCCTCAATCCTCGCACAATCTCCTCATTTAATGCGCGTCCAGTAAAACGCTCCCATCACTGTGATTTCCATCAGGGTGCTGCCACAGCCTAAAGGACCAGGCCTACACGTGAACAACGCCCGGGCCTGTGAGCGCTTCAGCTACGATAGCCTACCATCAGGGTGCTGCCACAGCCTAAAGGACCAGGCCTACACGTGAACAACGCCCGGGCCTGTGAGCGCTTCAGCTACGATAGCCTACCATCAGGGTGCTGCCACAGCCTAAAGGACCAGGCCTACACGTGAACAACGCCCGGGCCTGTGAGCGCTTCAGCTACGATAGCCTACCATCAGGGTGCTGCCACAGCCTAAAGGACCAGGCCTACACGTGAACAACGCCCGGGTCTGTGAGCGCTTCAGCTACGATAGCCTACCATCAGGGTGCTGCCACAGCCTAAAGGACCAGGCCTACACGTGAACAACGCCCGGGCCTGTGAGCGCTTCAGCTACGATAGCCTACCATCAGGGTGCTGCCACAGCCTAAAGGACCAGGCCTACACGTGAACAACGCCCGGGTCTGTGAGCGCTTCAGCTACGATAGCCTACCATCAGGGTGCTGCCACAGCCTAAAGGACCAGGCCTACACGTGAACAACGCCCGGGCCTGAGAGCGCTTCAGCTACGATAGCCTACCATCAGGGTGCTGCCACAGCCTAAAGGACCAGGCCTACACGTGAACAACGCCCGGGTCTGTGAGCGCTTCAGCTACGATAGCCTACCATCAGGGTGCTGCCACAGCCTAAAGGACCAGGCCTACACGTGAACAACGCCCGGGTCTGTGAGCGCTTCAGCTACGATAGCCTACCATCAGGGTGCTGCCACAGCCTAAAGGACCAGGCCTACACGTGAACAACGCCCGGGTCTGTGAGCGCTTCAGCTACGATAGCCTACCAATGTGCTGGAATTCATAAATTCACCAAATTCAGCCTCTGTTTTCAGTACTGGAGAAATTCAGCCTCTGTTTTCAGTACTGGAGACAACGTGGTAATAGGCTATTCAACTGGAGCTTTGTTGATGAGGTGTCTAAGTAAAGGTTATGAAAGTAGATTGTAAAGTAGATTTCATGTTCGTGCTGCTAACTGTATTGGGAAAGCATGCATGACATCATTTAGAAGACCTGTGGCATTTACATTCAGCTAAAACCCTCCCGCTTTCTTTCAAACATCTTCCACGAGAAAGAGAAATATATGCAGTATTTGAACAGAATAATTTTCAGTCACCAGATTCACATACATTTGTGTAGTCTTCACATTCACAAAGTATGACAACAAAAATGTGTTATGTCAAAAGCTTCTCGTGGCTATAATTTATGTCACGTTTCTTTGTGCGTTAGTATGTAGTCTAACACTTTTTCCCTTTCTTTCTAACCAATGTTCATATAACATAGGTCTACTTCTATCATTGCTTTTATCATCTCCGCAATTTATGTTAAAAATCTAAATAGAAATTGTAACTAGAATAACAAAGATGAAGAAAAATATAATGGCGAAAATATATTTCGATTAAAGACAAGGTATTCTTTTGAAATGTGGTTTCCATGGCAAGTCTGTTGTGATAAGATTCTACGGCTTTCTTTACATGCATGTGAATATGACGCGATAAACATACTTCTAAAATCATTACAGTTGTAATGGCCACACGTCCGATTGTGCAAGAGCTTTGTTTAATCATTTTTAAATGGAAGTAGCAATGTTTTTTTTTCAATAACGGTGAAATAACAGCCAGTCATGCTTCACTCATATGTGAACAAATATAAAAGCATAATAAATGTTTTTTTCATGGGCATAACCACAGAAATATATATGTATTAGATATATATCAACATTATATTAGATATATATCAACATTACAGTCCACAGTAGCCTGTGAATATTGTACAATTGTTTTTCTTGACAAGAAAAATAACAACATCCGCTATATTTATTTGGCAAACTAAACATGTTCTTTGTGAAAGATTCACCATCTCTGCCTAAAATAATTTGTCTCTAGTACACTTTGTCCTTAACAGTCAACAAGAAAATGTAGTGCTTTTAAGTGCTATTTACCCAGGATTATGGACAACTGGAGAGAAATGTGCAAAAAGAATAATAATAATAATAATAATAATAATAATAATAACAAATTATTATTATTTATTTAAAGTTATGGACAAAGTGAAGTACAGTCAGATTGGGTAGAGCTTGTAGTCAGACAGAATGACAAGGCTTAAATTGAAAAACTTTGTAGTTCATCTGGAATTATTTTGTTTTCTATTTAATTGAACACTGTTCTCAAGATTTATGGATAGCCCTGTCCAAAATCTTACTCAACAACCATATACACTATTACATGAGGTGCAGGGATTAAACTATTTTAAAATTCAAAGTGGGTACAGGGACATCACATGTATTCATACAGACCTAAGCTACTTCCATATTTCATTCCAATAGACGGACAAAAACATACTAATATCCAATATGAACGCAAAACAAACGCAAACACAAAACAAAACACAAGGAAATTAAAACAAACAATGGCTCAATAATTCAGTAATATTAGTGATATTGATATATAATTCAGTAATATTAGTGATATACATATATACTTCAGTAATATTAGTGATATAGATATATGTATAAAAATATTTTAAGTTTATTTGAAACTATTGGATAGCATGAGCATTATCAGGGGTACTGCTCCAACCCTCCTTATGAGACGGTGAGCTTGTTACCGTTTTCAGACTGTGAGCTTGTTACCGTTTTCAGACTGTGAGCTTGTTACCGTTTTCAGACTGTGAGCTTGTTACCGTTTTCAGACTGTGAGCTTGTTACCGTTTTCAGACTGTGAGCTTGTTACCGTTTTCAGACTGTGAGCTTGTTACCGTTTTCAGACTGTGAGCTTGTTACCGTTTTCTCTGCTCTAAATGTGTAGAATTAAAGAACAGTGCAATCTCGGGAATCAAATGAAAAAGTCACATTGAAGTAGATAGCAGTAGATAGTTGACAACACACACGTGAGTTTTGATTCGACTATTTTATAGTTTAGTTTAGTGGAAGCCCACAGTTCTTTTTTCCCCTGGGATAACATCTGAACATGAATACTTGGGTGTATATGGAGCTGAATGGAGAGATTATTATTATCTTCTCCATCTGGAGGTTTAAGGAACTGATCAATTGTCAACGCCCAAGAATTTCACATGATAACCACAGAACGATTATGATTGGCTACATGATAATAACAGGCCCCTTTTGATTGGCTACTTCATTACCATGGTCATTGTCAGAGAACTTGCCAGTTGCTATGATATGATATGAAGGATTTTACAACGGTCTCCTGATGTTTCCCCCATTTAAATAAAAAAAAATAAAAAATAAAAAATTTAATAAGTGAGAAAGGACAGAAATAAATAAATATATCCCATCAGGCCTTCCTCCTGCGCTCCTTTCGGCGTTACGGACGGCCGAATGGCGTGTGAAGCGGCCTCTCGGGTTGGGAAGAGTGACCCCCGCAGCTCCCGCAGTCCGGGGGTGGAGCCTGAAGTCTGTATGTGCTGCGAGCGTGACCCCCGCAGGTCCCGCAGTCCGGGGGCGGAGCCTGAAGTCTGTATGTGCTGCGAGCGTGACCCACGCAGCTCCCGCAGTCCGGGGGCGGAGCCTGAAGTCTGTATATGTTGCGAGCGGCGAAGCTGTGAGAAAAGGCAGAAGCTCTGCGATGGCCCCACGGACAGAGCCTGTCTCTTTCCATTTCTCCACTAGTGCTGGCCTTTGGCCTTTGACCTATGACACTGCTGGAGGTGAAGACTTGCCCCTAAAAGTGGCAACAGTTGGTTTGATTGTTCTCAGGAAGGAAGGAAAAATACTGTGTGGAAAGTGGAAGGAAGGAAGGAAGACTGCTGTGGCCTACACTCTAGCCCAGGGGAATAACATACGCTGTTTAATACATTTTATCCTGTTTTAGTTTTGGAATAACATACTGCTGTGGCCTACACTCTATCCCAGGGGAATAACATACTGCTGTGGCCTACATTCTATCCCAGGGGAATAACATAGGCTGTGGCCTACACTCTATCCCAGGGGAATAACATACTGCTGTGGCCTACACTCTATCCCAGGGGAATAACATACTGCTGTGGCCTACACTCTATCCCAGGGGAATAACATACTGCTGTGGCCTACACTCTATCCCAGGGGAATAACGTACTGCTGTGGCCTACACTCTATCCCAGGGGAATAACATACTGCTGTGGCCTACACTCTATCCCAGGGGAATAACATACTGCTGTGGCCTACACTCTATCCCAGGGGAATAACATACTGCTGTGGCCTACACTCTATCCCAGGGGAATAACATACTGCTGTGGCCTACACTCTATCCCAGGGGAATAACATACTGCTGTGGCCTACACTCTATCCCAGGGGAATAACGTACTGCTGTGGCCTACACTCTATCCCAGGGGAATAACATACTGCTGTGGCCTACACTCTATCCCAGGGGAATAACATACTGCTGTGGCCTACACTCTATCCCAGGGGAATAACATACTGCTGTGGCCTACACTCTATCCCAGGGGAATAACATACTGCTGTGGCCTACACTCTATCCCAGGGGAATAACGTACTGCTGTGGCCTACACTCTATCCCAGGGGAATAACATACTGCTGTGGCCTACACTCTATCCCAGGGGAATAACATACTGCTGTGGCCTACACTCTATCCCAGGGGAATAACATACTGCTGTGGCCTACACTCTATCCCAGGGGAATAACATACTGCTGTGGCCTACACTCTATCCCAGGGGAATAACATACTGCTGTGGCCTACACTCTATCCCAGGGGAATAACATACTGCTGTGGCCTACACTCTATCCCAGGGGAATAACGTACTGCTGTGGCCTACACTCTATCCCAGGGGAATAACGTACTGCTGTGGCCTACACTCTATCCCAGGGGAATAACATACTGCTGTGGCCTACACTCTATCCCAGGGGAATAACATACTGCTGTGGCCTACACTCTATCCCAGGGGAATAACATACTGCTGTGGCCTACACTCTATCCCAGGGGAATAACGTACTGCTGTGGCCTACACTCTATCCCAGGGGAATAACGTACTGCTGTGGCCTACACTCTATCCCAGGGGAATAACATACTGCTGTGGCCTACACTCTATCCCAGGGGAATAACATACTGCTGTGGCCTACACTCTATCCCAGGGGAATAACATACTGCTGTGGCCTACACTCTATCCCAGGGGAATAACATACTGCTGTGGCCTACACTCTATCCCAGGGGAATAACATACTGCTGTGGCCTACACTCTATCCCAGGGGAATAACATACTGCTGTGGCCTACACTCTATCCCAGGGGAATAACATACTGCTGTGGCCTACACTCTATCCCAGGGGAATAACATACTGCTGTGGCCTACACTCTATCCCAGGGGAATAACATACTGCTGTGGCCTACACTCTATCCCAGGGGAATAACATACTGCTGTGGCCTACACTCTATCCCAGGGGAATAACATACTGCTGTGGCCTACACTCTATCCCAGGGGAATAACATACTGCTGTGGCCTACACTCTATCCCAGGGGAATAACATACTGCTGTGGCCTACACTCTATCCCAGGGGAATAACATACTGCTGTGGCCTACACTCTATCCCAGGGGAATAACATACTGCTGTGGCCTACACTCTATCCCAGGGGAATAACATACTGCTGTGGCCTACACTCTATCCCAGGGGAATAACATACTGCTGTGGCCTACACTCTATCCCAGGGGAATAACATACTGCTGTGGCCTACACTCTATCCCAGGGGAATAACATACTGCTGTGGCCTACACTCTATCCCAGGGGAATAACGTACTGCTGTGGCCTACACTCTATCCCAGGGGAATAACATACTGCTGTGGCCTACACTCTATCCCAGGGGAATAACATACTGCTGTGGCCTACACTCTATCCCAGGGGAATAACATACTGCTGTGGCCTACACTCTATCCCAGGGGAATAACATACTGCTGTGGCCTACACTCTATCCCAGGGGAATAACATACTGCTGTGGCCTACACTCTATCCCAGGGGAATAACATACTGCTGTGGCCTACACTCTATCCCAGGGGAATAACATACTGCTGTGGCCTACACTCTATCCCAGGGGAATAACGTACTGCTGTGGCCTACACTCTATCCCAGGGGAATAACATACTGCTGTGGCCTACACTCTATCCCAGGGGAATAACATACTGCTGTGGCCTACACTCTATCCCAGGGGAATAACATACTGCTGTGGCCTACACTCTATCCCAGGGGAATAACATACTGCTGTGGCCTACACTCTATCCCAGGGGAATAACGTACTGCTGTGGCCTACACTCTATCCCAGGGGAATAACATACTGCTGTGGCCTACACTCTATCCCAGGGGAATAACATACTGCTGTGGCCTACACTCTATCCCAGGGGAATAACATACTGCTGTGGCCTACACTCTATCCCAGGGGAATAACATACTGCTGTGGCCTACACTCTATCCCAGGGGAATAACATACTGCTGTGGCCTACACTCTATCCCAGGGGAATAACATACTGCTGTGGCCTACACTCTATCCCAGGGGAATAACATACTGCTGTGGCCTACACTCTATCCCAGGGGAATAACGTACTGCTGTGGCCTACACTCTATCCCAGGGGAATAACATACTGCTGTGGCCTACACTCTATCCCAGGGGAATAACATACTGCTGTGGCCTACACTCTATCCCAGGGGAATAACATACTGCTGTGGCCTACACTCTATCCCAGGGGAATAACATACTGCTGTGGCCTACACTCTATCCCAGGGGAATAACATACTGCTGTGGCCTACACTCTATCCCAGGGGAATAACATACTGCTGTGGCCTACACTCTATCCCAGGGGAATAACATACTGCTGTGGCCTACACTCTATCCCAGGGGAATAACATACTGCTGTGGCCTACACTCTATCCCAGGGGAATAACATACTGCTGTGGCCTACACTCTATCCCAGGGGAATAACATACTGCTGTGGCCTACACTCTATCCCAGGGGAATAACATACTGCTGTGGCCTACACTCTATCCCAGGGGAATAACATACTGCTGTGGCCTACACTCTATCCCAGGGGAATAACATACTGCTGTGGCCTACACTCTATCCCAGGGGAATAACATACTGCTGTGGCCTACACTCTATCCCAGGGGAATAACATACTGCTGTGGCCTACACTCTATCCCAGGGGAATAACATACTGCTGTGGCCTACACTCTATCCCAGGGGAATAACATACTGCTGTGGCCTACACTCTATCCCAGGGGAATAACATACTGCTGTGGCCTACACTCTATCCCAGGGGAATAACATACTGCTGTGGCCTACACTCTATCCCAGGGGAATAACATACTGCTGTGGCCTACACTCTATCCCAGGGGAATAACATACTGCTGTGGCCTACACTCTATCCCAGGGGAATAACATACTGCTGTGGCCTACACTCTATCCCAGGGGAATAACATACTGCTGTGGCCTACACTCTATCCCAGGGGAATAACATACTGCTGTGGCCTACACTCTATCCCAGGGGAATAACATACTGCTGTGGCCTACACTCTATCCCAGGGGAATAACATACTGCTGTGGCCTACACTCTATCCCAGGGGAATAACATACTGCTGTGGCCTACACTCTATCCCAGGGGAATAACATACTGCTGTGGCCTACACTCTATCCCAGGGGAATAACATACTGCTGTGGCCTACACTCTATCCCAGGGGAATAACATACTGCTGTGGCCTACACTCTATCCCAGGGGAATAACATACTGCTGTGGCCTACACTCTATCCCAGGGGAATAACATACTGCTGTGGCCTACACTCTATCCCAGGGGAATAACATACTGCTGTGGCCTACACTCTATCCCAGGGGAATAACATACTGCTGTGGCCTACACTCTATCCCAGGGGAATAACATACTGCTGTGGCCTACACTCTATCCCAGGGGAATAACATACTGCTGTGGCCTACACTCTATCCCAGGGGAATAACATACTGCTGTGGCCTACACTCTATCCCAGGGGAATAACGTACTGCTGTGGCCTACACTCTATCCCAGGGGAATAACATACTGCTGTGGCCTACACTCTATCCCAGGGGAATAACATACTGCTGTGGCCTACACTCTATCCCAGGGGAATAACATACTGCTGTGGCCTACACTCTATCCCAGGGGAATAACATACTGCTGTGGCCTACACTCTATCCCAGGGGAATAACATACTGCTGTGGCCTACACTCTATCCCAGGGGAATAACATACTGCTGTGGCCTACACTCTATCCCAGGGGAATAACATACTGCTGTGGCCTACACTCTATCCCAGGGGAATAACATACTGCTGTGGCCTACACTCTATCCCAGGGGAATAACATACTGCTGTGGCCTACACTCTATCCCAGGGGAATAACATACTGCTGTGGCCTACACTCTATCCCAGGGGAATAACATACTGCTGTGGCCTACACTCTATCCCAGGGGAATAACATACTGCTGTGGCCTACACTCTATCCCAGGGGAATAACATACTGCTGTGGCCTACACTCTATCCCAGGGGAATAACATACTGCTGTGGCCTACACTCTATCCCAGGGGAATAACATACTGCTGTGGCCTACACTCTATCCCAGGGGAATAACATACTGCTGTGGCCTACACTCTATCCCAGGGGAATAACATACTGCTGTGGCCTACACTCTATCCCAGGGGAATAACATACTGCTGTGGCCTACACTCTATCCCAGGGGAATAACATACTGCTGTGGCCTACACTCTATCCCAGGGGAATAACATACTGCTGTGGCCTACACTCTATCCCAGGGGAATAACATACTGCTGTGGCCTACACTCTATCCCAGGGGAATAACATACTGCTGTGGCCTACACTCTATCCCAGGGGAATAACATACTGCTGTGGCCTACACTCTATCCCAGGGGAATAACATACTGCTGTGGCCTACACTCTATCCCAGGGGAATAACATACTGCTGTGGCCTACACTCTATCCCAGGGGAATAACATACTGCTGTGGCCTACACTCTATCCCAGGGGAATAACATACTGCTGTGGCCTACACTCTATCCCAGGGGAATAACATACTGCTGTGGCCTACACTCTATCCCAGGGGAATAACATACTGCTGTGGCCTACACTCTATCCCAGGGGAATAACATACTGCTGTGGCCTACACTCTATCCCAGGGGAATAACATACTGCTGTGGCCTACACTCTATCCCAGGGGAATAACATACTGCTGTGGCCTACACTCTATCCCAGGGGAATAACATACTGCTGTGGCCTACACTCTATCCCAGGGGAATAACATACTGCTGTGGCCTACACTCTATCCCAGGGGAATAACATACTGCTGTGGCCTACACTCTATCCCAGGGGAATAACATACTGCTGTGGCCTACACTCTATCCCAGGGGAATAACATACTGCTGTGGCCTACACTCTATCCCAGGGGAATAACATACTGCTGTGGCCTACACTCTATCCCAGGGGAATAACATACTGCTGTGGCCTACACTCTATCCCAGGGGAATAACGTACTGCTGTGGCCTACACTCTATCCCAGGGGAATAACGTACTGCTGTGGCCTACACTCTATCCCAGGGGAATAACGTACTGCTGTGGCCTACACTCTATCCCAGGGGAATAACATACTGCTGTGGCCTACACTCTATCCCAGGGGAATAACGTACTGCTGTGGCCTACACTCTATCCCAGGGGAATAACGTACTGCTGTGGCCTACACTCTATCCCAGGGGAATAACGTACTGCTGTGGCCTACACTCTATCCCAGGGGAATAACGTACTGCTGTGGCCTACACTCTATCCCAGGGGAATAACATACTGCTGTGGCCTACACTCTATCCCAGGGGAATAACGTACTGCTGTGGCCTACACTCTATCCCAGGGGAATAACATACTGCTGTGGCCTACACTCTATCCCAGGGGAATAACATACTGCTGTGGCCTACACTCTATCCCAGGGGAATAACATACTGCTGTGGCCTACACTCTATCCCAGGGGAATAACGTACTGCTGTGGCCTACACTCTATCCCAGGGGAATAACGTACTGCTGTGGCCTACACTCTATCCCAGGGGAATAACATACTGCTGTGGCCTACACTCTATCCCAGGGGAATAACATACTGCTGTGGCCTACACTCTATCCCAGGGGAATAACGTACTGCTGTGGCCTACACTCTATCCCAGGGGAATAACATACTGCTGTGGCCTACACTCTATCCCAGGGGAATAACATACTGCTGTGGCCTACACTCTATCCCAGGGGAATAACATACTGCTGTGGCCTACACTCTATCCCAGGGGAATAACATACTGCTGTGGCCTACACTCTATCCCAGGGGAATAACATACTGCTGTGGCCTACACTCTATCCCAGGGGAATAACATACTGCTGTGGCCTACACTCTATCCCAGGGGAATAACATACTGTAACAGTACAGAAGGGACAGAATCTCACTTATTTAGTTTTCTTTATTTTCTTTAGGCACCTGCGGCTGACGGTCCGTTGAAGGGCGGGGCTACCTCTGATTGCCTTAAAAAGGAGTTCCAGTCGACAAAATGTGGCAAAATTTGGCATTCGAATTGCGGCAAGGTTTTGAAAGTGTGGTGGGTTTTGCCTCTTAAAATGTAAAAAAGGAGGATGCGAGTTTGATCAGCTGGTGGGGTTGGAGCCGGCTGGGGGGTTAGGGTTAGGGGTGGGGTTAGGGTTAGGGTTAGGGTTGGGGTTGGGGTTAGGGTTAGGGTCGGAGTCGGCCGGGGGTTTTGTAGACTGGATATGCACCTGGTGAAGAAGAAATAATTACGTCTGAACCATTTAAAGCCACCCCGAAAATTGAAGTCGACGCCATCTACTGTTTGAGGGATCTTCCTGTTCGTTTATACAATGGGTGCTGGTGACGTTTGGGTTTTTTTTGGAGAAAAATAAAAACGTTTGAGGATTTAAGACGACTACGGAGCTGGTCGCCAATGTCGTCAGGACACAGTTGGCCCAGTCCAACGCCGAGAAGATCTAACAGGTGAGCGCAGGTAGAGAAGATCTAACAGGTAAGCGCAGGTAGAGAAGATCTAACAGGTAAGCGCAGGTAGAGAAGATCTAACAGGTAAGCGCAGGTAGAGAAGATCTAACAGGTAAGCGCAGGTAGAGAAGATCTAACAGGTAAGCGCAGGTAGAGAAGCTCTAACAGGTAAGTGCAGGTAGAGAAGATCTAACAGGTAAGCGCAGGTAGAGAAGCTCTAACAGGTAAGCGCAGGTAGAGAATATCTAACAGGTGAGCGCAGGTAGAGAAGATCTAACAGGTAAGCGCAGGTAGAGAAGCTCTAACAGGTAAGCTCGGGTAGAGAAGATCTAACAGGTAAGCGCAGGTAGAGAAGATCTAACAGGTAAGCGCAGGTAGAGAATATCTAACAGGTAAGCGCAGGTAGATACGATCTAACAGGTAAGCGCAGGTAGAGAAGATCTAACAGGTAAGCGCAGGTAGAGAAGATCTAACAGGTAAGCGCAGGTAGATACGATCTAACAGGTAAGCGCAGGTAAGCTCCATACCTTCTGAGGGCTGTCCAGTGCCAGGTTTACTTTTGTGACTTGTAACAGTATCCTGGCTCTTAACTACAGGTACTCAGTCGTCATGTAATCTCACAGGTGTGAAAAACACACCCATGTGCTGAGGGCGGGGTTTGTACTGAAACACTCTTATTACTACTGTGATACGTTTACACATGGTTTACTTCACAAAGAGCTGTAACTCAAATAATGAACAAAGACTTCTTTTTAGGTCATTCTGGATTCAAACTAGACAGATTTTATCTGGTTTAAAATCTAACGCTAGCAAAACACTATAATGGGGACCGGCTCTAAGTGGTTGCATCTGTCTTATTAAACAATATTGAGCTGTCTGATTTCTCTCAAGATACTGGTGAAATATAGACTGTGCAGCTCAGCTGGTGGACGGCAGGGCGTAAAAAAGACCCCCAACTCACTCATCGACACTTGAACCGAGGAAGAGATCTGTAGGCCGGCCTGGTGCTAATTCTATTTAAATTTGGTCAGAAATTCAATCTCACAAACTGAGAAACGGCCACAATATTGTTTTGAATTGAGTTTGTAATTATAGTGATTAAAGGGAACGGACCCTAAGCTTTCAGCAGCCTGGGCACGGCTAGCAAGCTGCACATCCTCAACACTGGGGATTACACATCCTCAACACTGGGGATTACACATCCTCAACACTGGGGATACAACATACTCCAATACCTGTTACTTTAAATGTAAACGTAGCTTTTGTAAAATGGTGACTGAAGAAGCAGGCAGGATAAAAGCGTCATGCTCTAAGGCAGCGCTACTCAAATCCAGGTCCTGTGGGTCGAAGCGTCTGCTGGTATTTTCACCACCTGCTTTCACTTTCACTATTTCCTGAAGCGAGGAGGTAAAATAATGAGTGAAATCAGGTGGTGTCGCGCATGTCTGGAGCAAATACCTGCAGACACTGTGGCCCACAAGACCTGGATTTGAGCAGCGCTGCGCTAATATATTTGTGAGAAGCGGTGACGGCGAGCTCCTTGCGGAAGGGAACCCTGCTTACCTGCGTCTGCCCGTTGAGAAAGGGGTGCTGGGTAATTGCATCCCCCGGGGTGAAGCCAGGGGTCACCGGGCAGGGCAGGCCGTTCACCTGCGCGCTGGCGGACTGGTCTAGGACCAGTTCTTCCGGAAGCCTCTGGAAACAGCAGCTGGCCTGCAGAGAGCTCTGGCTGTTTGAGGGGTTCAGTTTCTGATGCGGAGGAACGGACGCCCCCAGGTCCACGCCGCTGAAGCGTGTCCTGCTGCCCGCGTGCGCCGGGCCGCCATCGAACATGCAGCTGTTCATGGAGACGGACGGGGCGGGCGTGGCATTCTGGGTCCCGTAGCCGTAGGCTGTCCTGCAGTTTTGGGAAATGTGGGGTGAGGGGCCTGACTGGGGGTCCCTGCGGCGTTCCTGCCGACAAGCGTTGGGCGGGTGAGTCAAGGCGTGCTGCTGTCTGTCGAGCGTTGCCGTGGAAACCTCCTGCCGCTGTTGCCACGCGTGCAGGTGCTGCGTCTGGACGGAGAAACGGCCCTGGAGGGGCGGGGCCGACGAGGGGTTCAGCAGCCTGGGGTGAGAGGGAACATTTGGGGCGCAGACATCCTGTAGGTTCTCTTCAAAATTAGTGTTGGGAATGGAAGGGGTCCACTGGACTTCCTGATCTTCCACATCTGTGTAGTTGGACTGGCCAATGAGAACATGCCGATTCTGGTGCTTTCCCGCAGGTCCGAGCTGCTGCTGGTTCTGAAGAGACAGAACTAGCGAGTCTGGGAGGAGCGGGTTGATGGCGCTCGAGGGAGCCGGCCGCAGCTCTTTCTGTGGGCAGAACCCAAAGCTGGGCGTGGTCTGTGAGTTTGTCAGGCCCTGCCTTACCTGGGTTACCTGCGTGTGAGTACAGGGCGTGGCCAGGATGGGGTTATAGGGGCTGGGGTTGGTTTGGCGCAGACCGGCCCGGGTGTTAAACCCTGACTGTCTCAGAGACAAGCCGTCATTCTGCACCACTGAGGGTCCATTTGGCCTCAAAGAGACCAGAGGCTCAGGACACACGGCCTGCATGCCTCTGACTCCACCCCCTGCTCCCACAATGCTCTGCTCCAGTTGGGCAGGGAACGGCGCATTCTGGCGGTTGACGGCGGGATCACTAGGCAACCTGGAATCCCGTAACCCCACTTCCAGCAGACCCTGAGACGTCCCGGGAAAAGCGCTCTGATCGCCCAGGAGAGCGTCCCCAAAGCAGCCGGGAGGGACGGCGAGCTCCCCCGACCCGTCGCCGCGGCCCGTGGCGGTCTCCTTGAAGAGGGCGTCCTCCACGTAGGAGAAGATGTCGTTGGCAAGGATGCCGCCGAGCTCCAGGGGGACGTCGACGCTCACGTTCATGTTCAGGAGCGTGTTTTCCCAGTCTTTCAGCTCGCTCTCCGACACATCCAGGTCCTGCAAGGCCACGCCCAGGCTGCTGTCACTCATGATCTGCTCCAGGGAGTCCATGATGCCCACAACTGTGGGGTCGTGCTTGAGGTCAGCACGGGGTGGCGGGAGCCCTTGCTGCCATGTGTCCCCTGGGATGTTGAGCAGGGCGTGGCTGTCCATGAAAGCCTGGTCCAGGGTTAGCTGGGGGTCCAGGGTGAGCTGGGGGTCTGAGGCAATCTGGGGGTCCGGGATGGGGGGCTGAATGTACACTGACTGGTCCTGCTTGAGCCTGGACCCCAGCAGAGACTTGGGGTCCAGAGCTTGCACCTCAGGCACGTTCCTGGGTTTGGGCGTGTCCACGATATCCAGGCTTGGGCCTGTATCGTACAGGAGCGCCTCCCCAGAGGCGCAGTTGAAGGGGAGCTGCAGCCTCCTTTTGCGAAAGTTCTCCTCCCCCTCTTCATTCCTGCGGGGGAAACACAAGGTCAAAAGGTCAACACAAGAAGTGGCCCTCTCACAGAGCTCCACAGTACCCCTGGGTTGCCATGACTGCAGAGGACCACGAAAGCTCATTGAGATGTAAAAGTAAACTGAAGGTGAAGTGAAACATTTGACCACGTGGCCCACAGGTCCTCAGCAGGTCAGCAAAAATCTGACAGCTTCTGCACTTCATTATTTTATGAATTATTAAATTTTATCCACTTTTTCTCACATTTTCTGATCTTGAGCTACAGCTGCAGGCTTCACACGTATCCTTGGTGACAGCGTTTTATGCCACGAACAAGCGTAAGATGTGTACAAACTATACCAGGTTACTTACTGTGAACCAAAACCAGCGCACACCCCAACCCTCCTGTACAGAATCTGCGTTAACATTGCGTGATAAGTGATTGACAGGTAGTAGTCAGTAGACAGTAGGTAGTAGTCAGTCGAGCTGCACTCACGTTAACAGTCTCTGGCGGGCGATGATGAAATCGGGCCGTCCCCCTTTGAACACCAGCCTGGCGTTGGCCTGAACCCAGACCCACACGCCCGTCTTAGCCAAGAGCCTGAAGACGGTGAAACCGCTCTCCCCTGTTTTTATCACTGAGGGACAAAAACACACATTACATTACAGTCATTAGGCAGATGCTTTTATCCAAAGCCACGTACAATAAGCGCACACCGAAGATCACTGAAACGATGACTAACAGGTCAGATAAGGTACAGTTCTATCATAAAGCACCAGCTATCCATAGACATAAACATAGAGTCTAGTTTACACAGTAAAGCTATGGCTAAGTCTTCAGGCTAAGTCAATAAGACATGATAAACTACATCATCACAATCAATAAACTAGTGCAACACACTGGTAAACAGAGCTGTTAGCTGGGGAGCAACTCTCAGGCTTCAGGTGAAGAAAACACTTTACACTTACAGCCTGAACACTTTACACTCACTGCCTGAACACTTTGCACTTACAGCCTCAACACTTTACACTTACTGCCTGAACACTTTGCACTTACAGCCTCAACACTTTACACTTACTGTCTGAACACTTTGCACTTACAGCCTCAACACTTTGCACTTACAGCCTCAACACTTTGCACTTACAGCCTCAACACTTTGCACTTACAGCCTGAACACTTTACACTTACAGCCTCAACACTTTACACTCACTGCCTGAACACTTTGCACTTACAGCCTCAACACTTTACACTTACTGCCTGAACACTTTGCACTTACAGCCTCAACACTTTACACTTACTGTCTGAACACTTTGCACTTACAGCCTCAACACTTTGCACTTACAGCCTCAACACTTTGCACTTACAGCCTCAACACTTTGCACTTACAGCCTCAACACTTTGCACTTACAGCCTCAACACTTTGCACTTACAGCCTCAACACTTTGCACTTACAGCCTGAACACTTTGCACTTACAGCCTCAACACTTTGCACTTACAGCCTCAACACTTTGCACTTACAGCCTCAACACTTTACACTTACAGCCTCAACACTTTGTACTTACAGCCTCAACACTTTGCACTTACAGCCTCAACACTTTGCACTTACAGCCTCAACACTTTAAACTTACAGCCTCAACACTTTACACTTACAGCCTCAACACTTTGCACTTACAGCCTCAACACTTTACACTTAAAGCCTCAACACTTTACACTTAAAGCCTCAACGCTTTACATTTAAGCATTTAGCACACTCTTATCCAGAGCAGCTTATAAAAGCCTGGGAAAATAACCGATGACCCCAAGTTGACCCCATCAGTCACACCTGACAGTTGTAGCCATTACACTACATCAACCTCAACACAATGGTAAGGGTCGAGGGTCACAGTAACGGCATGATGGATACACTTATAATGCAGTTTGCAATCAATCAAACGTGACTAAATAACCATGATAAATCTGTCGCTAACGGAGAATGAGATGTTACCATGACATTTTATCTTATTTCTGATTGGCTGTTTTCTAAATCCATCCTCTCTTGTCCTACCCTACCACTACAGGGAGGTAAGGGCTGCTTCCTCAGTGATGTCAGTTTTATTTTAATTTGAATGGTATTCATGTGTTTGATCTTATAGTGATAAGCACAGGTAGAATGGACTGAATCCCAGATTAAAATCTGAGGGTTTGTTGATGGATTCTGAGCAGGCGTGTGAGCGGTCTGAGCAGGCGTGTGAGCGGTCTGAGCAGGCGTGTGAGCGGTCTGAGCAGGCGTGTGAGCGGTCTGAGCAGGCGTGTGAGCGGTCTGAGCAGGTGTGTGAGCGGTCTGAGCAGGTGTGTGAGCGGTCTGAGCAGGTGTGTGAGCGTTGGGGATGGGGGGGCAGGGCTTCTTACTCTTCATGTGGTTGTCTGCGCAGTACATCATATCGGCCGCGTGGATGAACTGGTATCCAGATCCTTTCATACAGAGCTCCATCTCAGAGTATCCCAGAACCACCTTTCCTCTGCAAACAGAGGAGGAGAAAAAACCTGTTACAGAAACACTCACACGCATTTATTTATGTATTCATTAATTTATTTAATCAGGTCTCTTAAAATTAATAATATTTTTTTCAAGGGAGACTTATCAAACATGTAAAATATCAAACAACAATTCAAATTCAATAAAGAATGAGGACACGAACTCAGAGATAATCTAAAAATAGTCCCAGTGGAATGTTTATAATGGACACCAGACACTGAAGCATTATTTCTGTTTGTATGGTCTTCCATGAGCACATGGCATTATAATAAAGCAGCTGATTTAACATAGCAGTATACCTATTTATTCTATATTTATATTTCAGTGTATTTATTCTACCATACATTTTATAGGATTTAACCATATTTAATATTTTATTTCTTTGTGTTTTGCCCTTTAAAGCACAACTGAACTTTGTGGTTGTGTAGTTACCTGGCCATGATATGAGTCCAAATGGTGGCGAAATATGTTTGTTATTTGCTCTGTGCTCCCCTGGGGTGATAATCTCGCTCTCCATTCACTTCTATAGCGCAGCTAAAACGGTCTCAAAATGACACTTCTAGCACATATACAAACAAGAACGAATCGGATTCTGCCAATACAAACAATAACCAGTCATCGTATGTATTTTTTTTTTGAGTAATTAAAATTACTTATAAAAGTACTATTTTCTTCAAGGTTGTTAGCAAGCTACCAGAAAAGAAGAGCACAATGTCGGCAGGTCGGTTTGTTTACCATAGACATATACTACCAGGGACACTGCTTCCGTGGAAATTTGGACCAATGAGTGCTTTCTGACGCATCGGCTCATTAACGCTGTTTCTGGCGCAAGAATTACCTACCGGATCTACGTTCCAAATAAAATACGAAAAGGCCATTTCATTAAAAAATATAAAATACGTATGAGGACTGGTTATTGTTTGTGTTGACAGAATACTCTTAGTTTGCGATTGTATATGTGCTGGAAGTGTCATTTTGAGACCGTTTGAGCTGCCCTATAGAAGTGAATGGAGAGCGACAAATACCCTATTCTGGATTATCACCCCAGGGGAGCACAGAGCAACTAACAAATATATTTCTCCACCATTTGGACTCATATCATGGCCAGGTAACGACACAACCCAAAGTTCTACCAAAGTTCAGTTGTGCTTTAAGATTATTTTGTTTGTTTTTAATTTATTTTATTCAGTCCTTTATTTTCTCAATTACAGTGTTTTTAAAATAATTTCCATGTGAAGGACTTTGAAAAAGTCAACCTTATTCAGAGCAACCTACACAGTGTCCGTTTAAAATATCTTCTTTAACATAACAATCCATTTAGATAAAGCACTTCTCCGTGGTGTTCTGTTCGGGTTCTGTACCTGGTATCGATGCCCATTGGAGAGAAGTCCAGCTTGTGTTTGGTCTGGAAGATGAGGGCCTTGGTCCGGATCTCCAGGATGGACGGAGTCTGCAGGGGAGAGGCGATGGCGAACAAAGCCAGCTGGGCGTGGGCAGCCGTCCCGTCCGCAGATAGCTGGTTCTGCCCGTGGAGGTACTTCAGCCGCCCCTGGAAATTCAGCGCCTGAAAACGAGGGGAGCAGGAGCTCGTTCAAATCATTCCCTATCCATAATAATAATAATAATGTTTGACAGATTGCTTATCTATAGTATTACATAGTATTACAACAAGCATTACATATCCAGTTTTTATAAATCGATAGCACTGATTGATGATGACAGAATGTGCTGGAAAATGTATCCACACTCTAAACTTGCGGCTA
Source organism: Ilyophis sp. 1 JC-2022 (assembly GCA_022702515.1). NCBI lineage: Eukaryota > Metazoa > Chordata > Actinopteri > Anguilliformes > Synaphobranchidae > Ilyophis > Ilyophis sp. 1 JC-2022. The sequence continues at coordinate 491,880 of CM040394.1, read as the reverse complement.
AGATTATGTGGACTACACAGGGGTTACACAGGGGCCTACACAGGGGCTACACAGGGGCTACACAGGGGCTACACAGGGGCCTACACAGGGGCTACACAGGGGCCTACACAGGGGCTACACAGGGGCTACACAGGGGCTACACAGGGGCCTACACAGGGGCTACACAGGGGCTACACAGGGGCCTACCAGGAAGCCAGAGGAGTTGTCAAGAAGACAACGGAAGCGACAGCAGAAGCTCCTCTCCAGGAAAGAGGAGTTTTCTGGGGGGATGAGCTGGGGGTCGTAGGTCACGATGTTGCTGGCGATCTGGCTGCTGCTCTGCATGTCTGGATAACATAGCAGACAAAGCACATATCCACACATTCACACAGCTAACTGCAGCGAGCATGACCTGCGCTTTCATAGCACATATTCACACAGCTAACAGCAGCTAGCATGGCCTGCTCTCACACACATTCACACAGCTAACAGCAGCGAGCATGACCTGCTCTTTCATAGCACATATCCACACAGCTAACAGCAGCGAGCATGACCTGCTCTTTCATAGCACATATCCACACAGCTAACAGCAGCGAGCATGACCTGCTCTTTCATAGCACATATCCACACAGCTAACAGCAGCGAGCATGACCTGCGCTTTCAAAGCACATATCCACACAGCTAACAGCAGCTAGCATGGCCTGCTCTCACACACATTCACACAGCTAACAGCAGCTAGCATGGCCTGCTCTCACACACATTCACACAGCTAACAGCAGCTAGCATGGCCTGCTCTCACACACATTCACACAGCTAACAGCAGCTAGCATGGCCTGCTCTCACACACATTCACACAGCTAACAGCAGCTAGCATGGCCTGCTCTCACACATATCCACACAGCTAACAGCAGCTAGCATGGCCTGCTCTCACACACATTCACACAGCTAACAGCAGCTAGCATGGCCTGCTCTCACACACATTCACACAGCTAACAGCAGCTAGCATGGCCTGCTCTCACACACATTCACACAGCTAACAGCAGCTAGCATGGCCTGCTCTCACACACATTCACACAGCTAACAGCAGCTAGCATGGCCTGCTCTCACACACCTTCACACAGCTAACAGCAGCTAGCATGGCCTGCTCTCACACATATCCACACAGCTAACAGCAGCTAGCATGGCCTGCTCTCTCATAGGCTACGCACCACTCCTGCCCTGCTCGGGGTCCGTCTGGGTGGGGTTGAGGGCGAAGTGTAGCTGACGGCGGAACATGGCGCGGTCGTCCGTGTGGATCAGCTCGAACACGCTCTGGTGAACCACGTCCGACTGCAGGGAGGAAGGAAGGGGTTAAGGACAGGAAGTGGAAAGATTACGGACAGGAAGTGGAGGGGCTACGGACAGGTAGTGGAGGGTGGGGGGTTACCGACAGGAAGCAGAGGGGGGGTTATGGACAGGAAGTGGAGGGGGGATGGCGAGGTGTGTGGTGATGAGGGGGGGGGGGGGAGGCCCATCACAGGACTGACACCCCACTTTAATTTAACACCTTACAGTGTTACTGACCAGCTCTGGTCATCAAGGGTCTAAGGTATCAAACAAGCCCCAAACCATCACTCTGCGGCCAGATATGGAGTAGATGTGGATGGATCCCTTTAAGGGTTGTTTCTCCTGACTTTTTTCCCCATAGAGTTCTATAGGAAAATGAGTCAGGAGAAATAACCCTTGCAGTGATCCATCCACATCTACTCCATATCTGGCAACAGAGTGATGGTTCGATAGCTCAGACCCTTGATGACTTACAGCCATTTAGCCAGCCATGTGTTCCATACTGTACCAGTGTAATTTACAGCTGAATCTAGTCTCACCCCCCAATTCCCATAGAGATCCATTCAAATGCAGAGAGCTTCTAGTATCGCTTGTAACAGTACTTGGAAATAAGATATCGAGAGACTTTATACTTGATACTTTAAAAATATGTTAAAGCAAAGGGTATGAATACTTGAAAGATTTCAGTTTTTGATTTTTAATACATTTGCAAAAGTTTCTATAAACATGTTTTCACTTTGTCATTATGGGCTATTTTGTGTAGAATTTTGAGACAAAAAATTAACTCAATCTATTGTAGAATATGTCTGTAATGTAATAAAACGTGGAGAAGGTGAAAGGGGTGTTCAGACTTTCCGGCTTGACTGTATTTTCCGTTAATGTACAGCAAAAATGCCACTGCACAATTCACCTTCCTCCCTCGAATGCACCTACAGCATTTCACTAACACAGAAGATTGCTGAATTTGAAGGAAGAGTCTCCTTACTTCATCAGATAAGAGAAGACAAACAATTACTTGACTCCCCGCTCATATCGAGCCATACTGCTGAAGTTGATACAACCCTTCCATCCATCTTTAGCACAAAAAACTGCTGAAAGTGATAACCCCTGGTGTAGACTTGGAGCTAAACCCAAGTCTGTGATCTGTTACCTACTCCCGAGTATGCTAACGGCCATGCTAACGAAGGCCCACACACACATTCACATGCGCGCACACACATTCACATGCGCGCACACACACACACACACACACACACACACACACATACACACACACACACACACACATTCACATACACATACAGAGACAGAGACACAAACACACAAACAAACACACATTCACACGCACCACACACACACACACACACACACAGAAGTGTTATGCTAGCATTGTCCATGTCTTTGCCTGCAATGTCTCTATTAGACGTCCGTGGAGAATTCCACATGAAATTATTATTTTATAAACATATCGATTTTATATTTCAACACGTTAAGTTCATCTGTTTTTATAACCATTTTTATGTGCATGTGCAGATTTGGCGAAACTGCTTGAGAAAGTAAAACAGTCGTTGGCACTGAAGCCTCGAAACCTTTCCACACAAAGAAAGCCGGGTTTTGCTTACCCGCGAGACCAACGTTGTGTGACGAATTGGAATAATATTTTCCCAACAGAGCTAAACCCCCGCCCCCCCCCCTCCCCCCTCGGCTGAGCACCGTGGCTCTTATCCGTCTGGCCATCAGCCGAAAGTGACCTTCATCCCGCACGGTGGCCAAATCAAACATGGCTTCCCAGAGAGGCCTTATGTAACAGACCCTCTTCATCTACCTCAATCTGGCCAGAGTCTCCACAGGCCCCAGAAAAGAGGCTCTAAAGGAACCCCCCTGCCGGCTGCCATGGAAACCACTCTCACCACCTCACAAGTATGACAAATATATACCTTTATGATAAATTGTAACATGCATACAGATAAACATATTTTCTATGACATACAGTATGAATGGATTTGCAAGTTTTAAAATATCTAAACTTGCATAAAACAAACATCTTTCATGTGTAGTTTACATTTTCATAATATTTATAAAACCAGACCCATCATATAATATATTCTGTTCTTTTCCCTGTTTTACTGGTTCAGTGCTGGAGAATTTAAGCATCAATTATCCAAGATTTAAAAAATCACACCTGACAGCGTCCCTTATCACCGTCATGAGGCGATACTCAAGCTTTCATTTCCACCATGACCAAGCTCCTCCCTCTCCCCTCCATCTCAGCTGAATAAGCCCCTCCCTCTCCATCTCAGCTGAATAAGCCCCTCCCTCTCCATCTCAGCTGAATAAGCCCCTCCCTCTCCATCTTAGTGTAATGTAAGTGTAATGATGTAGCATAATGTAAGTGTAATGATTGTAAATATTTTATATTATACTTTTTAAAAAGTAAGGTAATTCCCTGAGAATTTTCAATAAAATGTGTTGCTAAGCAAAACGCGCAGTTTTATGAAATAAGAATTTTGCTTTCGGGGAAAAAACATCTGCCTGGTATGATTTGGAAAAGGCGCTGGTCGGGTTGCCAGGTAGAAACTCACCTCATGGAAGCCCAGGTAGTCCTGTATAGTAGAGGAGGCGTAGAAAATGTAGCCTTCCGCAGTGACCACCAACACAAAACCATTCAGGGCCTGCAGAGAGAGAGGCTGGTTAGAAACACACACACACACACTCACACACACTCACACACACACACACACACACTCACTCACTCACTCACTCACTCACTCACTCACTCACTCACTCACACACTCACTCACACACACACACACACACACACACACACACACAGTGGAATTCCTCACAGTGTTTAATTGCAGCTACAAGTGAACAGCCCATTTTTAACCCCCCTGAATTATTTATCCCCATGAGGAGAAAACAAGTCAATGAAAATCTGGTAGATTTCAACTCTGTTGGATTTTGCGACATATTTGTGGAATCACACACCCCTTTATTTGGCCGCTTGTGGACAGGGCGTTGTACACAGACTCATTTTGGCGAGACCCCTCTTTCTTTTCCTGAGAACTGCCACAGCAGCTGTCTTCTAGTGTCATGGCCACTGCCATTAACTGAACGAATCATCTGCACCCATTTGAGCTCCTTCCCAGACCACCCAGGACTCTTCCCCTGTTTACCTTCCAATTATCATATAACATACAAAACTTATTAGACCTTGAAATTTATTTGATGCCAATTAGTATTTGAGCAGGAACCCAAGGGAGAGCATTCACAGGAGTGTTTAGACCAGAGTGTGTCTCTCAGAGCGCCCCCTAGCAGTCACTGTGAAGGCTTGTTTAGACCAGAGTGTGTCGCTCAGAGCGCCCCCTAGCGGTCACTGTGAAGGCTTGTTTAGACCAGAGTGTGTCTCTCAGTGCGCCCCCTAGCGGTCACTGTGAAGGCTTGTTTAGACCAGAGTGTGTCTCTCAAAGCGCCCCCTAGCGGTCACTGTGAAGGCTTGTTTAGACCAGAGTGTTGCAGGTGTCTCTCAAAGCGCCCCCTAGCGGTCACTGTGAAGGCTTGTTTAGACCAGAGTGTGTCTCTCAAAGCGCCCCCTAGCGGTCACTTTGAAGGCTTGTTGAGACCAGAGTGTTGCAGGTGTCTCTCAAAGCGCCCCCTAGCGGTCACTGTGAAGGCTTGCTTAGACCAGAGTGTGTCTCTCAAAGTGCCCCCTAGCGGTCAGTGAAGGCTTGTTTAGACCAGAGTGTGTCTCTCAGAGCGCCCCCTAGCGGTCACTGTGAAGGCTTGTTGAGACCAGAGTGTTGCAGGTGTCTCTCAAAGCGCCCCCTAGCGGTCACTGTGAAGGCTTGCTTATTTAATGAAAATAGTTTTAGTGTGAAAAACAATTAACATTTCTGCATGTTATTGTTGTTATATGACTCTCACACATTGTTTAGCTTTAAATTTGGAGGGAAATCACTGATTTTCCATGGATGTATCAAAACAAAATACTAAATCAGTGGTTGTTAGAAAAATGATGATGAGCTTTGTCTGCTCAAGAAAAGACAGAAGAGCCGCTGGGTCTGTTTTTACTTTCACCATCAGCAACTAGTTTGGACCCAATAAAGCAGAGAAGCTGAGATTCTGCAATAAAATGGTTTAATTGATAACTTAAGGGATAACTGTGGCTCTCCAGGACCAGGTTTGGGGACGCCAGCAGACCCTGCGGCTCTCCAGGATTTACCTTGTAAATGTTGTTTTGCTTGTACAGAATTTTCAGTTGGGTCGCCCAGTCGTACTGCATTACTTTGCATTAAATTGAATTACAGCTATTTTGTTGAGATGCCGTTTGCTGGACAGTAGGAAGGGCTCTATGAGAGCCAAAATGGACGCATCGCTCAAAGCTTCAGAGCAGTTCTGCGGTGTCGAACCAAAGCCAAAGAGGGTCAAGTGCACACAAGAACATCTGTGTGTGTCCCGTGTGCCCTGTTAACACAATGGAGAATGTAACCTAATTATTACAGCGGATCAAACGGGTCCCCTCAGGGCTGGGGTCGGATGTACCCTCTGTGTAATCTCTCTCCAGGATTACTGCAAACTCACCGGACACAGAACCTCCTTCAGTCTGCCGCAGACTGGCGGAAATATAATCAGCATCAGACGCTTGGGAATGCCCATGCCAAAAGATTCATTTATACATGTTCACACCTGTAGTGAATGATGATTTTAGAACAATGGCATGGATGTATTCTACATAAGTGCATAATAAATACATACTGATGAGAACAGCCATGCATGCCATTTATCTATAATCTGGAGAGTATCCAACACTGCTTCAATCCTGGACTTAAATATCCTACTGCTTCAATCCTGGACTTAAATATCCTGCTGCTTCAATCCTGGACTTAAATTTCCTGCTGCTTGTCTGTGTGTGTGTGTGTATGTGCGTGTGTGTGCATGTTTGTGTGTGTGCGTGTCTGCGTGTGCATGCGTGTCTGTGTGTGTGTGGGTGCGTGTGTGTGCGTGTGTATGTATGTGTGTGTGCGTGTGTATGTGTGCGTGTCTGTGTGTGTCCGTGTGTGTATGTATGCGTGTGTGTGTGTGAGTATGTGTATGTGTGTGCGTGTGTGTATGTGTGTGTGGTCTCACTCTCTCTGCAGGTAACAGGTAGGAGAAGAAGCTTTTCATTGCCTCAGGAAAAAAATTAATCCAGATCCAGCAGCGTAAAAAAACGCCCTCGTCACCGACCTGGAGGAGGAGATCCCCTTCCGAGATGGCAATGCCGTCGATGGTAGGCGCCGTTTTTCCATTCCCCCCGAAGGCCGCTGTGCGTTCCACCAGCCAGCTTGAGCTCTTCTGCAGCGTCGCTGAGATGGGAGAGAACAAACGCAAACTGTGACCCCCACTAACGACACAAGATCGACAGGAACAGGAAACCCCACCAACGACACAAGATCAACAGGAACAGGGAACCCCACCAATGACACAAGATCGACAGGAACAGGGAACCCCACCAACGACACAAGATGGGCAGGAACAGGGAACCCCACCAACGACACAAGATCGACAGGAACAGGGAACCCCACCAACGACACAAGATCGACAGGAACAGGGAACCCCACCAACGACACAAGATCAGCAGGCCTTTCTGTATTTTACATTTCATGACACTCATATCCAAAGTAAATTACATGGCTTACATTCCTTACATACAATCCATTTATACAGCTGGATATTTGGTTTAGTTTGGTTAAGTACCTCACTCACGAGTACAACAACAGCCCTACATGGAAATCAAACCGGCAACCTCAGAGTTACAGAGTTACCTCCCCACTACACTACACTCTTTATGCATGTCCTCAGTGGTACTTTACGCTGCGTTATGGGTTTGTTCACATACAGTATAGGCCAAGGGCACACATCCTGGAGCATCAGTAATGATTCTGGTTCTGGTTCAATCTGCACTTGATCCCACAGTTTGATCAATTATTAGGAGTTTGAATATTTAAATATTTTGGAAACATTGAGTATCTCTAGCACAGGATCACTTCTGTTCATTAGGCCTAATAATCAAATTTATGTTGGCTGGGGTTTGTATTTTGGGAGAGGCATGCACCGATGCATTACACTGGGAGAAGCATGCACCGATGCATTACGCTGGGAGAAGCATGCACCGATGCATTACGCTGGGAGAAGCATGCACCGATGCATTACACTGGGAGAAGCATGCACCGATGCATTACACTGGGAGAAGCATGCACCGATGCATTACACTGGGAGAAGCATGCACCGATGCATTACGCTGGGAGAAGCATGCACCGATGCATTACGCTGGGAGAAGCATGCACCGATGCATTACGCTGGGAGAAGCATGCACCGATGCATTACGCTGGGAGAAGCATGCACCGATGCATTACACTGGGAGAAGCATGCACCGATGCATTACCCTGGGAGAAGCATGCACCGATGCATTACACTGGGAGAAGCATGCACCGATGCATTACGCTGGAAAAAGCATGCACCGATGCATTACACTGGGAGAAGCATGCACCGATGCATTACGCTGGGAGAAGCATGCACCGATGCATTACACTGGGAGAAGCATGCACCGATGCATTACACTGGGAGAAGCATGCACCGATGCATTACACTGGGAGAAGCATGCACCGATGCATTACACTGGGAGAAGCATGCACCGATGCATTACACTGGGAGAAGCATGCACCGATGCATTACGCTGGGAGAAGCATGCACCGATGCATTACACTGGGAGAAGCATCCTGCCTTGTTCTAAAACTAAAGATTAAAAGATTATTATGCCGATGGTAGGCTTGCTTCTCCTGAAGACAGCTACCCTGCCCCCCCCCCAAATGCCTGTGCTGTCAAACCCCAATCCCAGCCTGGCCCACTTCAAAGAAGCGTTGGCTCAAGGCTTACTGGGGAAAATTAAAGACAATCATGCTCCCTTTGTCTTTGTGTTTTTTTCAGTTATTTATGTTTTCCTGAAGGGAAACCCGTTCATCCTGGGACATACAGCACATGTGCGAAGCTTAGACTCCCTTCTCCACATAATCCCAGAAATAAATAAAAAATGACAGTAATCATCAACAGAACTACAATTTCTTTATTAAACACATACAGTACCTACCCATCAATATGTCATTAAACACATACAGTACCTACCCATCAATATGTCATTAAACACATACAGTACCTACCCATCAATATGTCGCCTAAAGTCTTTACTAGTGGAGTTGCTAGCTTTACAGAATGAAGTTGTAGTCCTTACAGCACAGCGTCAGAACCACGTCCTGTTACATTAGCACCTTTCATTTTAACTAAATGCACAATGAATCACATCTACCTGCAAAACGGCTCCATTCCGAGAGCGTTTGCTGAACAGGTAAAAGTTACCTGAGCATCACCTGAGTGCAGGGCTTCAGGTAGCACCACCTATGGGCAGAGACAGGGAGGCATTTTTCCTCTCAGAAGCTCATAAAACATGCAGCGCTTCTTATGTCCTCTGTATAACAAGAAGAAAAAAAGTGTAACAAAAAAATGTTTCTGGCTCCAAGCCATGAATCCTCTTCCTGCTCTGATAAAAAGTTTTTGAGACAATCTGTGGAAGTGTAAAAAAAAAAAATCACACAGAAAAAACGCCTCTTGATACGATCATTCAAATTGTTACAGGTCTTACCACACTCTCGGGAGGAGAGAGGAAAAGGAGAAGACATGTCTCTGTTTGTCCAACATGGGCGCTGGAATACTCCTGCGACAGTCTTAACTCATTCACTTCCCATTATTGTTCAGGGAAAAACGATCCATAAAACAGCCAAGATTGTTTAGACACTTGGATACAGAGGTCAGGGTTCGGGTCGCAGTCGATATATGAAGAGGAAATAAATTCCATAGAGCGCTCCGGAAGACACTTCTCCGCTAGAAACAGCCCTTGGGTTGGGAATGAGGGCTCTTAAGGGTGGACGGAAAACCAGAGCCTTTTACATGCAATGCCCCTTCTGGAACATTCCACCTCGGTCCGCTGGAGCAGGAGGGTTGGGTTTGGGTTTGGGTTTGGGTTGGGGTTTGGGTTGGGGTTTGGGTTAGGGCAGACTGCATGAGAAACTTCTGACTGAGGCTTGGAACGTGAGAGACGGGCCTTGGGTCTGACATGAAGAGCAGAATGTGTGCTAGGGGGCGCTAGAGGGCGACACTCACTGCAGTTTACTACTGTCATCAAAGACTCAAGAGTCCCAAAGCATTTCTGTTCAATATCTCACACACAGTGTTTCTGTATATTAAAGGCAAAGGGCCCAGGGGCACCAGCAATGTCTCTGGTTAGGCCCAGGGGCACCAGCAATGTCTCTGGTTAGGCCCAGGGGCACCAGCAATGTCTCTGGTTAGGCCCAGGTGCACCAGCAATGTCTCTGGTTTTTGTTCCATCTGAACACAGTTCAGAACAGAATCATCTAACATCTTCCCTCCCTCCTAAGCCCACTCAAACTAAATCTCAGTGTAAACATGGAATGGAACCTCCTCTCACAAGGATTGTGGGTAAAATGTCATCTGTCAATGTCGGTGAGAAACTCGGCCCACGGCGTACCCACAATGCCCTTTGTCTCCATCTTCTCAGCTCTGAATTCCTGCATTGTGTTTGCCTAAGCGACCCTTCGCAAAAACCTGCAACTGAAAACATCAGGGACAAAGGGCGCGAAGTGGTGAAGTGGAATCTGAGCTGCGGATCTCATGCAAACGCATCGTATTAACAAGATGGCTGCCAGGAGATCTATTACTGTTCCTGGAACTGTACCGTTAGTGAAACCATGGCGACTGAAAGAGGGATGGCTGACTCTGGTCGGATGTGAAGAAACACATGTGGGGAAGGAGAAAACAGCACGTTCTGCTACGAATGACAGCCGCCAAAGTCCGCCGTCGCCAAAGGTCCTGGTCTACAACAGTACCCCCACTGCCCCTTCCATAGAGAGACACATGAAACCAACAAGGATTTTTTCCTTTTTTTTTGGAGAAGTCTTTTCTGAATCACACCATTGTATCCCCCGCCCCAGCCCCCCCCCCACCCAGCCCCTAGCCCCTAGCCCCTCTCTCTCTCTCTCTTTCTCTTACTGGGGGAGGCAGGCTCTGACCTGCAGATTCTGTACACAGAGAGCTGTGTTACTGGAGTCCGTTTCTCAGATCAACACTTTCCATCAAAAAGCAAAGGGTTCTCTGAAGAAAGCTTCCTCACAAACAGGAGCGTAATCCCAGAATCACATGGATGACCAGGGAGAGCAGGTCATATAAATTCAAAGAAAGCTCAACTCTTGTATTTCATATATAAAGATATATGGCAGTCCTGCAGCTTTTGTGTTCACGGAGGGCGATGGCGTGAAGGCGTACAAAAGCACTGAGCGTAAAATACACAAGTTCTGCAAGCAGAGCCTGGTCCTCCCGTTTTCTTTTTTTTAAACGACTCCCAGTTCAACGGAAATTCAAACCCCAACGTCATAAATGGCCCGTTGAGGCGCTCCGTGGTGTTCCTTTAAGACTGGTCTTTCGGAATCAGAGGTGAAAGGGCGTAACCATGGCAACGGTGTCACTTCCACGTCTCGTTGCCGAGGTCTTGGAAGGGGCCGGAGAGAGGTCCCGGTACGAGTGAGTTCCCATGATACTCAAACCGCAGAAAGGGCCCCCGCTGTGGCGCTTGACCGATGACCCGTCTCCAGCGCGCAGAACAGAGCACCCATTTTGTTCTTTATTACAGCTTGCCGTTGACTAAGGCCAGTCCGACTTTGCCCTGAGGCCATAAAATAGCTTCCCTCCCCACAAAGTCTGGCTTCTCTGCGGTAAGTGCTACATTACACAGTGAGATTTTAAAAAAGCAACATAAGATGGGCTTTTATTTATATCTCTATTTTATTTATTCATTTTCTGGTTTTATTTTTGTGTTACTATTACATTCGGTCTATTTTTAACTGACAGAATTATATTACATTACAGGCATTATATTACATTGCAGGCATAATATTACATTACAGGCATTATATTACATTACAGGCATAATATTACATTACAGGCATTATATTACATTACAGGCATAATATTACATTACAGGCATTATATTACAGGCATAATATTACATTACAGGCATAATATTACATTACAGGCATAATATTACATTACATGTATTACACATTATACTACACTGCCGCCCTATATTACGCCTCATTTTATACTGTTGCAGTTATGCGCAGTAAGACTTATATAAATGGTAAATGGACTGCACTTATATAGCGCCTTTATCCAAAGCGCTTTACAATGGCCTCTCACTCAACCGTTCACACACACATTCACACACCAATAGCGGAAAAAGTGCTCTGAGACCCAATTATAGCAGAGACAGACCAATCAATGTTGTGGACATGAAAAATGTGACTATGTGGACCAGTGAAACAGGACATCTGCACTGCGGTGTGGTTCAGGGCAAAGGTCAATATGAGGCAAGGGAAAAAAAACATCCCCAGCACAGGTAAATTAATGAGATAAATAGCCTTACTGAATAACATAAGACACCGGGTTTATAAAGTCTACGGCCAAATTTTAGCAGGAAGCCATTTCACCACCGAAGGCTGGTGGGGGAGGGGTGTGAAGGCTGGTGGGGGAGGGGTGTGAAGGCTGGTGGGGGCGGGGCTCAGGCCGTTGGCACGTCAGAGAGGCTCATTGGACCAGCACACTGAAGACCAGCACACTGAGCAGCACGTGTGACGCCCGCATGCTGTCTTTGTTTTAAAGAGCTTTTTCCTTTTAAGTAGTTTGAAAACAGATCCCTGATGATTTCCAACGGAACAGGCTACTAACCCAAACGCTCAAACAAAACGCGCTACTAACCCAAACGCTCAAACGAAACGCGCTACTAACCCAAACGCTCAAACGAAACGCGCTACTAACCCAAACGCTCAAACGAAACGCGCTACTAACCCAAACGCTCAAACTAAACGCGCTACTAACCCAAACGCTCAAACGAAACACGCTACTAACCCAAACGCTCAAACGAAACGCGCTACTAACCCAAACGCTCAAACGAAACACGCTACTAACCAAAACACTCAAACGAAACGCGCTACAAACCCAAACACTCAAACGAAACGCGCTACTAACCCAAACGCTCAAACGAAACATGCTACTAACCCAAACGCTCAAACGAAACAGGCTACTAACCCAAACGCTCAAACGAAACACGCTACTCACCAAAACACTCAAACGAAACGCGCTACAAACCAAAACACTCAAACGAAATGCACTGCTAAACCAAACGCTCAGTCATACCAACTAAACTTTTCAGAGTGAAAAGCCTTGGAATAGTTTTCTGTACGGAGCACTTCTGCATTTACATTTTGACCGAAGTAAATTAAAAAGTGAAATGAACTCAAAGGTCATCATTCCCCCTTAGCGATTAAAACAATGTCACTGACAGAATATAAAAGCACAAAAACACACACACACACACTCACTCACTCACTCACACACACACACACACAATTACACCCCCCCACCTCTCACACACACACACACACACACACAACTAAATCACAACCCCAGCCCTAACCCTAAATCCTAAACCTAACCCTAAACATTACACACACACACACAATTACACCCGCCCACCACTCACACACACACACTCACTCACACACACACACTCACACTCACACACACACACTCACACACACACACACTCACACACACACACACAGAATCTCATATGGATTGAAAGTTACCTGAACACACTATAAGCTCACTGTTTTCCAGAGGCAGTGTCTGTGGGGGGTGAGGCGACAGGCAGGGCGGTCATTTAAAGAGCATTATGATGTGATGTATCTCTTAATATATAAAAAAAAAAAAAATAACAACAATAACATAACAGAGCCTTTATAAGCAAGTCTTTCATTGTGTTGCCAAGAAGCTCTGGGTGGCTGTGGTGTGTTTTACTTCTTTACAGAACTTTCACTTTCCAAAAAGAGATGGTGGTGGGTGGTGTGGTGTGGGAGACGAGGGAGGGAGAGCTGGCCTGCTGCTGTTTTTTTTTGACTGCTATGATATGACCCTCTGACAGGATCGGAAACCTTGCTCGGCTGCGACCTGTGCGTGTCTGTGCCGTCGCGCCGAAACTGATGAACTGAAACAAGCAAGAACAGCTTGCATCCGTTAACTCCAATAAGAGAATTAGAGAGAGCGAGATAGAGAGAGACAGAGGGAGAGAGAGCGAGAAGGAGGGAGAGAAAGAGGGAGAGAGAGAGAAGAAGGGAGAGAAAGAGGGAGAGAGAGAGGAGGGAGAGGGAGAGATATGAGAGAGAGAGAAGAAGGGAGAGAGGGAGAGAGAGAGGAGGGAGAGGGAGAGAGAGAGATGAGAGAGAGAAGAAGGGAGAGAGGGAGAGAGAGAGAGGAGGGAGAGGGAGAGAGAGAGAGGAGGGAGAGGGAGAGAGAGAGAGGAGGAAGAGTGAGAGAGAGAGAGAAGGAGGGAGAGAGAGAGAAGGGAGAGAGAGAGAAGGGAGGGAGAGAGAGGAGAGAGAAAGAGGGAAAGAGAGAAGGAGGGAGGGACCCTGGTACCCCCCGTGCCCCTCCCCGTGCTCCTGGTACCCCCCGTCCCCTCCCCGTGCCCCTCCCGTGCTCCTGGTACCCCCCGTGCCCCTCCCCGTGCCCCTCCCGTGCTCCTGGTACCCCCCGTGCCCCTCCCCGTGCCCCTCCCGTGCTCCTGGTACCCCCCGTGCCCCTCCCCGTGCCCCTCCCGTGCTCCTGGTACCCCCCGTGCCCCTCCCCGTGCCCCTCCCGTGCTCCTGGTACCCCCCGTGCCCCTCCCGTGCTCCTGGTTCCCCCCGGGCCCCTCCCCGTGCCCCGCCCGTGCTCCTGGTACCCCCCGTGCCCCTCCCCGTGCCCCTCCCGTGCTCCTGGTACCCCCCGTGCCCCTTCCCGTGCCCCTGGTACCCCCCGTGCCCCTCCCCGTGCCCCGCCCGTGCTCCTGGTACCCCCCGTGCCCCTCCCCGTGCCCCTCCCGTGCTCCTGGTACCCCCCGTGCCCCTTCCCGTGCCCCTGGTACCCCCCGTGCCCCTCCCCGTGCCCCTCCCGTGCTCCTGGTACCCCCCGTGCCCCTCCCCGTGCCCCTCCCGTGCTCCTGGTACCCCCCGTGCCCCTCCCGTGCTGGTACCCCCTGCTTCACGGTTTTATCACACAGGCTGCAGTGAAGGGAGTTTCCTTTTGATGAACAGCTCTGTCAGACCCACGCAGATGTGGGATGGGTGGGTTGAATGCCTCCCTCCGCCCTCATTTTCACCCCTCTCTGGGGGGGGGTTATTCCCTCCCAAAACCACATTAATACTCCAGCTTCACTTTCAACACTTCTGATAAGCCGGGAAAGTTTTTGTTAAAAGGCTCACTGTGTTCCAGTCTTAGTAGGACACTGTTTCCTACCCTTAATCACTTACCGGCTTAATCACTTACAGGCCAATGCAGGGTCATTCACCTTCCCCCTTAGGCCTCTCCATCCCATCCCTCTCTCTCCCCCTCCCCTATCCCTCTTTTTTCTCTCTCTCCGTCTCCCTCTCTGTTTTTTCTGTCTCTGTGAACTGAGGCCGAGGGTAACAGCCTTAGAGAGAAATTGACCCTGTTCTGAGATCGGCTCCCTTCTGATCTTAATTACCAAACATTTCCTTGTGTAACCAAATGCCTCTGCCTGACCCCCCATTAACCCCCACTAACACACACACACACACACACTCACTCACTCACTCACTCACAGATACACGTGTACACACACACACACACACACACGTAGACACACACACACACACACACACTCACTCACTCACTCACAGATACACGTGTACACACACACACACACACACGTAGACACAAACACACACACACACACACTCACTCACAGATACACGTGTACACACACACACACACACACACGTAGACACACACACACACTCACTCACTCACTCACTCACAGATACACGTGTACACACACACACACACACACACACACACACACACACACACACACACACACACACACACACACACACACACACACACACACACACACACCTCTTACTCTTTTTCAGTTTTTCTGCCGGCTGCCAGAGTTGAAGGTTCACACGCTCTCTCCTCACGCAAGAGGGGGGCCCGCACAGGGCTACCTCTGCACACGCTCACACCACCATCCCCCGCCTTCCCCCTCCCCCCGCTAACTCACAAATATCAACCTGCAGACACTGCCGCTCTCCAGGACTGTGGCCCCTGGCCCACGTGAAGCAGCGTGTGGTCTGGCTGTGGCCCCTGGCCCATGAGAAGCAGCGTGTGGTCTGGCTGTGGCCCCTGGCCCATGTGAAGCAGCGTGTGGTCTGGCTGTGGCCCCTGGCCCATGTGAAGCAGTGTGTGGTCTGGCTGTGGCCCCTGGCCCATGTGAAGCAGTGTGTGGTCTGGCTGTGGCCCCTGGCCCATGTGAAGCAGCGTGTGGTCTGGCTGTGGCCCCTGGCCCATGTGAAGCAGCGTGTGGTCTGGCTGTGGCCCCTGGCCCATGAGAAGCAGCGTGTGGTCTGGCTGTGGCCCCTGGCCCATGAGAAGCAGCGTGTGGTCTGGCTGTGGCCCCTGGCCCATGTGACCCAGCACATGGCTTCTCTTTCACGCCTCGGCCCTGACAGCTTCATCACCCTAAACCCTAACCCTTTATTTGTTTATCTCCTCTGTGGCCTTCAGAGAACAGGATGCTCGCTCCCTCGCTCACATGCTCACTCCCTCACTCGCCCGCATCTCGGGCCTCTGCCCTTTCCATGACAACTAAAGAGGCCCATCAGAACAGTTAAGGCAGTGCCTGCGTTCATCCTACGTTCATCCTGTCAAAACTGAAATGCATTGTGGGAACCATGCTCTCACACTGCAGCCCTCACACCAGGATGACCACAGATATCACACACTATCCAGATGGTCAACTCCGACATTCGTTCCCACCTCTATTTTCCTTTTCCAGAAGGTTCTGGATAGTAACAGGAGTTCCCGGACGAATGTGTTGTACTTGATTCATTTTGAGCAGATTAATCAATCTGGGAGGTACTGCCATCAAGGGAGAGGGGACTGAGCTTTCGATGTTAAGGGTGGTCCAGAGGCGAACATCTGGTTTGACTCCTGATACAATCTGTGGTACAACACAGATGCAGCACGAGGAAGGATCACCGTTTCCAGGTTACACGTAAGAAAGTGGCCCCAGGAAGTGGCCCTGGACAACCTGATCACAGATTCTGCACACCCTTATCTCCCAGCGTTTTGCAGCCGGGGGGAAGAATCAGACAAACACACCAAGAATGCTGAGAGTTAAAAACCTATAATTTTGTAAAAACTCTGTTAAGAGCTGAATGAACACTGAAGATTTCACTGCACATTCATCTAAAAGGAAGAAACACCAACAAAATCCATAACCGTTTGGATCAAATTTAGTCACACACTAACTTCTTTAGTTATTTCACTCAAATAGTGTTTATATGAGTTAAAATGGAATCAAATGTAGAGTCTATAAGGGCTTATTTAAGTGTCAGAATTTAACTGCACCAGATACCCTCCCCCAGAGGTACCTCATGTTTACTGTCCCACTTTGTACCAGATACCCTCCCCCAGAGGTACCTCATGTTTACTGTCCCACTTTGTACCAGATACCCCTCCCCCAGAGGTACCTCATGTTTACTGTCCCACTTTGTATGTGTTCATGTAAATAGGTGTACATTTAAGCAATAAGGTACGAGCCGCAGTACTATAACCTATCGTCAATATAGTCACAGTTAAAGGCAACCCTTTGACTGTGACTACATTGACGATATTGTACAGCGTCGAGTTACCTTATTGCTTTCATAAAACGGTTGCCAGCTATATTGTAAATAATATATAATGACAAGGCACACTTTCAATAAAACAATTTTTAATTAACGTTATGAATTTAATTTCAGCAGCAGAGAAAATTGTCCCCAGTGTAGCTGTTGCCATGCAACACAAAAACAAACAAAGCTAGGAATGGAATGCTAGCTAGCAAACGGACTAATAGCTAGCATTATGTGCTAATAACATAACAATCATAATAATAATAATAATAATAATATAATGCACTGCACTAGTAATAATAACAATATAATGTAATAGTTAGCTAAAACCGTTATCTATACATAGCCTATACAGATGTGAAGAAACGTTAACTTGCTTTCACACAACCAGTCGGTAGGCTATGTTTCTCACGTTAACATACAGCTAGCTAATTACTAAGCCTAGCTAGCTAAATTCCTACTAAATTTGCATTTCCAAACTGAATAAATACTGCACCTCTAACCACAAAAATGGTTTGCTAGATAAAAGTTGATGTAACATGCCGAATACACATTTTAATGTTTTAACCGGTTTCGTGAATCAGCTGTAACGTTAAGCCAAAAATGGTGCTATCGTTACTAGCATAAAAGAGACAAATCCATGGCTCTGCAGTGAGAATGTCACTCCACCGTTAATTTCCTTTCCAGTGGATTTGGTTTTCAGTAGCTTTCAATTTTATGTCCACTCACGGACATGATTTCTCTAGCCTCGGCTCCGCGATTTAAGTGTGCATGGGGTTTGGTCACCAGAGTCACTTGTTGACAGTACCCGGGTTTCAGCAAGGACTGCGATGCTTCGTTACCATGGGCCTTTGCCCACCAAAGTTATGCATGTTGCCTGGCCGAGTTTATGATGGCACTTAAAAATGCAACCAAGCACTGACAAGCATACCAGTACACATTTAGACACGCAGTCGACGATTCCATTTGTACTAGGTTTAGATGATGCGTTTGATTTTCTGTTAGGAATATTAGTTTAATAATAATTTTTTTAAAATACGTGTTACAAATCCAATTACATTGCAAACTGCGGCCTGCCTGCAAAAAAGCATTAAATAAAAATTTACCAACCAAAATCAATGAAAACACCTGGAATCTGGGAGAGCCGGTTCTAACTTGGAATCGTGGTTTTTAATTGGAACCGGAACCGGCTCAAGAGAATTCTGGATCCGGCCAAGCCTAATCCAGAGTCACCTTCTTAACTGTGAACTTTACCCCAAACACCATATAAATGGAGAGGAAAACTGGGATCAGACTGCATACCTGCATGGAAAACAGCCGACGCACGCTCGAACGCACGCGCACATGCACACGCACAGTCACACACTTACAGTCACACACGCACAGTCACACACGCACACAGAGGAAGTGAGTGGGCCGCTCTCATCCAGTACTAAACACAAACAACAAGCCCGCTCTGTTTTCAGCAGGGCTAAAGCGGCAACAAGCTCCCCGGTGGACAGACTAACGCACAGCAGCTACCAAACAAGGTGATGTCTGCTAAAGCCTGAAAGAGCCGGGTGAGACAGGTGAGAGCCGGGTGAGGCAGGTGAGAGCCGGGTGAGACAGGTGAGAGCCGGGTGAGACAGGTGAGAGCCGGGTGAGACAGGTGAGAGCCGGGTGAGAGCCGGGTGAGGCAGGTGAGAGCCGGGTGAGGCAGGTGAGAGCCGGGTGAGACAGGTGAGAGCCGGGTGAGACAGGTGAGAGCCGGGTGAGACAGGTGAGAGCCGGGTGAGAGCCGGGTGAGACAGGTGAGAGCCGGGTGAGGCAGGTGAGAGCCGGGTGAGACAGGTGAGAGCCGGGTGAGACAGGTGAGAGCCGAGTGAGACAGGTGAGAGCCGGGCCCAGATAATTAAGCAGATATGCAGGCTGACCTAAGCAAGTGAAGCGCTGCTCAGAGAAGCATCGGCGGATGTGAAACCTGGTCTCAGCAGGGCCCATGAACAGGCCTCACGCATCAATTAAGCAGCTGCACAGCTGTTTATGACTCTTCTGCATGACTGGAGGCTCAGGCCCCAACCATGCTGTGTACAGGGTCAGTGTGTGTGTGTGTGTTAATTAGCTGTGTACAGGGTCAGTGTGTGTGTGTGTGTTTGTGTTAATTAGCTGTGTACAGGGCCAGTGTGTGTGCGTGTGTGCGTTTGTGTTAATTAGCTGTGTACAGGGTCAGTGTGTGTGTGTGTGTGTGTGCGTTTGT
>CM040394.1:417500-467500 GCA_022702515.1 Ilyophis sp. 1 JC-2022 | reverse complement strand
TGCACCTCCTACATACTGCAACCCCCACACAGTACACACTGCACCACCTACATACTGCAACCCCCACACAGTACACACTGCACCACCTACATACTGCAACCCCCGCAAAGTACACACTGCACCACCTACATACTGCAACCCCCACACAGTACACACTGCACCACCTACATACTGCAACCCCCGCAAAGTACACACTGCACCACCTACATACTGCAACCCCCGCAAAGTACACACTGCACCACCTACATACTGCACCCCCACACAGTACACACTGCACCACCTACATACTCCAAGCCCCGCAAAGTACACACTGCACCACCTACATACTGCAACCCCCACACAGTACACACTGCACCACCTACATACTGCAACCCCCACAAAGTACACACTGCACCACCTACATACTGCAACCCCCACACAGTACACACTGCACCTCCTACATACTGCAACCCCCACACAGTACACACTGCACCACCTATATACTGCAACCCCCACAAAGTACACACTGCACCACCTACATACTGCAACCCCCACACAGTACACACTGCACCTCCTACATACTGCAACCCCCACACAGTACACACTGCACCTCCTACATACTGCAACCCCCACACAGTACACACTGCACCACCTACATACTGCAACCCCCACACAGTACACACTGCACCACCTACATACTGCAACCCCCACAAAGTACACACTGCACCACCTACATACTGCAACCCCCACACAGTACACACTGCACCACCTACATACTGCAATCCCCACAAAGTACACACTGCACCACCTACATACTGCAACCCCCGCAAAGTACACACTGCACCACCTACATACTCCAAGCCCCGCAAAGTACACACTGCACCACCTACATACTGCAACCCCCACACAGTACACACTGCACCTCCTACATACTGCAACCCCCACACAGTACACACTGCACCTCCTACATACTGCAACCCCCACACAGTACACACTGCACCACCTACATACTGCAACCCCCACACAGTACACACTGCACCACCTACATACTGCAACCCCCACACAGTACACACTGCACCACCTACATACTGCAACCCCCACACAGTACACACTGCACCACCTACATACTGCAACCCCCACACAGTACACACTGCACCACCTACATACTGCAACCCCCACACAGTACACAGTGCACCACCTACATACTCCAAGCCCCGCAAAGTACACACTGCACCACCTACATACTGCAACCCCCACACAGAACACACTGCACCACCTACATACTGCAAGCCCCGCAAAGTACACACTGCACCACCTACATACTGCAACCCCCACACAGTACACACTGCACCACCTACATACTCCAAGCCCCGCAAAGTACACACTGCACCACCTACATACTGCAACCCCCACACAGTACACACTGCACCACCTACATACTGCAACCCCCACAAAGTACACACTGCACCACCTACATACTGCAACCCCCACACAGTACACACTGCACCTCCTACATACTGCAACCCCCACACAGTACACACTGCACCACCTACATACTGCAACCCCCACAAAGTACACACTGCACCACCTACATACTGCAACCCCCACACAGTACACACTGCACCTCCTACATACTGCAACCCCCACACAGTACACACTGCACCACCTACATACTGCAACCCCCACACAGTACACACTGCACCACCTACATACTGCAACCCCCGCAAAGTACACACTGCACCACCTACATACTGCAACCCCCACACAGTACACACTGCACCACCTACATACTGCAACCCCCACAAAGTACACACTGCACCACCTACATACTGCAACCCCCGCAAAGTACACACTGCACCACCTACATACTGCAACCCCCACACAGTACACACTGCACCACCTACATACTGCAACCCCCACACAGTACACACTGCACCACCTACATACTCCAAGCCCCGCAAAGTACACACTGCACCACCTACATACTGCAACCCCCACACAGTACACACTGCACCACCTACATACTGCAACCCCCACAAAGTACACACTGCACCACCTACATACTGCAACCCCCACACAGTACACACTGCACCTCCTACATACTGCAACCCCCACACAGTACACACTGCACCACCTACATACTGCAACCCCCACAAAGTACACACTGCACCACCTACATACTGCAACCCCCACACAGTACACACTGCACCTCCTACATACTGCAACCCCCACACAGTACACACTGCACCTCCTACATACTGCAACCCCCACACAGTACACACTGCACCACCTACATACTGCAACCCCCACACAGTACACACTGCACCACCTACATACTGCAACCCCCGCAAAGTACACACTGCACCACCTACATACTGCAACCCCCACACAGTACACACTGCACCACCTACTGCAACCCCCACAAAGTACACACTGCACCACCTACATACTGCAACCCCCGCAAAGTACACACTGCACCACCTACATACTCCAAGCCCCGCAAAGTACACACTGCACCACCTACATACTGCAACCCCCACACAGTACACACTGCACCTCCTACATACTGCAACCCCCACACAGTACACACTGCACCTCCTACATACTGCAACCCCCACACAGTACACACTGCACCACCTACATACTGCAACCCCCACACAGTACACACTGCACCACCTACATACTGCAACCCCCACACAGTACACACTGCACCACCTACATACTGCAACCCCCACACAGTACACACTGCACCACCTACATACTGCAACCCCCACACAGTACACACTGCACCACCTACATACTCCAAGCCCCTCAAAGTACACACTGCACCACCTACATACTGCAACCCCCACACAGTACACACTGCACCACCTACATACTGCAAGCCCCGCAAAGTACACACTGCACCACCTACATACTGCAACCCCCACACAGTACACACTGCACCTCCTACATACTGCAACCCCCACACAGTACACACTGCACCACCTACATACTGCAACCCCCACACAGTACACACTGCACCACCTACATACGGCAACCCCCACACAGTACACACTGCACCACCTACATACTGCAACCCCCACACAGTACACACTGCACCACCTACATACTGCAACCCCCACACAGTACACACTGCACCACCTACATACTGCAACCCCCACACAGTACACACTGCACCACCTACATACTGCAACCCCCACACAGTACACACTGCACCACCTACATACTGCAACCCCCACACAGTACACACTGCACCACCTACACACTGCACCACCTACATACTGCAACCCCCACACAGTACACACTGCACCACCTACATACTGCAACCCCCACACAGTACACACTGCACCACCTACATACTCCAAGCCCCGCAAAGTACACACTGCACCACCTACATACTGCAACCCCCACACAGTACACACTGCACCTCCTACATACTCCAAGCCCCGCAAAGTACACACTGCACCACCTACATACTCCAAGCCCCGCAAAGTACACACTGCACCACCTACATACTGCAACCCCCACACAGTACACACTGCACCTCCTACATACTGCAACCCCCACACAGTACACACTGCACCACCTACATACTGCAACCCCCACACAGTACACACTGCACCTCCTACATACTGCAACCCCCACACAGTACACACTGCACCACCTACATACTGCAACCCCCACACAGTACACACTGCACCTCCTACATACTGCAACCCCCACACAGTACACACTGCACCACCTACACACTGCACCACCTACATACTGCAACCCCCACACAGTACACACTGCACCACCTACATACTGCAACCCCCACACAGTACACACTGCACCACCTACATACTCCAAGCCCCGCAAGGTACACACTGCACCTCCTACATACTCCAAGCCCCGCAAAGTACACACTGCACCACCTACATACTGCAAGCCCCGCAAAGTACACACTTCACCATCTACATACTGCAACCCCCACACAGTACACACTGCACCACCTACATACTGCAACCCCCACACAGTACACACTGCACCACCTACATACTGCAACCCCCACACAGTACACACTGCACCTCCTACATACTGCAACCCCCACACAGTACACACTGCACCACCTACATACTGCAACCCCCACACAGTACACACTGCACCTCCTACACACTGCAACCCCCGCAAAGTACACACTGCACCTCCTACATACTGCAACCCCCACACAGTACACACTGCACCTCCTACACACTGCAACCCCCACACAGTACACACTGCACCTCCTACACACTGCAACCCCCGCAAAGTACACACTGCACCACCTACATACTGCAACCCCCACACAGTACACACTGCACCACCTACACACTGCAACCCCCGCAAAGTACACACTGCACCACCTACATACTGCAACCCCCACACAGTACACACTGCACCACCTACATACTGCAACCCCCACACAGTACACACTGCACCACCTACATACTGCAACCCCCACACAGTACACACTGCACCACCTACATACTGCAACCCCCACACAGTACACACTGCACCACCTACACACTGCACCACCTACACACTGCAACCCCCACACAGTACACACTGCACCACCTACATACTGCACCACCTACACAGTACACACTGCACCACCTACACACTGCAACCCCCGCAAAGTACACACTGCACCACCTACACACTGCAACCCCCACACAGTACACACTGCACCACCTACATACTGCACCACCTACACAGTACACACTGCACCACCTACATACTGCACCACCTACACAGTACACACTGCACCACCTACACACTGCAACCCCCACACAGTACACACTGCACCTCCTACATACTGCACCACCTACACAGTACACACTGCACCACCTACATACTGCACCACCTACACAGTACACACTGCACCACCTACACACTGCAACCCCCGCAAAGTACACACTGCACCTCCTACATACTCCAAGTCCCGCAGGTAGAACAAACAGAGAGAGAAAGGGAGAGAGAGAGAGAGAGAGAGAGAGAGAGAGAGAGAGAGAGAGAGAGAGAGAGAGAGAGAGAGAGACAGAGACAGAGACAGAGAGAGAGAGAGAGAGAGAGAGAGAGAGAGAGACAGAGAGAGAGAGAGAGAGAGACAGAGAGAGAGAGAGACAGAGACAGAGAGACAGAGACAGAGACAGAGAGAGAGAGAGAGAGAGAGAGAGAGAGAGACAGAGAGAGAGACAGAGACAGAGAGAGAGAGAGAGAGAGAGAGAGAGAGAGAGAGAGAGAGAGAGAGAGAGCACAGCCCCCACTCATACCATTACAAAGCCCTGCAATGCCAAGAGCTGAGCCCAGAAAAGAGTCCCTTCACTCAGCTGGTCCTGAGGCTCAGTTCACTAAACTAACCCCCACTAACACCCCCCCTCACTCAGCTGGTCCTGAGGCTCAGTTCACTAAACTAACCCCCACTAACACCCCCCCTCACTCAGCTGGTCCTGAGGCTCAGTTCACTAAACTAACCCCCACTAACACCCCCCCTCACTCAGCTGGTCCTGAGGCTCAGTTCACTAAACTAACCCCCACTAACACCCCCCCTCACTCAGCTGGTCCTGAGGCTCAGTTCACTAAACTAACCCCCACTAACACCCCCCCCTCACTCAGCTGGTCCTGAGGCTCAGTTCACTAAACTAACCCCCAGTAACACCCCCCCTCACTCAGCTGGTCCTGAGGCTCAGTTCACTAAACTAACCCCCACTAACACCCCCCCTCACTCAGCTGGTCCTGAGGCTCAGTTCACTAAACTAACCCCCACTAACACCCCCCTCACTCAGCTGGTCCTGAGGCTCAGTTCACTAAACTAACCCCCACTAACACCCCCCAGCCTCAGCACAGATACATACCAACAATACCAATCAGAATCAACCAAATTATAAAGCAACAAAAACAAAATGACATAACTTATTGGAAAACTCAGACTAAAAATCTAAACAAATTAGAATGCTATCTGGCCCTAAAACGAGAATAAACTGTGGCTGTCTGACCACAGTGAAAAATGATAAATTCAGGAAAACATTGACAAAGTACAGACTCAGCGAGCACAGCTGCACTTCCTCACCCAATGTGAGAAATACAAAGAAATTAGAGAACATCTCTTTCCAAAATTTTAATCAATACACCAAAACTTCCCAATCCTACCTGAGACCCAATTATTACAAATCCTCCTGGGAGAGGTACGGTGCTGTGCAAAATTGGCAGCACAATATGTGGCTACCTGCCACAGGAAGAGGGACAGCAGTGACTCCTAACCCCCCACCAATGAATATATATTCGTTTTAAATTATATAAGATATTATAATTATTCGTAGTAATAGTATTTCTATTACTACTAGTAATAGGATATATTTTATGTCTGTTAAATTTTTATATATATTGTTGCTGTTATTACTATTATTATTGTTGCTGACTGTTGTTATTATAATTGACTATTGCGCTTTTGCAATATATATTTACAAATATGTCATGCCAATAAAGCATTGAATTGACAGAGAGCAAGTGAGAGAGAGGGACAGAGAGTGAGTGAGACAGACAGAGACAGACACAAAGACTGAGAGAGAGACAGAGAGAGACACAGAGACTGACAGAGAGAGAGAGAGAAAGAAAAGAGAGAGACAGAAAGAGAGCTAAGTTCAGCAGCTAGGCAACTTAAGCAAGCAGGTTTTACTGCATCTGTCCCCAGTGTTTCCCCCTTGATTTCCAGAATGTGAACTATGCAAACTCTACACTGTCTGTGTACTAGCTTCCAGATCTCTGATGGGTAATGACAGCTGAACGCTGTTAGTTTAAACATTTAGATCCTCATATCCAATCAGTGGCTCTGTTGGAAGTCTTCACAACGGCAGGGGAGGGCAGCCAGAGACTCTACACTCACTGTACTAGAGATAAGTGCCAATGTGAAGGACACAAAACCCAAATGGTGTCACTAGTGAGCAGCTGTGGGCCTGTTCCTTAAAACTCACTGGAACAAAACACAATACATGTTCAACCACTATGGCACTCTTAAGAGTTACATCCTGCAAGATCAAATATAGACCCAAATCCAATAGATAGGGGAGAAAGTTGGTTGGAACGACTCCAGCGTAAGAAGCCGTTTACATACAGCTCCACTTCCTTAAACCTCTTTCTCTGGGATGTAGCACACATTAATGACCAGGCTGTCCATCACATTTCCCTAAAGCACCGCAGAGATCACAAGCCACTCGTCAAAGTCAGAACTGCACAAGTGAAATGCAGAGCTCCCCGACCCGTAACCCACCAGTTCAGTTGGTGCTTGCTGGGGTAGTCTATGGTGTTGTAGTTATCATTGTTGGTTCAGTAGGTGCTTGTTTGGGTAGTCTATGGTGTTGTAGTTATCATTGTTGGTCCAGTAGGTGCTTGTTTGGGTCGTCTATGGTGTTGTAGTTATCATTGTTGGTCCAGTAGGTGCTTGTTTGGGTCGTCTATGATGTTGTAGTTATCATTGTTGGTCCAGTAGATGCTTGTTTGGGTAGTCTATGGTGTTGTAGTTATCATTGTTGGTCCAGTAGGTGCTTGTTTGGGTCGTCTATGGTGTTGTAGTTATCATTGTTAGTCCAGTAGGTGCTTGTTTGGGTAGTCTATGGTGTTGTAGTTATCATTGTTGGTCCAGTAGGTGCTTGTTTGGGTCGTCTATGGTGTTGTAGTTATCATTGTTAGTCCAGTAGGTGCTTGTTTGGGTAGTCTATGGTGTTGTAGTTATCATTGTTGGTCCAGTAGGTGCTTGTTTGGGTAGTCTATGGTGTTGTAGTTATCATTGTTGGTCCAGTAGGTGCTTGTTTGGATAGTCTATGGTGTTGTAGTTATCATTGTTGGTCCAGTAGGTGCTTGTTTGGGTCGTCTATGGTGTTGTAGTTATCATTGTTGGTCCAGTAGGTGCTTGTTTGGGTAGTCTATGGTGTTGTAGTTATCATTGTTGGTCCAGTAGGTGCTTGTTTGGGTAGTCTATGGTGTTGTAGTTATCATTGTTGGTCCAGTAGGTGCTTGTTTGGGTCGTCTATGGTGTTGTAGTTATCATTGTTGGTCCAGTAGGTGCTTGTTTGGGTCGTCTATGGTGTTGTAGTTATCATTGTTGGTCCAGTAGGTGCTTGTTTGGGTAGTCTATGGTGTTGTAGTTATCATTGTTGGTCCAGTAGGTGCTTGTTTGGGTAGTCTATGGTGTTGTAGTTATCATTGTTGGTCCAGTAGGTGCTTGTTTGGGTCATCTATGGTGTTGTAGTTATCATTGTTGGTCCAGTAGGTGCTTGTTTGGGTAGTCTATGGTGTTGTAGTTATCATTGTTGGTCCAGTAGGTGCTTGTTTGGGTCGTCTATGATGTTGTAGTTATCATTGTTGGTCCAGTAGGTGCTTGTTTGGGTCATCTATGGTGTTGTAGTTATCATTGTTGGTCCAGTAGATGCTTGTTTGGGTAGTCTATGATGTTGTAGTTATCATTGTTGGTTCAGTTGGTGCTTGCTTGGGTAGTCTATGATGTTGTAGTGCTCATTGTTGATCCAGTAGGTGCTTGCTTGGGTAGTCTATGATGTTGTAGTTAACATTGTTGGTCCAGTAGGTGCTTGCTTGCTTGAGTAGTCTATGGTGTTGTAGTTATTATTGTTAGTCAAGTAGGGACTTTCTTGCATAGTCTGGTGTTCCTCTCTTAAAAGTGTTGAAATGCATTTCATCATGACACACGCAGTGTAGCTCATTCTAGAAAGCAGGGCAAAATATTGGGAAAACCTGAAGTTGCTTAACGAATGTATTCTTCAGTGTGACTCTCTCTCTCTCTCTCTCTCCCTCTCTCATCCTCATTTATAAGCACTGGTGGGCCAGTTTTTCCAGACTAGTGATAGTTTTCCCAACTATGACGCACTAAGATATATGCTCTGTTATGTAACCCACACCACCCCACCTCCCATATCCCCACACAAGTCCACAGTTCTGCAAAGCAGACCGTTTATTTTCACACCGCCGGCTTTCCTGGTATGACAACTAATACATTATACGACAGTCGCCAATTCAGCAAACAATAAGCTGAATGGCATATCACAAAGACATACTGTACACACAAAAAACACAAAATGGCAATCGTAAAAAAGTTGGCAGAGGCTGAAAAGAGGAGCTTTACATTTGTGATCATGTGACTCGCATGCCGTGGCCCAGGTCATGAGGAAGTGCAGCCAACTGAAATGTTTTTAATGAGCAAACTACATACATGGTTACGCTGTAAGAACACAGCTTGCACACATGGCCTGTGAAGAGAAAATAACAAGTAAACGGTTGCTTACCGTATTCTTTAATATTTGTAATAAAAATAAAAAGATTAATACAATGGTTTTATTGAAAGTTGACTGTATGTTAGACAGGTTGTAGTTAAATTCCATGATTGTGCCCTAAAAAAACTTCAATGAGCTTCAATACTGGACCAGAGTAACAATTGGGCTCTCTATCCATACTCTCTATCCATACTCTCTATCCCTACTACACTCACTCTTGATTCTCATGGTTTGAGAGTCCTCTAGGTGCCTTTTGGCAAACTCCAAGCGGGCTGTGATGTGCCTTTTACTAAGGAGAGGCTTTCGTCTGGCCACTCTACCATAAAGGCCTGATTGGTGGAGTGCTGCCTGGACGGTTGATCTTCTGAAAGGTTCTCCCATCTCCACAAGGATACGTTGGAGCTCTGTCAGAGTGACCCTCGGGTTCCTGCTCACCTCCCTGGCCAAAGCCCGTCTTCCCAGATTGCTAAGTTTGGCCGGGCGACCAGATCTAGGAAGATTCTTGGTGGTTCCAAACTTCTTCCATTTACAAATGATGGTGGCCACTGTGCTCTTGCAAAGCTGCAGAGATTTTTCTGTACCCTTCTCCAGATCTATGCCTTAACACAATCCTGTTTCTGCAGGATTTCTGAGTTCTGCAGATAATTCCTTTGACCCCATGGCTTGGAGTTTGCCCTGACATGCACTGTCAACTGTGGGACCTTATATAGGCAGGTGTTGGCAATCCCCAATCATGTCCAATCAATTGAATTTATCACAGGTGAACTCCAATTAAGTTGTAATAAAACGTGGAGAAGGTGAAAAGGGTGTGCAGACTTTCCGGCTTGACTGTAGATGCAGGACTATGCTGCGTGGAATAGATACACGGTATAGTAGCAGCCATGCGAAAATAGTGGCATTTAGAAACGTATTTGGCAGAGTTGTCAGGAATCGTGTACTAATAAAGCTAGAACACAGAGTTTGTTTTGTTTCCTCTCATAGTTTTGTTGCAGGAGCAATGAATGTCTCAGCTGAGCACTACATTGGCGCCAGCACCATGGCCACTAGGGGGGGGGGGTGTGCGAAGGGGTTAAAATTTGCTCAGACGTTACCGCATTTCTCTCCCGTTGTTTATTTAGCACTGGATGTGGAACACCTTATGAACACCCTTACCTCCTTCTGCACTCTCAAGTAGATGTCCTCGTTCTGAAAACACCCCCCCACAGCTCCCACTGCGCCCAGAGCCTGTCAGACAGTGGAGCTGCTCGCTGGGAGATGACATCATGTACAATGTCCCATTGGGATCAATAAACACCCCCCCAGTAGGACACTTTCACCTGCTTTCACCTGCTTTCACCTGCTTTCCCCTCAGGTAAGGAGGATTACAGCATTTGGTGCTATGATGTCATCGAGGGAGGAATGAGTGAAGAGGTGCTACATTAGTGTATAAAATATTACTTCAACATAGAAAGAAGTATTTAAGTGGAAAAAAATTAAATCGCATACTTTGAATATATTTGGGGAGGAGTGTGGAATGCTTTGGAAGACTTCAATGTTTAGAAATTAAGGATGGAGAGCCCATATCAACAATATTTAATTTATTGAATCATTCAAGATTAAGATATTTTGTGGAAATGATGTACTATTTATTATGTTTTATGCTTCCTGTATATTAAGTATGTAAACTTTTTTTTTTGATGTCAGTGATAAGTGCGTTTAATGTGCATTGTATTAAGTACCAATGTGTTGGAGAACATGTGGAAATAGATGAGGGAGGTGCGATTCTAGGGTCCATGATTAGATAAAGGTGAGGAAGTCATGATGGTGACTCAATATATTCATTTATTTTATATTACGATTGGCACGGATTAAGTGTATATGATTGTCAGTGGTGATACTGGAAATGTGTGATGTATTACAATAATATATGTAAATTTAATTAATCCAATTATATTTATGCCACTGAAATAAAAAAAGAGTTATAAATAAAGTGTGCCTATCCCATAATGCACTCCTGTTCTGCTCTGTGTTGCTGCGCTGCACACATATCCCATAATGCACTCCTGTTCTGCTCTGTGTTGCTGCGCTGCACACATATCCAATAGTGCCCTGCTGCTCTCTCTCACAGGCCAGTGTTTCATCAGGCAGCTGCCACTGCCGTCCCGGTGTGTTTTACGGCCCCCTCCCAGTGAAGAGTGCTCGTGACCCCGCCTCCTCCCCGATCTGTGACCCCCCTCCCCCCTCTGCTTCACAACCCCCCCGCTCTGTAACCCTGACAGCCCCCCCTCCCCCTGTGCTCCCAGCCCCCCCCCCCTCCCCCTGTGCTCCCAGCCCCCCCTCTCCCCCCCGGACCCGTGCCTCTCCCCCCTCCCTCTCCCCCCCGGACCCGTGCCTCTCCCCCCTCCCTCTCCCCCCCGGACCCGTGCCGGGGGTTTTAGAACACGTTCTGCTGGGATGTGTGAGGGTACGAGGCCCACCTACAGAGGGGGGTGGGGGTGGGGGCTTGTGCGGTTCTCTCCTGCGGTTCTCTCAGTTGGGGGAGCCTCGTTTCGTCACTGCGTTAGGTCCGTTACACACTCTACGCAAGGAACGCGTGCAACTACACAAAGAGCAATGCAGGGGGCGTTTCTCACGTTCGTGCAATGAACAACTGCAAACCAAGAAGTAATCATTTGGGATGTAAAGTTTCCAATCAGATTAGCGTAGGCTGCCAACTAGTGGACAGGGCTATAGGTAGCCGGTAAACACACACGTGGTATGTAAGCAAAGAGCTTGTGTAAGCAAAGAGCTTGTGTAAGCAAAGAGCTTGCGTAAGTAAAGAGCTTGCGTATGTCCGAATCTGCGTTGGCACTTGCATTCCTTTGCGGAGAGTATGCACCAGGCCGTTCTGTGCTCCCTGCACCAGGCCTTCCTGTGTTCCCTGCACCAGGCCGTTCTGTGTTCCAGGCCTTCCTGTGTTCCCTGCACCAGGCCGTTCTGTGTTCCAGGCCTTCCTGTGTTCCCTGCACCAGGCCGTTCTGTGTTCCAGGCCTTCCTGTGTTCCCTGCACCAGGCCGTTCTGTGTTCCAGGCCTTCATGTGTTCCCTGCACCAGGCCGTTCTGTGTTCCAGGCCTTCCTGTGTTCCCTGTGTAACATTACTACTTTTTGTTTAATGAAATGAAATGAAATTACTGCAGTTATTCAAAAAGACTCATAGATAGTATGGAATGTTGAATATTCAGCGGAGAGTAGTGGGCAGGGTGTGGTATTTTCTGTGAAAGTTTACGTCGGATGTAGAGAAAAAAAAAGGGAATTAGAGAAACTACGATACCCAGAAACCTTCAGACTGCAAGAGACACAGTGTCGTTCTCGCACAGGGAGCGCTGTTCCCGGGAGCGGGGGGACCCGCCTGCAGAAATTGCTGCTGGGATCAGAAAGAGCCTTGCCAGCTCACCTCGGTCCGCCGTCTGGTTCTAATCTCTGCTATTTTTGCTGCACAGAGAACAATGGCAGGAAAGCTGGCTCAGGTTCCCAAATGACCCCGTCTGCCCGAGAACAACAAGCCAAAGACCCCAGTAATCACCCCTCCCAAGAAAGGGCCCCAAAAAAACCTCAGCCAGCGCGTGGGGGGGGGGAGGGGGGGAGCAGGAAAGAGAAAAAAACAGCATGCTCAGTTTCCTGTGAGGAAACAGGAAGTGTGAATCAGGCTGGGGGTCAGCTTGGGGTCAGGGTGCTGATAGGAGAGCCAGTGATGGTCCCCCCCAGACAGCTGGCCCCCGCAGGCCACATTCCAGGCCTTCTACCCCGGGTGTGGCAACTTGTGACCTTCCACAGAACAGGAGCGGGAGGTCGCAGAGAAAGCAGCGAACTGACCGTGCTCTTTTTTCACCTCTTCTGTCTGTCTGTCTGTCTGTCTGTCGCTGTTTCTCACAAACGCATTTTAATGTTGACCGGCCTGTGCAGCCTAGTGAATATGAGGCACTTTTGCAGAATTCCACCCTCGTCGTGCGTGGCATTCCCAAGCGCGGCATTCCCAACATGCCTGTGCCTTCCGATGCCTTGTAACTGGAGATGCCCAGACAACCGTTCCACTGCACAGAACATCACACGTTGCTTTTGCTCATTTTTCCAATACAAACACAGTCTTTTGAGGTCAGTGATCACAAAAAGGAAGAATAGGATCTCCCCTCAGAAAACCCGCCTTCTCCCTCAGAAAACCCGCCATCTCCCCTTAGAAAACCCGCCTTCTCCCTCAGAAAACCCGCCATCTCCCCTTAGAAAACCCGCCTTCTCCCTCAGAAAACCCGCCATCTCCCCTCAGAAAACCCGCCATCTCCCCTCAGAAAACCCGCCATCTCCCCTCAGAAAACCCGCCATCTCCCCTCAGAAAACCCGCCATCTCCCCTTAGGAAACCCGCCTTCTCCCTCAGAAAACCCGCCATCTCCCCTCAGAAAATCCGCCATCTCCCCTCAGAAAACCCGCCATCTCCCCTTAGAAAACCCGCCATCTCCCCTCAGAAAACCCGCCATCTCCCCTTAGAAAACCCGCCATCTCCCCTCAGAAAACCCGCCATCTCCCCTTAGAAAACCCGCCATCTCCCCTCAGAAAACCCGCCATCTCCCCTCAGAAAACCCGCCATCTCCCCTCAGAAAACCCGCCTTCTCCCTCAGAAAACCCGCCATCTCCCCTTTGAAAACCCGCCTTCTCCCTCAGAAAACCCGCCATCTCCCCTTAGAAAACCCGCCTTCTCCCTCAGAAAACCCGCCATCTCCCTTAGAAAACCCGCCTTCTCCCTCAGAAAACCCGCCATCTCCCCTCAGAAAATCCGCCATCTCCCCTCAGAAAATCCGCCATCTCCCCTCAGAAAATCCGCCATCTCCCCTCAGAAAACCTGCCATCTCCCCTCAGAAAACCCGCCATCTCCCCTCAGAAAACCCGCCATCTCCCCTCAGAAAACCCGCCATCTCCCCTTAGGAAACCCGCCTTCTCCCTCAGAAAACCCGCCATCTCCCCTCAGAAAATCCGCCATCTCCCCTCAGAAAACCCGCCATCTCCCCTCAGAAAACCCGCCATCTCCCCTTAGAAAACCCGCCATCTCCCCTCAGAAAACCCGCCATCTCCCCTCAGAAAACCCGCCATCTCCCCTTAGAAAACCCAGCCTTCTCCCTCAGAAAACCCGCCATCTCCCCTTAGAAAACCCGCCTTCTCCCTCAGAAAACCCGCCATCTCCCCTTAGAAAACCCGCCATCTCCCCTCAGAAAACCCGCCATCTCCCCTTAGAAAACCCGCCATCTCCCCTTAGAAAACCCGCCTTCTCCCTCAGAAAACCCGCCATCTCCCCTCAGAAAACCCGCCATCTCCCCTCAGAAAACCCACCATCTCCCCTCAGAAAACCCGCCATCTCCCCTCAGAAAACCCGCCTTCTCCCCTCAGAAAACCCGCCTTCTCCCTCAGAAAACCCGCCATCTCCCCTTAGAAAACCCGCCTTCTCCCTCAGAAAACCCGCCATCTCCCCTTAGAAAACCCGCCTTCTCCCTCAGAAAACCCGCCATCTCCCCTTAGAAAACCCGCCTTCTCCCTCAGAAAACCCGCCATCTCCCCTCAGAAAATCCGCCATCTCCCCTCAGAAAATCCGCCATCTCCCCTCAGAAAACCTGCCATCTCCCCTCAGAAAACCCGCCATCTCCCCTCAGAAAACCCGCCATCTCCCCTCAGAAAACCCGCCATCTCCCCTTAGGAAACCCGCCTTCTCCCTCAGAAAACCCGCCATCTCCCCTCAGAAAATCCGCCATCTCCCCTCAGAAAACCCGCCATCTCCCCTCAGAAAACCCGCCATCTCCCCTCAGAAAACCCGCCATCTCCCCTTAGAAAACCCGCCATCTCCCCTCAGAAAACCCGCCATCTCCCCTCAGAAAACCCGCCATCTCCCCTTAGAAAACCCAGCCTTCTCCCTCAGAAAACCCGCCATCTCCCCTTAGAAAACCCGCCTTCTCCCTCAGAAAACCCGCCATCTCCCCTTAGAAAACCCGCCATCTCCCCTCAGAAAACCCGCCATCTCCCCTCAGAAAACCCGCCATCTCCCCTCAGAAAACCCGCCATCTCCCCTCAGAAAACCCGCCATCTCCCCTCAGAAAACCCGCCTTCTCCCTCAGAAAACCCGCCATCTCCCCTTAGGAAACCCGCCTTCTCCCTCAGAAAACCCGCCATCTCCCCTTAGAAAACCCGCCTTCTCCCTCAGAAAACCCGCCATCTCCCCTCAGAAAATCCGCCATCTCCCCTCAGAAAACCCGCCATCTCCCCTTAGAAAACCCGCCATCTCCCCTCAGAAAACCCGCCATCTCCCCTCAGAAAACCCGCCATCTCCCCTCAGAAAACCCGCCATCTCCCCTCAGAAAACCCGCCATCTCCCCTTAGAAAACCCGCCATCTCCCCTCAGAAAAAATTATGAACACAATGCAGGTTTGGGTCATTGTCATTTGCTTTGTCTTTTGAATGGTTCATTATTTACCAAGTAGCTCGTTTTAGTTGCCATGAGTCCACATTTCACCAGTTAGGAGCCTACTGATTCACCTCAGTCTTTAATTTGTTTAAACATTTTTACCTCTCTTTTTGTAATTGTTTGCAATATAGCACAATGTGAATATTGGACATTTAATCTTCATGACATGCAAAGCTATTGCTAACATAATGTGGCTTCAGAAGGGAAATACTCCCTCTAAACATGAAAAACACCTAATTAAGAAAAATCAACACCTTGTTAAAATTCTGGGATTGCAGTTGTGGTTGGAAGGAAAAGCAGCATATGCAGGGGCCCCCAGGACCGAGTTTAAGAGCCACTGCCCTAGTGCTAGTCATCCACATCCCAGTTATGGTCTTCACATTTCTCTGAAATTGTAATTAGGCTACTTTAAGAAAAGCCTCATAATTCAGATGCGGGATTGTTAGTGTCGCCGCTTGCAAATACATCGACCTCTGAAGTTGCACTGCACAGGGCAATAAAATAAACTAAATAAACAGTTTAAGGAACCAAATAGCCTACCTTTAAGAAGCTACAACTGTTTTCTGATGAATCCTGAAGAGATTCTCCATTCAGTTGTACAGCAACGTCGACATTTCCACAGTGCTACCGAACGTTATCGCACTCGCGGCTTGTGATAGCCATCTTGTTGTTATGAAAACAAAATGTAGGCTACGTTTTTACGTGTATATACAAGGCCTCGGCTAGTTAAAGATAGTGTCGTTTTTACGTGTATATATAAGGCCTCGGCTAGTTAAAGATAGTGTCGTTTTTACGTGTATATACAAGGCCTCGGCTAGTTAAAGATAGTGTCGTTTTTACGTGTATATATAAGGCCTCGGCTAGTTAAAGATAGTGTCGTTTTTACGTGTATATATAAGGCCTCGGCTAGTTAAAGATAGTGTCGTTTTTACGTGTATATATAAGGCCTCGGCTAGTTAAAGATAGTGTCGTTTTTACGTGTATATATAAGGCCTCGGCTAGTTAAAGATGGTGTCATCACTGAAATAGCTTAAGTCAGGAACAGCGCCTACATAATAGCCAAGATGGATGGGGAAACTACTGGGTCGGCGGTTCTTTTAATAAAAGTTTTATTCACTGTGGGGATTTTGATTTGATTTTCAGTTGAGAGGACCGTTTCAGGTGAAACGAATGAAATGTAGCAAATGCCGCCTATTCACCAAACAAACCGTCTGCTCTACCCCTGTAGCGGTAGCGAACGTCTCGATTTCAGACTCTGTGAAGTTTCTCGTCTTTTTTTGCGGATTGACTTCTCCATTACAACAAAGAACCTGATTCCAACATATCCATAACGTTACACAAAACAGTTATGGGAATTGAAGTCCATAGTATTATCAGCCTGAGCAATCACCTCTAATTGTTCACTACATATCCCATTTGTGCTTCTTCTTCTTCTTTTATTTTATGGCGGTTGGTAAACAACTTTAGTGGTGCATTTACCGCCACCTACTGGTCTGGAGTGTGGACTGGGAATCAGTAATATCCTTGCTTAATAATAAAATAAAAATTTAAAATACTAATAATAAAATAAAAGTTTATATTAATAATAAAACTCATATTATATTTATTAAACCTGTTGGATGTAGATACTCCAACAGAAATGTAATACATGTATCCCCTGTTGATTGTTTCAAAATTTTGTATATATTAAGTTGTGTCCCCACTTCATGTAGCTTGGTTTTTAGTATCTCTCTCTGTCTGACATATTTTATGCAGCTGTATACTACATGATTTACTGTTTCTTGTTCCCCACAAAATTCACATCTGCCATCTCCATGTTTGTTTATCAGGAAAAGTGTACTATTTAGACCTGTGTGTCCTAACCTTAACCTTGTGATAACCCTGTCTTCCTTCCTATTTCCCCGTTCAGATTGTGTATTTCCAACCAATGGTTTTATTCGAAATAAATGCCGACCTTTACTTTCCCTGGTCCATTCCTCTTGCCATCTCTTTTTAATTTCATTTTTAATGACCCCTTTTACCTCTGCTTTACTGATTTTAACATCTATCTGTATATGGTCTGCCTTTAATGCATTAATCTCATTCCCTTTAACTCCCACATGAGCAGGTACCCATACAAATCTAACACTTAGTCTTAATCTTTGTATTCTGAATAGTGTCTGAAGAATTTCAAATAAAATGTCCTGTCTGCTACTGGAATTAAAAGACTCCAAACTCATTAAAACTGCATACGAGTCTGAGCAGATGACCACCCTTTCTGGTTGGGCTTCTTCGACCCATTGTAATGCAATTACCATAGCCATCATTTCGCTTGTAAATACAGATAAGTCATTAGGTAATCTTTTTCCCTCCTTAATTCCTAATTCTTCGATGACAAAAGCAGGTGAGACTCTTCCTGAATTTGGATCTTTTGATCCATCTGTGTATATTCTTAAAAATCCATAAAACCGATTGCTAATATGTTAATTCACTATACCTTCATACTTATTCCCCTTCCGTTCACCTCTTTTTTTGTTATGTAGCTCAAAATTGACCATTGGTTGTAACAATAACCAAGGAGGTATAGCTGGAAGAACTACTGTTGGGCTGTATTTCTTATTTAAAATCCCCATCTCGCTTGCCTTCTCCTTCACATTCCACCCAAAACTTTTGGTGTTCACTTTTTCGTGCTCCTAACATGGTTCAATAACATTTTTTGTTGGGTGATCTTTTGTGTGACCTTGCAGATTCGCCCAATATGTCATCATTAGCTGTTGCCTTCTCAGTGTTAATGACATTTCCCCCATCTCCACTTGCAAGGCTGACACTGAAGTACTTTTAAATGCTCCACAACATATCCTAAGTGCTTGTGCTTGAATTACTTCACATTTTTTGAGTAAGGTTTTTGAGGCTGACCCATATGCCACACATCCATAATCGAGCACTGATCTTATTAGTCCCATATATATTGTTTTCAGAGATGTCCTATCTGCTCCCCAGTCCTTACCAACCAAACATCTCATTACATTCACTACTTTTTTACACTTTGTTATGACCTTATCAATATGAGTACTCCATGTGAGCCTCGTATCGAACCACATACCTAAAAATCTAACCACATTCACCCTCTCCAATTCTCTTCCGTACAATTTCACTTTAATTTCTTCCCCGATCATTTTGTGTGTAAAAAAGGCAATGTTCGTTTTTTCCACAGAGAACTTAAATCCCCACTCTAAGGACCATTGCTCCACTATTTTAATAACCTCTTGTACCCATTTGTGCTTTCGTAAACTCAAACTAGTTGTTGCCATGGGATAAACCATTGCTACTATTTGAAGTAGCGAGGGGTGCGTCAATAATTCATACTATGTTTACGGGGGTTATATATCTTTACGCAGAATTTTAAGTCATTTTTTACCATTGTTGCAGCCCTTACTGAATGTAAGCTTTACATGGGAGAGGGATAAGTTATGGTTGGGGGAGACAATTTGACTCTTTCCAAGCATTGGGAGGGACCAATCACCAATCTACGCCTATTACGCTATCGATAGCATGCTGGGAAAGATTGATTCAGCTAGCTGACGTTAACTGATGACTTCGGAAACCTTACAGTACAGTTTAATGCCAGGGAAGGGTATGTTCGATAAAGTAAGGCTAGAGTATGGTACTGCCATAGCGCAGGAGGGTTAACGTTACCAAAAGCAGATTCATACAGTAACGTTAGCAGGACGGCTAAGATGTAGTTTGAGCGGGATAACGTTAGATCTAGCTAGCTATGTGTCAACACACTGACTCTAGACAACTTTGATTTTGTTGCATTAACGTTATCAAAGGTCAGTTATCAATTAGTTT
This sequence comes from Ilyophis sp. 1 JC-2022, assembly GCA_022702515.1. NCBI lineage: Eukaryota > Metazoa > Chordata > Actinopteri > Anguilliformes > Synaphobranchidae > Ilyophis > Ilyophis sp. 1 JC-2022. The sequence continues at coordinate 447,929 of CM040394.1, read as the reverse complement.
TTCATATAACATAGAAAGTGCTCAGCTATCAATAGCTGGCTAACGTTAGCCTAACTAGAATTGTGACCTGATCTATCAAAATCAGTCGCACTGACCCCCAAACACATTTTGGGTTTTATATACTACACGAGGGAGGAAAATGTAAGCTTTCTAATGATACCAAAATGATCTTTCTAATCCAAATATCAAACGAGTTATGTCGCGTTACATTTGGAATGCCGTTGAACCATGTTTTTGAGAAAAATGCCTTCAAAGTTCAGCCGCGAAAGTAGCTAGCTGTGTTAACTTTTCTGGATAGAGCTGGCCCATAACGAACTCCGGTGTTAGCTTGTCATTGTCATGTTACGTTGAAATGCTTCAAAACTATATTTTCACATTGAATTTGACTTTAAGAAATGCAGATGATGAAAGCAAAGACATTTTCCGAATAAAATTAGAATAACTTTCATTAGCTTGTTCCTGCAAAATTAGCTGATGTTATTGTCTGCATTAAGCTGGCTAACGTTAACCTCCAAACATTGCAAAAGTCTGGATTGCTTAAAGGAAAGCAAAACTACACTTTCACATAGAATTTTACATTAAGACACGCATATCATGAAAGCCAAGAAATTTTTAAAAGTAAAATCAGATTAAACCCAATTAATGTGTCACCTTGAAAGCAGCCGATGTGATTGTGTGACTGGTGGGGGCAGGTGGGGGCTGGTGGGGGCTGGTGGAGGTGAAAGCTAGCTAATTACATGAACGATGCGAAGCTACAGCGCTAGCTTGTCATGCTACGTTTAAAAGCTTCAAAACCACATTTTTAACTGAATATGACATTAACACACCCAGATCATGAAAGCCACGACATTTTTTGTGTAAAATGAGATTAAACCGAATAACTTGCATTAGCTTGTCGCCGCAAAGGTAGCTGATGTTATTGTGTGACTGCTTACAAGCTGGCTCCAAACTATATGCAAAAAAACCAGCGCAAGCTTGTGATATGACATTTGAAAGCTTCAAAACTATATGTTCACATTGAATTTGACATTAAGACACGCATATCATGAAAGTCAAGACATTTTTAGAGTAAAATCAGACAAGCTAATAACTTACATTAGCTTGTCGCCGCAAATTGGTGGAGTTCAAATTCACATCTTTTTAATTTGGTGGGCGTGGATGGGGGAGTGTTCCATAGACAGCTTTGAGACACCGGGGAGTGGTCATTTCTCATATGACATCACACGAGAAACGACCTGAAAATGGGACCGCAAAATTAAATAGTCTATTTCTCCAAACCTAAAGAAAATACAAATTTGATAGTTCTGTGCTGTTCCCGCAATGCCCCTATGTACCAATATCATACAAAACACCAGAAAGTAAGGTACACTACCATGTTACCCCTTTTAAAGTGTAATTACAGTCAATTTCAGTTCTTTCCCTCAATATTTTCACCTCAATTCTGAAGGTTTGACACGAGACCCCCAGTGCGCGCGCACACACATACACACACACACACACAAACCCCTCCAGCACTCACCGTTGAAGAAGCTCTTGACTTTGAGGTACCCAACGCTGAGCCTCAGGACGGACAGCTTGTCCAGACGAGCCCGCACCTCGTCAGAGAAGGGCAGCAGGCTGGTCAGCTTGTCCAGCTCACCGTTCAGCCGGTCCCGATGACGCTTGGACGGGTTTGACTTGATGCCATCCGGAGGCGGCGGCTTGGGGCTGGGGGGGGTCACAAAAACAGTCAGGACCATTGGAACCCTTGTCTCATAAACAACATACAATTACCCCCCTCATCCTGCTGCCTACATACAATTACCCCCCTCATCCTGCTGCCTACATACAATTACCCCCCTCATCCTGCTGCCTACATACAATTACCCCCCCCCCCCGATCCTGCTGCCTACATACAATTACCCCCCTCATCCTGCTGCCTACATACAATTACCCCCCTCATCCTGCTGCCTACATACAATTACCCCCCTCATCCTGCTGCCTACATGCAATTACCCCCCTCATCCTGCTGCCTACATACAATTACCCCCCTCATCCTGCTGCCTACATACAATTACCCCCCTCATCCTGCTGCCTACATACAATTACCCCCCTCATCCTGCTGCCTACATACAATTACCCCCCTCATCCTGCTGCCTACATGCAATTACCCCCCTCATCCTGCTGCCTACATACAATTACCCCCCTCATCCTGCTGCCTACATACAATTACCCCCTCATCCTGCTGCCTACATACAATTACCCCCCTCATCCTGCTGCCTACATACAATTACCCCCCTCATCCTGCTGCCTACATACAATTACCCCCCTCATCCTGCTGCCTACATACAATTACCCCCCTCATCCTGCTGCCTACATACAATTACCCCCCCGATCCTGCTGCCTACATACAATTACCCCCCTCATCCTGCTGCCTACATACAATTACCCCCCTCATCCTGCTGCCTACATACAATTACCCCCCTCATCCTGCTGCCTACATGCAATTACCCCCCTCATCCTGCTGCCTACATACAATTACCCCCCTCATCCTGCTGCCTACATACAATTACCCCCCTCATCCTGCTGCCTACATACAATTACCCCCCTCATCCTGCTGCCTACATACAATTACCCCCCTCATCCTGCTGCCTACATACAATTACCCCCCTCATCCTGCTGCCTACATACAATTACCCCCCCGATCCTGCTGCCTACATACAATTACCCCCCTCATCCTGCTGCCTACATACAATTACCCCCCTCATCCTGCTGCCTACATACAATTACCCCCCGATCCTGCTGCCTACATACAATTACCCCCCTCATCCTGCTGCCTACATACAATTACCCCCCTCATCCTGCTGCCTACATACAATTACCCCCCTCATCCTGCTGCCTACATACAATTACCCCCCTCATCCTGCTGCCTACATACAATTACCCCCCTCATCCTGCTGCCTACATACAATTACCCCCCCGATCCTGCTGCCTACATACAATTACCCCCCTCATCCTGCTGCCTACATACAATTACCCCCCTCATCCTGCTGCCTACATGCAATTACCCCCCTCATCCTGCTGCCTACATACAATTACCCCCCCGATCCTGCTGCCTACATACAATTACCCCCCTCATCCTGCTGCCTACATACAATTACCCCCCTCATCCTGCTGCCTACATGCAATTACCCCCCTCATCCTGCTGCCTACATACAATTACCCCCCTCATCCTGCTGCCTACATACAATTACCCCCCCGATCCTGCTGCCTACATACAATTACCCCCCTCATCCTGCTGCCTACATACAATTACCCCCCTCATCCTGCTGCCTACATACAATTACCCCCCCCGATCCTGCTGCCTACATACAATTACCCCCCTCATCCTGCTGCCTACATACAATTACCCCCCTCATCCTGCTGCCTACATACAATTACCCCCCCGATCCTGCTGCCTACATACAATTACCCCCCTCATCCTGCTGCCTACATACAATTACCCCCCCGATCCTGCTGCCTACATACAATTACCCCCCTCATCCTGCTGCCTACATACAATTACCCCCCCGATCCTTCTGCCTACATACAATTACCCCCCTCATCCTGCTGCCTACATACAATTACCCCCCCCGATCCTGCTGCCTACATACAATTACCCCCCTCATCCTGCTGCCTACATACAATTACCCCCTTCATCCTGCTGCCTACATACAATTACCCCCCCGATCCTGCTGCCTACATACAATTACCCCCCTCATCCTGCTGCCTACATACAATTACCCCCCTCATCCTGCTGCCTACATACAATTACCCCCCTCATCCTGCTGCCTACATACAATTACCCCCCTCATCCTGCTGCCTACATACAATTACCCCCCCGATCCTGCTGCCTACATACAATTACCCCCCTCATCCTGCTGCCTACATACAATTACCCCCCCCCCGATCCTGCTGCCTACATACAATTACCCCCCTCATCCTGCTGCCTACATACAATTACCCCCCCCCGATCCTGCTGCCTACATACAATTACCCCCCTCATCCTGCTGCCTACATACAATTACCCCCCCCCCCCGATCATGCTGCCTACATACAATTACCCCCCTCATCCTGCTGCCTACATACAATTACCCCCCTCATCCTGCTGCCTACATACAATTACCCCCCTCATCCTGCTGCCTACATACAATTACCCCCCTCATCCTGCTGCCTACATACAATTACCCCCCCCGATCCTGCTGCCTACATACAATTACCCCCCTCATCCTGCTGCCTACATACAATTACCCCCCCGATCCTGCTGCCTACATACAATTACCCCCCTCATCCTGCTGCCTACATACAATTACCCCCCCCCCCCGATCCTGCTGCCTACATACAATTACCCCCCTCATCCTGCTGCCTACATACAATTACCCCCCTCATCCTGCTGCCTACATACAATTACCCCCCTCATCCTGCTGCCTACATACAATTACCCCCCTCATCCTGCTGCCTACATACAATTACCCCCCTCATCCTGCTGCCTACATACAATTACCCCCCTCATCCTGCTGCCTACATACAATTACCTCCCTCATCCTGCTGCCTACATACAATTACCCCCCTCCGATCCTGCTGCCTACATACACTTACCCCCCTCATCCTGCTGCCTACATACAATTACCCCCCCCCCCGATCCTGCTGCCTACATACAATAACCCCCCCGATCCTGCTGCCTACATACAATTACCCCCCCGATCCTGCTGCCTACATACAATTACCCCCCTCATCCTGCTGCCTACATACAATTACCCCCCCCGATCCTGCTGCCTACATACAATTACCCCCCTCATCCTGCTGCCTACATACAATTACCCCCCCGATCCTGCTGCCTACATACAATTACCCCCCTCATCCTGCTGCCTACATACAATTACCCCCCCCGATCCTGCTGCCTACATACAATTACCCCCCTCATCCTGCTGCCTACATACAATTACCCCCCTCATCCTGCTGCCTACATACAATTACCCCCCCGATCCTGCTGCCTACATACAATTACCCCCCTCATCCTGCTGCCTACATACAATTACCCCCCTCATCCTGCTGCCTACATACAATTACCCCCCTCATCCTGCTGCCTACATACAATTACCCCCCCGATCCTGCTGCCTACATACAATTACCCCCCTCATCCTGCTGCCTACATACAATTACCCCCCTCATCCTGCTGCCTACATACAATTACCCCCCTCATCCTGCTGCCTACATACAATTACCCCCCTCATCCTGCTGCCTACATACAATTACCCCCCTCATCCTGCTGCCTACATACAATTACCCCCCTGATCCTGCTGCCTACATACAATTACCCCCCTCATCCTGCTGCCTACATACAATTACCCCCCGATCCTGCTGCCTACATACAATTACCCCCCTCATCCTGCTGCCTACATACAATTACCCCCCTCATCCTGCTGCCTACATACAATTACCCCCCTCATCCTGCTGCCTACATACAATTACCCCCCTCATCCTGCTGCCTACATACAATTACCCCCCTCATCCTGCTGCCTACATACAATTACCCCCCCGATCCTGCTGCCTACATACAATTACCCCCCCCATCCTGCTGCCTACATACAATTACCCCCCCCCCCCCGATCATGCTGCCTACATACAATTACCCCCCTCACCCTGCTGCCTACATACAATTACCCCCCCGATCCTGCTGCCTACATACAATAACCCCCCCTGCCATTTGCTTGATGCACTTCCCTGCAACACACTGTGGATTAGAGTCTCTGCTAAATGTTTACAAGTAGGTATACAGAATAAAACAAAGAAGTTATATTTACTCAAATAGTTTGAGGAAACAGATGGAAACTTAAGCTGTTCAGGTATCCACTGGTCTTTTAACTTCAATAAAAGTTTTAAATTAAGACTACTCAATTAAAAGTAAAATTACACAACAAATTACTGTCATTACATTTAGGTTTTACGGTGTAAATGTAAGTATGAAATGAAACTGCCAACACTGATATATGTTCCATAATATACAATATTGCATGCACATTGCAATATAGGCTTTATATATGGATTTATATTGCATGCACATTGCAATATAGGCTTTATATATGGATTTATATTGCATGCACATTGCAATATAGGCTTTATATATGGATTTATATTGCATGCACATTGCAATATAGGCTTTATATATGGATTTATATTGCATGCACATTGCAATATAGGCTTTATATATGGATTTATATAGCATGCACATTGCAATATAGGCTTTATATATGGATTTATATTGCATGCACATTGAAATATAGGCTTTATATTGCATGCACATTGCAATATAGGCTTTATATATGGATTTATATTGCATGCACATTGAAATATAGGCTTTATATTGCATGCACATTGCAATATAGGCTTTATATATGGATTTATATTATTATGCTTGCAGTGTGTAATCATTGCCAGTTATTCGGTGTCTCAGTCAAGGCCTACAGGTGTTGGGAGATCAGCAGCAGAGATTACAAACGAAAGCCCCGCCCTGAAGTCTGGATTAACAGGAGCCTGAAGTTCACAGCTCCGAGCTTGTGTGCTTACACTACCAATGCTTCCTGCTTTCAGACTGGAGATACACCCTGTGCACATGGAAGCTCATCCTGTAGTCTGTGCTTATAAACGCTGTACCGACATGTCCAACAGGGGCAAACATAGCCACTCCACAAAAAGCCACCGTTGAGTGACTCACTCTTTTCTCACAGAGCCATAAAACACTGCTCACAGAGCCATAAAACACTGCTCACAGAGCCATAAAACACTGCTCACAGAGCCATAAAACACTGCTCAAAGAGCCATAAAACACTGCTCACAGAGCCATAAAACACTGCTCACAGAGCCATAAAACACTGGTCAAAGAGCCATAAAACACTGCTCACAGAGCCATAAAACACTGCTCACAGAGCCATAAAACACTGCTCACAGAGCCATAAAACACTGCTCAAAGAGCCATAAAACACTGCTCACAGAGCCATAAAACACTGCTCACAGAGCCATAAAACACTGCTCACAGAGCCATAAAACACTGCTCACAGAGCCATAAAATACAATTCTACTCACAAATATAATTACATAATTACTGAAAAACAATCATTTTCAGTTTTTTTCTAAAAACATTGTTTTGATGCTCAGTGAACGTGTTACTCATATTGAGATTTCGTGTTTTAGCTATTGCCATATTTTATTTGATCATAAATCACTTCTTCCAAAAGACTCCATCTTCACGTAGTGAACATGACTGAACACTGACCCTGTGCCTCTTAGACCTGCTCATAGTGAACATGACTGAACACTCACCCCGCACCTCTTAGACCTGCTCATAGTGAACATGACTGAACACTCACCCCGCACCTCTTAGACCTGCTCATAGTGAACATGACTGAACACTCACCCCGCGCCTCTTAGACCTGCTCATAGTGAACACCTCTTAGACCTGCTCATAGTGAACATCTCTTAGACCTGCTCATAGTGAACACCTCTTAGACCTGCTCATAGTGAACATCTCTTAGACCTGCTCATAGTGAACACCTCTTAGACCTGCTCATAGTGAACATCTCTCAGACCTGCTCATAGTGAACATCTCTTAGACCTGCTCATAGTGAACATCTCTCAGACCTGCTCATAGTGAACATCTCTTAGACCTGCTCATAGTGAACACCTCTTAGACCTGCTCATAGTGAACATCTTAGACCTGCTCATAGTGAACACCTCTTAGACCTGCTCATAGTGAACATCTCTTAGACCTGCTCATAGTGAACATCTCTCAGACCTGCTCATAGTGAACATCTCTTAGACCTGCTCATAGTGAACATCTCTTAGACCTGCTCATAGTGAACATCTCTTAGACCTGCTCATATTGAACATCTCTTAGACCTGCTCATATTGAACATCTCTTAGACCTGCTCATAGTGAACATCTCTTAGACCTGCTCATAGTGAACACCTCTTAGACCTGCTCATAGTAACACCTCTTAGACCTGCTCACGGCAGAATCGAGCACACCTGCAGTCACCGGGAAAAGCTGTCGCCATGGTAACGGCTGCTCTAATTGAGCACCTGGAGGTTTGAGGATTACCTGAGGGGAGACATTTCCTACAGATGCTGCTGTTGCCAAGTAACTGGCCCACTCCCCCCGGGTGTGTCTCCCCCCCATGCATAAGCATCACACAGCCGCTTCATAAGTATGACATAACCATTCAGAATTGCTTATGTCAACAACCATAAGACATGTTATGTCACCACTGACACAACAGGTGACACACCAAGTAGTCTTTGATGATTTATTCTGTAATACTTTTTATTTTAAAAACATGAGCCATTAAATCAAAGGCCATTGGCCAAAGAGGTTAGGGGGAAGTATCACAGTAGGACAAGGTCCGAAAATAGTGAGTCACAGATAGCCCCCACTAAGTGGCAAACTCTCCCGCTTCTTTCCCCAGGGACTAAGAGGCAAACTCTCCCGCTTCTTTCCCCAGGGACTAAGTGGCAGCTACATTCCAGCTGACTGCAGAATTATTCTAGTGTGGCAGGTTTGAACAAGAGAGTCTGTACGCCAAAAACCCTGTCAAGCCTTTCCATAGTCCCTTTGGAAGGGGCGGAGAGAGAGAGGTAGAGAGAGAGAGGTAGAGAAAGAGAGACAGAGAGAGGTAGAGAGAGGGAGAGAAAGAGACACCTGTTAAGAAACTTTTATTGTTATTAATCTCTATCACTTTGCTCTGTTTATAGATAATAAAATAAAGAGTGAATATAATTAGAAAATACATTAGAAATGTAAGTGTGCATATTTTAAAATCAAACACATTAGAAATGTAACTAACAAGAATTCTCTTTACATTTATACATACATTCTGCATTTATACACGACAGCAAAGATACCAACACTATAGGAGGCAAAACATCAATCATAAGAGGATATTGACAGTCTAACCAAAATCCTCCAGTAGTTTAAACAAAGGTTACATAAGCCCAGTTATTCAAGGCTATTAAAGCTGCTCTTTAGATATAGAATAGAATAACTTTCATTTTCCCGTTAGAGAACTTCAGTTGTGGTTTCCAGCAGTAAAAAAGACAGACAGTGGGGCAGACCCACAAACACAAACAAACATGTTAAATAAAGGCATTCAATTGAATCAGATGTTTCACATTATAGTGAAGGTATGTGTGATTATGATTATGATTAAAATTACTATTATTAGTATTATGATCAAAATTATATTATATTAAATATGAATTATGATGAAAAATTGAGCATCAAAAACAATAACAGTTCCTCATCTGCCTTTACTGTCTTGAGATGTCCAATGTCATTAAGCAGTCTAACAGCTGTAGGGACAAAGCTGTTTCGGGCTCTTTTTGCTTTAAGGGGCAAGAACCTTAATCTTCGACCTGATGGAAGAGTCTCAAAGAGAAAGTTCAGGGGATGTGATGGAAGGGCCTTAATCCTCTTTCCTTTTTTAACTGTACGCTCCTCATACAGATGTTTCAGCGGTTCTTGTTGGTTCCCTATGATTTTCTTATATCAAGAGTCTTTTGATGTTGTTGGGTCACATACATCAGGAAGTCATGACATGCAAAAGATATGCAACCAAATATGATAACTTTATAAAAATGTATGTTAATTTGTCAAATTACTTTTGGTCCCCTAACATGGGGAGGGGGGGTGACTATGTGTAAAAATGGCTACAATTACTACACGGCTCACCCGATAGCCATGTAAAAACCCTCAAATTAAAGCTGAAAGTCTGCACTTTAACCTCATAGTCACTGTTCCATTTCAAATGCAGTGTACAGAGTACAGAGCCAAAACACAAATTGTGTCACTGTCCAAATACTTACGGACACACAATTACGGGTTTGTGTCACTGTCCAAATACTTACGGACACACAATTACGGATGATAATTGGAAACCCTGAAAGGAGAAGTTGGGGGGGTTGAAAAAACAGAAACTGTACAATTGTGCAAGTTTTTTTTCAGGGGGTCAAGAGTTAAACCATAGCAAAGGCTTAAATAGACAAACAGCATGTATGTGTGTGAGAGGATTACAAGCAAACGTCTCCTAAGTGTTTAATAAGGAATGGCGTGAGGTGGGGATGGGCGACTGACTGAGTCATGCTGAAATATTTTCATTGACAAAGTGCACCATCTCCTCAGCCATGTGACGTCTAGTGTTCTGACTGACAGACAGATTATTCACGGTAGCGTAGCTACAGGACCTGTCAAATACATATTTGAAATGTATGAACCCTTTATGTGCCAGTAGAATGTCAAAACACTCTTGTAGAATCTTCCTAAGAATTTGTCAACATATCAAAAATATGAAATGTTACTGGGATCAAAAAGGTTCAAGTATTTTGAATAATTATTTGCGCAGCTTGTACTCAAGTAACTACAGAAAACCTTTCAGGCAAATTCACCTGGAAATGTTTCCTAAATTATAATGTACGAAGATAGATAAATGTTTGCCAATACAATTATGTAGGTTACATAAGTATATTCCGCTGACTAAACTAGTAATAAGCGGTTTCATCTTTTGACATTTGTAAGTGGCAATCGTTTTTAAAACAACAAAACTGTACTTTCGATCCTTAGATAAACTATTCACTCAAGAACGCACACAAACACACACATTTTAGTCATTTAGCAGATACTCGAGTCCACAGATTTAAACAGCTCACGTTCGTTTTAAATACAATCCATTTATACAGCTGGTTACATCCCTATGCCGCCTCATGAGTGCGCCCCTTTAAATATTTTGTATGCTAACGAGTTTCCTTCAACTCACCTTCGAGTCATGATTGGAAATTGCAGACACCTGTTGTGTATTTGCGGAGTTCTCTAACTCGGGTTGATAAATTTTTCCTTTGGTTTACTGCTGTGCTGAAGCACTTTTTAATGTAGCATTGCAGTGTGTGTTTCAGCGTGGCAGTGCTTACAGTATTTAGTAGTTTGCCGTAGTTGCCTGCTGTAGGGGTGCGCATTTTGCCGGGAGTATTTCTGTGTGATTCCCCGAATCATATGCCACTTTGTTTATACTAAGCGTTTGACAAACTGCTCGTTTCCAAGAAGGAACATTTGAGTAGTAAGCTGCTTGCTTGGTTTGTGGCTACACTGTTGTGTTGTAGGCTTGTCTGTCCCTTATGTAATCTAGCTACTTGTGTTATTGTGGAGTAGCCTAAGCTACTTTTGTTTGATGTGCTCTTGTGGTACCTGGAAGTGGTGTAAACAGAGACTCACGCGGAACTGAAGAGGACAGTGGAGGCAAGTTTAACCGGGGTTTTGTTTTGGAGAACTTTTTGCCATTCTCGTGTGGAAAATTTTTGTTCTCATTTTGGGGAGGTTGGATACTGGGTTCCAACGCTTCCCGTTTTGAAATTGAAACCGCCGGCCGTCTCGTGTCTCCCCGTCCAAGCTCTTTGGATTCCCGATCTTGTGTTTGTCGTGTTTCTTGTTTGCCCCTACTTCTATCAGAACCCTTTTCCCCTTGTTCAACGTCTATTGTGAGATTTTAATAAAATTATTTTGTAACTGTTCCCTTTCAAATCCTTTATGTTGCGGCCCTTTCGAGCCGGGGTCGTAACACCGCTGGATATTTACTGAAGCGATTCAGGTTAAGTACCTTTCTCAAGGGTACAGCAGCAGTGGCCGACCTGGGAATCGCACCAACAACCTTCAGTCCCCTAAACATCATACTACATGGGCACCAACCTGGCCACCTACACAGCAATGACTTATAGACATTTCCAGTGTGAATGCTAGTCTTCTTCAATTCACTGGTTAACTGGCTGCACAGAGTTCACTGTGCTAAGGGCAAATGTGCCTGAAGTCTGATAGTCTGCTTTAGCTCACATACTGGGCGCTCTGTAACATGGTCTACTGTCTATGGCCTGAATTATGAATGAATGGCTCATTTAATAACCTATCAATGTCACCATGCAGAGAAGAGACATTGTTCTGCGCCCATTCGAAAAGGCTTTTTCCCCTTGTTATCTTCAACCACAGGGGATATTTTACCTCACTGCTAATTGCAATACTGGATATGTGGGCCACAGCTCAGTTACATGAAGCATTGAACCCTTGCAAACCACCACCCCCCCCCCCTCCCCTCTAGAATCTGAGACCAGCGTCATTCTCCATTAAGAACCTCAGGTGAACTTTGGGCTTGGACATGGGTTTACTTTAGTGGCACTTAGCAGTCAGAGTGACGCACAGTGCAGACACAAGCACACAGATCAGGTATTATGCAGTCATTCCCCACAGGGGCACAGTCCCAAGAGAGACAGCAATGTGCAACAAGCGCAGACTCCATTGACAACCTTTCATCCACCCTATTGAACATTAAACTAAGTTATACAAACAAGAACTAAACTATCCTGCTCAGCATTAAACTAATCAGGTGTTAGCGCTGGACAGAGTGAGAAGGTCGGGTGGAGGGTTAGGGTCAGGTGTTAGCGCTGGACAGAGTGAGAAGGTCGGGTGGAGGGTTAGGGTCAGGTGTTAGCGCTGGACAGAGTGAGAAGGTCGGGTGGAGGGTTAGGGTCAGGTGTTAGCGCTGGACAGAGTGAGAAGGTCGGGTGGAGGGTTAGGGTCAGGTGTTAGCGCTGGACAGAGTGAGAAGGTCGGGTGGAGGGTTAGGGTCAGGTGTTAGCGCTGGACAGAGTGAGAAGGTCGGGTGGAGGGTTAGGGTCAGGTGTTAGCGCTGGACAGAGTGAGAAGGTCAGGTGGAGGGTTAGGGTCAGGGCAGTAAGAGGAGATGTGAAACACAGAGCCATAAGGGAGGGTGTCTGGAGTTACCACTCCAGAGAGGCATTAATACAAAACACCACCCTGCACTAATACAGACACTCATCCCATTAAAAAAGAACCCTCAGGCCAGCTGAGTCTTCTAAACACTCAAATAACTTTTCAGATTTTTTGGGGTTGAAGCCGTCATGTAACATTATTATCCAGCTCCAGGGCTTTTAGGGGACACCACGACTAATGGCTAAGAGTCTTGTTTAATTTGCTGAACCTTGATGCAAATATAACACAGCAAAAGATCAAGGGAACATGTAAATGTACAATGTTTCTTTTTTTAATCTTAAAATGTAAACAGAAAATCTCACATTTTCAGTATGTTATTTCTTGGCTTTAAAGTACAGGGTAAAGCACAATTCCTCTCCATCATCTATTTATCATCTCGCTTTGTGACTGTATTCCCAGTGCATTCTGGGGGATATGAGGACTTCCCCAGTGCATTCCGGGGGATTGGAGGACTTCCCCAATGCATTCTGGGGGATATGAGGACTTCCCCAGTGCATTCCCGGGGATTGGAGGACTTCCTCAGTGCATTCCGGGGGATTGGAGGACTTCCCCAGTGCATTCTGGGGGATTGGAGGACTTCCCCAGTGCATTCCGGGGGATTGGAGGACTTCCCCAGTACATTCCGGGGGATTGGAGGACTTCCCCAGTACATTCTGGGGTATTGGAAAACGTCACGTGGCGCTGTAATGGCGACATGTAGTCCAGTTGTCTCTCGTGTTCGTGTTTGTTCATTTGAATGTGTTTTGTTGTGTCTGGCTTTTGTCTTTGTTTTTTTCATGCGCTGTGTGTCTGTAGTGGGAAGGGGAAGCGGGCTGGAGATTTTTCAGGGCACTCCTGCTGCTCATTTTGATAATATTGACGAATTGTCTAGTCCATATAATTTTGTTTGTGCAGACTGCAGCAACAAAGTTACCATTGCTCTTCACCGGAGTTGAAGATGTCGGGACTGATCCGGGAGTGCAGGCAATCTTCAAAAGGCAACCAGGGAAGAACATCATAATGCGGGGGAGGAGGAGACGACTGGGAAGATTGACACAGTTTGGTGCTCCGTTTCGGCGGTGTGCAGAGACCGCGGCGCTGCGTGTATGGATGAGAGTCGTGGAGGCGGAGTTTGTGTGTTGGACTGCTTGGTAACACTGGACATCTCAGGACAGCGGGGGCTATTTTTAATCATGGCTGTTTGATATGTTTGTTTGTGTGTTGTGGGTCTGCCCCACTGTCTATGTATTTTTTGTTGTTGCTGGGACTACAACTGAAGTTCCCTAGCGGGAAAATAAAAGTTATTCTGCATTCTGGGGATTGGAGACCAACAGTAATGAGTAAGAAGTCATGATACTGCCCTCTCAACATAATGCAACTTTGATAGAGTAACCAAGATCCCTTTAAGCTGCCCTCTCAACATAAAGCAACTCTGATAGAGTACACAAGATCCCTTTAAGCTGCCCTCTCAACATAAAGCAGCTCTGATAGAGTACACAAGATCCCTTTAAGCTGCCCTCTCAACATAAAGCAACTCCGATAGAGTACACAAGATCCCTTTAAGCTGCCCTCTCAACATAAAGCAACTCCGATAGAGTACACAAGATCCCTTTAAGCTGCCCTCTCAACATAAAGCAACTCTGATAGAGTACACAAGATCCCTTTAAGCTGCCCTCTCAACATAAAGCAACTCCGATAGAGTACACAAGATCCCTTTTGTTACGATCTCAGTTACGTTAGCGGTAAGGACCCAGACGCGGACCACAGGATCAGGCAAAAGGAGTGGTTTATTGTCCATGCAGGAGTCAAGCCAGGAAGTCAGACGTAGGGAGGTACAAAACGGCAGGCAAAGGGGCAATCAAGGGCAATCCAAATATCAGGCAGTACCAGGGGACAAGGCAGGAGAATGGTCAAAAAATCAGGCAAGGTCGAAACCGTAAAACAAACTAGACAGACAAGGGCAAGGCAAAAGAATAGTCGTATCAAAAGGTATCTCGGAAGAATAATCAGATCACTGGCTTCAGGAACAGGCAGGCACAGGGAAAGAAAATCAACGTTCTGACAAGGGACTGAAGAAAACACAGGGATTAAATACACAAGTAACTAATGAGACAAGAGGAATCAGGTGTGTGAGAGGGAGGGACTCCAAACGAGAAAACAATGAGAATACATTGGGCGGATAATCAATCACGTAGACAACTAGGGAAAACGCGGACTGGATTGCAAACATATACACGATAACAGATGACCTGGAGTTTCAGGAAATCATGCAAAGATTAAGAGAACAGGGAGAGGAGATTAGATGCAGCTGCGAATGATTAGCAGGGACAGAACAGCATGAAAATGTGCGCTCTAATATGTTAGTGAGATTAGTAACTATACACACCCCTGCCGTTAGTATGATTAGTAAGTATATACAAATTAGTTTGTTAATGGAGTTAGTAGATCTTATCTATCATTAGTATGTTAGTGGTAATTAGTAAATCTAAGTGCACAGAGATAGGTGTGAAGCAAGAGGGAACCCGAACACCAATGAGATCACCCGAATGGTACAGAGACGTAAACAGGGAGTGACAGATCAGAAGTAAACAAGCAGACAAAGGACAACTAGGAAAAACCGGAAAATAAACAAGCCAGAATACAAACAATACATACAAAATAAAGATACAAATAACAGGCAATACTCAGATCCTTACAGTACCCCCCCCTCAAGGGACGGCTTCCAGACGTCCCCAGCAGTAACAAACACAAAGCAGGGTGGGTGGTGGGGGACCGGAGGAGGGATAATGGGGTAGCAGGTACTTAGTTCAGGAGGGTGAAAAGGGCTCGGGGAGAAATGTCCGGAGTGCTGAGCAGGGTGGGTGGAGGGGGACCGGAGGAGGGATAATGGGACAGCAGGTAATGAATAAATGTTCAAAGTTAGTAATGTCCGAAAAACAGAGCAGGGTGGGTGGAGGGGGTCCGGAGGAGGGGAACAAGGACGGCGGTGCAGACAGGCCCGCTCAGGAGGACGACGGCGCAGACAGGACCACTTAGGAGGACAGTGGCGCAGACAGGACCGCTCAGGCGGACGGCGGCGCAGACAGGGCCGCTCAGGAGGACGACGGTGCAGACAGGACCGCTCAGGAGGACGGCGGTGCAGACAGGACCGCTCAGGAGGACGACGGTGCAGACAGGACCGCTCAGGAGGACGACGGCGCCGACAGGACCGCTCAGGAGGACGGTGGCGCAGACAGGACCGTTCAGGCGGACGGCGGCGCAGACAGGACCGCTCAGGAGGATGACGGCGCAGACAGGGCCATTCAGGAGGACGACGGCGCAGACAGGGCCGTTCAGGAGGACGACGGCGCAGACAGGACCACTCCAGAGGATGGTGGCGCAGACAGGACAGACTGCGATGGCTACATCGCTCAGGAGACCGGCTCAGGGAGCCGGCTGTGACGGCTGCATCGCTCAGGGGGCCGGCGGCGACGGCTGCATCGCTCAGGGGGCCGGCGGCGACGGCTGCATCGCTCAGGGGGCCGGCGGCGACGGCTGCATCGCTCAGGGGGCCGGCGGCGACGGCTGCATCGCTCAGGGGGCCGGCGGCGACGGCTGCATCGCTCAGGGGGCCGGCGGCGACGGCTGCATCGCTCAGGGGGCCGGCGGCGACGGCTGCATCGCTCAGGGGGCCGGCGGCGACGGCTGCGTCGCTCAGGACAGGAGGTAGCGGGCTCGGCCGCTCTGGACTGGAGGTCAGCGGGCTCGGCCGCTCCAGACTGGAGGTCAGCGGGCTCGGCCGCTCCGGACTGGAGGTCAGCGGGCTCGGCCGCTCAGGACAGGAGGCTAGCGGGCTCGGCCGCTCAGGACAGGAGGCTAGCGGGCTCGGCCGCTCAGGACAGGAGGCTAGCGGGCTCGGCCGCTCAGGACAGGAGGCTAGCGGGCTCGGCCGCTCAGGACAGGAGGCTAGCGGACTCGGCCGCTCAGGACAGGAGGCTAGCGGGCTCGGCCGCTCAGGACAGGAGGCTAGCATGTTCGGCCGCTCAGGACAGGAGGCTAGCGGGCTCGGCCGCTCAGGACAGGAGGCTAGGGGGCTCGGCCGCTCAGGACAGGAGGTTAGCTGGTCCCACAATTTGAGAGGAGGCAGGGAACGGGACGGGACTGGTGGCGTGGAACAGGACGGGCCAGGAGGCCCGGGACCGGAAGGGCCCGGAGGCACAGACCGGGGAGGGACAGGGGACATGGACCGGGACGGGACAGGGGACATGGACCGGGGTGGGACAGGGGGCATGGACCGGGGCGGGACAGGAGGCTTGGGACGGGACGGGACAAGAGAACTGGGACGGGAAGAAAATCAGATCACTGGCTTCAGGAACAGGCAGGCACAGGGAAAGAAAATCAACGTTCTGACAAGGGACTGAAGAAAACACAGGGATTAAATACACAAGTAACTAATGAGACAAGAGGAATCAGGTGTGTGAGAGGGAGGGACTCCAAACGAGAAAACAATGAGAATACATTGGGCGGATAATCAATCACGTAGACAACTAGGGAAAACGCGGACTGGATTGCAAACATATACACGATAACAGATGACCTGGAGTTTCAGGAAATCGTGCAAAGATTAAGAGAACAGGGAGAGGAGATTAGATGCAGCTGCGAATGATTAGCAGGGACAGAACAGCATGAAAATGTGCACTCTAATATGTTAGTGAGATTAGTAACTATACACACCCCTGCCGTTAGTATGATTAGTAAGTATATACAAATTAGTTTGTTAATGGAGTTAGTAGATCTTATCTATCATTAGTATGTTAGTGGTAATTAGTAAATCTAAGTGCACAGAGATAGGTGTGAAGCAAGAGGGAACCCGAACACCAATGAGATCACCCGAATGGTACAGAGACGTAAACAGGGAGTGACAGATCAGAAGTAAACAAGCAGACAAAGGACAACTAGGAAAAACCGGAAAATAAACAAGCCAGAATACAAACTAAGAATAAACAATACATACAAAATAAAGATACAAATAACAGGCAATACTCAGATCCTTACACCTTTAAGCTGCCCTCTCAACATAAAGCAACTCTGATAGAGTACACAAGATCCTTTTAAGCTGCCCTCTCAACATAAAGCAACTCTGATAGAGTACACAAGACCCCTTTAAGCTACCCTCTCAACATAAAGCAACTCTGATAGAGTACACAAGATCCCTTTAAGCTGCCCTCTCAACATAAAGCAACTCTGATAGAGTACACAAGACCCCTTTAAGCTGCCCTCTCAACATAAAGCAACTCTGATAGAGTACACAAGACCCCTTTAAGCTGCCCTCCCAACATAAAGCAGCTCTGATAGAGTACACAAGATCCCTTTAAGCTGCCCTCTCAACATAAAGCAACTCTGATAGAGTACACAAGATCCCTTTAAGCTGCCCTCTCAACATAAAGCAACTCTGATAGAGTACACAAGACCCCTTTAAGCTGCCCTCTCAACATAAAGCAACTCTGATAGAGTACACAAGACCCCTTTAAGCTGCCCTCCCAACATAAAGCAACTTTGATAGATTACACAAGACCCCTTTAAGCTGCCCTCCCAACATAAAGCAGCTCTGATAGAGTACACAAGATCCCTTTAAGCTGCCCTCTCAACATAAAGCAACTCTGATAGAGTACACAAGATCCCTTTAAGCTGCCCTCTCAACATAAAGCAACTCTGATAGAGTACACAAGATCCCTTTAAGCTGCCCTCTCAACATAAAGCAACTCTGATAGAGTACACAAGATCCCTTTAAGCTGCCCTCTCAACATAAAGCAACTCTGATAGAGTACACAAGATCCCTTTAAGCTGCCCTCTCAACATAAAGCAACTCTGATAGAGTACACAAGATCCCTTTAAGCTGCCCTCTCAACATAAAGCAGCTCTGATAGAGTACACAAGATCCCTTTAAGCTGCCCTCTCAACATAAAGCAACTCTGATAGAGTACACAAGATCCCTTTAAGCTGCCCTCTCAACATAAAGCAACTCTGATAGAGTACACAAGACCCCTTTAAGCTGCCCTCTCAACATAAAGCAACTCTGATAGAGTACACAAGACCCCTTTAAGCTGCCCTCTCAACATAAAGCAACTCTGATAGAGTACACAAGATCCCTTTAAGCTGCCCTCTCAACATAAAGCAACTCTGATAGAGTACACAAGATCCCTTTAAGCTGCCCTCTCAACATAAAGCAACTCTGATAGAGTACACAAGATCCCTTTAAGCTGCCCTCTCAACATAAAGCAACTCTGATAGAGTACACAAGATCCCTTTAAGCTGCCCTCTCAACATAAAGCAACTCTGATAGAGTACACAAGATCCCTTTAAGCTGCCCTCTCAACATAAAGCAGCTCTGATAGAGTACACAAGATCCCTTTAAGCTGCCCTCTCAACATAAAGCAACTCTGATAGAGTACACAAGATCCCTTTAAGCTGCCCTCTCAACATAAAGCAACTCTGATAGAGTACACAAGATCCCTTTAAGCTGCCCTCTCAACATAAAGCAACTCTGATAGAGTACACAAGATCCCTTTAAGCTGCCCTCTCAACATAAAGCAACTCTGATAGAGTACACAAGATCCCTTTAAGCTGCCCTCTCAACATAAAGCAACTCTGATAGAGTACACAAGATCCCTTTAAGCTGCCCTCTCAACATAAAGCAGCTCTGATAGAGTACACAAGATCCCTTTAAGCTGCCCTCTCAACATAAAGCAACTCTGATAGAGTACACAAGATCCCTTTAAGCTGCCCTCTCAACATAAAGCAGCTCTGATAGAGTACACAAGATCCCTTTAAGCTGCCCTCTCAACATAAAGCAACTCTGATAGAGTACACAAGATCCCTTTAAGCTGCCCTCTCAACATAAAGCAACTCTGATAGAGTACACAAGATCCCTTTAAGCTGCCCTCTCAACATAAAGCAGCTCTGATAGAGTACACAAGATCCCTTTAAGCTGCCCTCTCAACATAAAGCAGCTCTGATAGAGTACACAAGATCCCTTTAAGCTGCCCTCTCAACATAAAGCAACTCTGATAGAGTACACAAGATCCCTTTAAGCTGCCCTCTCAACATAAAGCAGCTCTGATAGAGTACACAAGACCCCTTTAAGCTGCCCTCCCAACATAAAGCAGCTCTGATAGAGTACACAAGATCCCTTTAAGCTGCCCTCTCAACATAAAGCAGCTCTGATAGAGTACACAAGATCCCTTTAAGCTGCCCTCTCAACATAAAGCAGCTCTGATAGAGTACACAAGATCCCTTTAAGCTGCCCTCTCAACATAAAGCAACTCTGATAGAGTACACAAGATCCCTTTAAGCTGCCCTCTCAACATAAAGCAGCTCTGATAGAGTACACAAGATCCCTTTAAGCTGCCCTCTCAACATAAAGCAACTCTGATAGAGTACACAAGATCCCTTTAAGCTGCCCTCTCAACATAAAGCAGCTCTGATAGAGTACACAAGATCCCTTTAAGCTGCCCTCTCAACATAAAGCAGCTCTGATAGAGTACACAAGATCCCTTTCAAACTAATATAAACTATTAATCGTTGAATCAACAATGAACAATTTCCCGTGTGAAAACTTGGTTAAATTCATTTGACATATATGACACACTCAGATAAATACATGCTATCTTGTGAGGGCAACAATTTGCACACATATCATTTGCACACATAGCCAGCGAGAAAAAGTGCAGGCAACAGCCAAACGTCAAAAAGGCGCCATCAGCTTGCGGTTTTACAGGCCTCCTCCTACAACCCAAAACCGACCGACAAAGACACCACTGTTACATTACATTACATTACATAACATCACATTATTTACTGTTGAACTTGAGCTGCGGTTGACATTATTTGGCAAATGGTTGCTATGACAAATGAGGCCTTTTGAAATATGATGCAATACTGTACAGCTAAATATTTAGAGACGTGGGCTCTTTGCGTAATGCAGCGTGTGCTTTAGGGCCAGGCCAAGCGGTAACGGAGGGTCCCTTTGGCTGTATTTAGCCCTAGTACTCCTGTTCTATCCAAGGCTGAGTAAAATAACAACTGGTATTATATAAAGGCTTCCTTAGACTACAAACTGAGGGGGAAAAGTTTGGGGGGTAAAATTTATTTAAAAACTGGGTAACGAAGGGACGCAAAATGAACGTCTGTATTCTACACGTTTTTCAGACATGCATATCATACGGTTCCTGAGATGAAAAGAGTTATCTTTCTCTTTGATATTGTACTATTACCACAGGGCACCTGCACCCCACCCTTAAATCCACCCACACCACACCCTTAAATCCACCCACACCCCACCCCACCCTTAAATCCACCCACACCCACACCCCACCCCACCCTTAAATCCACCCACACCCCACCCTTAAATCCACCCACACCCACACCCCACCCTTAAATCCACCCACACCCCACCCCACCCTTAAATCCACCCACACCCCACCCCACCCTTAAATTCACCCACACCACACCCCACCCTTAAATCCACCCACACCCCACCCCCCCCATAAATTCACCCTCACCCCACCCCACCCTTAAATCCACCCACACCTCACCCCACCCTTAAATCCACCCACACCCCACTCTTAAATCCAACCACACCCCACCCCACCCTTAAAACCCACTTGGTTCACAACTGTCTGCGACTGTGGGAATATCCTCAGGGTCTGGAATCAATCCTAACGAGACAAAGCGGCCCGTAATGCTGAAGCATTTTTCCAGCTTCTCCCCCTTCTCAGGTGACCTATCGGAGACGCCAGAGAAAGTGACCAATAGGAACTGCCGAGGATAATCAGAACAAGATCCTACCTGTGCGAGGATATCACCTGTGTAGAAGCAGACAGGAGAGTCAAGCTCAGGTCTACCCCTCTTTTCACTGTCACTGAGTGGCCAGATTCCCCAAACAGGATTCCACTCACAGATCTAAAAATCCCCCATAAGTATCACAAACTTTGAGGGCCATATATAATTATACCCCATACGCAATACTAATGTATAGAACCACTCTTTGGGTAACACTTCAGACTATGTTCATACCTTTGAATAAATTTGATGTATTATCAGGCCATTTGGAAGGAGTAAGTACCTACAAAGGCAAAGGGTTTTATTTCAAGAATGTAGGAATTTTTCAAAGAACCTGCCAAACAAACCTAACAGCCAGAAATCCAAGATGGGGGATGAGACAATGGAAATCAATGTGTGTGTGTGTGTGTGTGTGTGTGTTTGGCAGAGAGACAAGGGGGGGAAAAAGAATGTCCCTTTCTTCAAGCAAAAGGCTGTATGGAAACCATTCAAACACACACACACACACATATATGCAGGCATGTACGCACACACACACACAGGCATGCACACATTATGAATACCTCATTCAGACCTTTGCAATGATGTGAAGTGGCCCAAAACCAAACAACAGCACTGCCTTACTGTGCAAGGGCATGCACTTCAGTATACTTCGGTTTATTTACTTATACTTATACAGTATACTTAACCTTTCAGTCAGTATGAATGCCAGTATACTTAACCTTTCAGTCAGTATGAATGCCAGTATACTTAACCTTTCAGTCAGTATGAATGCCAGTATACTTAACATTTCAGTCAGTATGAATGCCAGTATACTTAACCTTTCAGTCAGTATGAATGCCAGTATACTTAACCTTTCAGTCAGTATGAATGCCAGTATACTTAACCTTTCAGTCAGTATGAATGCCAGTATACTTAACCTTTCAGTCAGTATGAATGCCAGTATACTTAACCTTTCAGTCAGTATGAATGCCAGTATACTTAACCTTTCAGTCAGTATGAATGCCAGTATACTTAACCTTTCAGTCAGTATGAATGCCAGTATACTTAACCTTTCAGTCAGTATGAATGCCAGTATACTTAACCTTTCAGTCAGTATGACTCCAGTTCCAAAACAATATCTCCCCACTATTTGTAAAAGCTGAAAACATTAATTGGAAAACAAATCAATGGCCAAGGTCAAGGCACACCTACAGACTAACATAATAAAACGAATACGCATGCACGCACGCACGCATGCATGCACACACACACACACTAACATAATAAATCTAATAAAATACCTGCACGCACGCACACACACACACACACACACACACACTAACATAATAAATATAATAAAATACCTGCACGCACGCACACACACACACACACACTAACATAATAAATATAATAAAATACCTGCACGCACGCACACACACACACACACACACACACACACACACACTAACATAATAAATATAATAAAATACCTGCACGCACGCACACACACACACACACACACTAACATAATAAATATAATAAAATACCTGCACGCACGCACACACACACACACACTAACATAATAAATATAATAAAATACCTGCACGCACACACACACACACACACAAACATAATAAATATAATAAAATACCTGCACGCACGCACACACACACACACACACACTAACATAATAAATATAATAAAATACCTGCACGCACGCACACACACACACACACACACACTAACATAATAAATATAATAAAATACCTGCACACACACACACACACACACACACACACACACACTAACATAATAAATATAATAAAATACCTGCACGCACGCACACACACACACACACACACACACACACACACACACACACTAACATAATAAATATAATAAAATACCTGCACACACACACACACACACACACACACACACACTAACATAATAAATATAATAAAATACCTGCACGCACGCACACACACACACACACACACACTAACATAATAAATATAATAAAATACCTGCACGCACGCACACACACACACACACACACACACACTAACATAATAAATATAATAAAATACCTGCACGCACGCACACACACACACACACACACACACACTAACATAATAAATATAATAAAATACCTGCACGCACGCACACACACACACACACACACACACACTAACATAATAAATATAATAAAATACCTGCACGGACGCACGCACACGCACACACACACACACACACACACACACACACACTAACATAATAAAAGGAATACAATACCTGCACACACACACACACACACACACACACACACACTAATATAATAACTCTAATACAATACCTGCACACACACACACACACACACACACACACACACACACACACTAATATAATAACTCTAATAAAATACCTGCACGCACACACACACACACACACACTAACATAATAAAAGGAATACAATACCTGCACACACACACACACACACACACACACACACTAATATAATAACTCTAATACAATACCTGCACACACACACACACACACACACACACACACACACTAATACAATAACTCTAATACAATACCTGCACACACACACACACACTAACATAATAAAAGGAATACAATACCTGCACACACACACACACACACACACACACACACACTAATATAATAACTCTAATACAATACCTGCACACACACACACACACACACTAACATAATAAAAGGAATACAATACCTGCACACACACACACACACACTAATATAATAACTCTAATACAATACCTGCACACACACACACACACACACACACACTAACATAATAAAAGGAATACAATACCTGCACACACACACACACACACTAATATAATAACTCTAATACAATACCTGCACACACACACACACACTAACATAATAAAAGGAATACAATACCTGCACACACACACACACACACACACACACTAATATAATAACTCTAATACAATACCTGCACACACACACACACACACACTAACATAATAAAAGGAATACAATACCTGCACACACACACACACACACTAATATAATAACTCTAATACAATACCTGCACACACACACACACACTAACATAATAAAAGGAATACAATACCTGCACACACACACACACACACACACACTAACATAATAAATATATTACAATACCTGCACACACACACACAGACACACGCACACACACACAGATATATATATTTATTTATTTTTACCTCAGAATGTCTAGCTAAAGCAAGCTAAGGCTAGTTAATGACATGAACAACATTTTCACACAACAAAATGTATTTATATAAGTGTGTTTCTTTATACATGTATCCCCTCAACCTAAAAAAATCCAACTACTTTATTTTGGGACAAGATCTGAGGGGGCAAGGCCTGTAAATGATCTCTCTCTGATATACAGATCTCTCTCTGATATACAGATCTTTCTCAAAATAACTATTCAGGGATTCATACAGATCACTATTTTCCAGTGACCAACAGATTCCGGAGGAATAAATCTCACAAATATGGTGAGCCTGATGAAATTCAGAAGAGCAGATATTCAATAAAAATTTAATTTGGTTCAATCTGTTGGTCAAGTAACGTTTGAAATCTCAGGGAGAGAGACATGTTGCCCCGGGGGCGTATTCCTCCATCTACCCTAAAAAAGCAAAGCTAGTTGAATCTACAAGCATACAGATGTTACATTACTTGTTTACGCGATGTAATATTTGCGAATTAAAAAGTTAAATTTACTGCAAAGAAACTACGCGTCTTATTACAATTTCATCGCGTGAGAGCGCAGCCGCTTATGCCCAATGCAAGAGTAGTGTACGCTACACCGAGGTTTACTCTTAAAGTAATCCTACTGACGCTGGAAAACGGGGCACTCTCATGCAACTAACCACACTATGGGTAAATATACCATTATGTATCAGCTGACAAAATGCCGCTGGCATTATATGGAATATAGGTAGGCTAGGCTACTACTTCAAACAATAAACACATAGTTGCGTAATTGCTTCGGGAAATTAATAAAACATGACCCTGTTAAAGTGTCTTATTAAATCGGTGTTTGATAAGGAATTTCCAGCACGCATGTGTTATAGGGTAGCCTACACAACTCAATTGCCTACAAGGTGTTTTACCTTGTCATAGGAGAAACAGAAACATGTATGCACTGAATTATACCCAACCGTCAAAGCTGTCAACAACCAGTGATAGATAAGATTACCAAATAAGATTAATTTGAAGCTACATAAGCCTACTTGACTTTGGAAGCAACAAGCAATCTTACATTTTCTGAACGGGCTTCTTCCGTTTCTTGGCCGCATAACCACCAGTATTCCCCAACATGTTGACTTTTTTCTTGTAAATCTTGTTGGAAGTCTATCGGCCAAGCTAACCCCTCTTCTTCCCAGGCGACTTTCCAAAACAATCAGTGAAATAAAAGCCCCCAAAAAGTACGATCCCAATAGAGACCGAACTGGTTCGCATGCTGCTGGTCGCGCAGCGTGGACGAGTCAGATCCAGATCCACGAAGACAACGCCGTTCCGTACACTGCAGTCTCCATATCTGCGCAAAGGGGAATGAACTTGGACACAATCCTGTTCCCTCTTCCGCTCTATTCTTAAACTTGCCCCTCTATACTGCCCCACGATATGTCTGCCGTCCACACAACTTACAGCAGAGCAGATAAACCTGTCCGCTCGCTAGCGGTACAAATCGCTTTCAGGAACCTATACACCGAAAATGGGTCTTTTTAAGGTGGACCAGGAGGACCTCCATTCTGTAGTTTTTAAACACGCTACTCCCCCCTTCGGCTACGTGCAGGAGGTGCGTATTGCTTACTGTATTCCGCAGTCACTTTACGTATTCAATCATTTATCGATTAGGTGTGCAGAAATTAAATAGGTCGCATCTCGCTAATATATTCAAAAGGTATTTTGGTTGTGCAAGAGGTCATTTGGTTATCCCTAAAAAATGCATGCAAATAGTCTACAAATATCCAGCTGATTTGCCCTTGGAACGGTGTCTAAAATGGGGTTGATCTTTCGATCTTCCATATTCAGGGGGAAATCCATAGTTTGCTCAAGTGTCGTGGCTGGTATTTCTTTCTATTGGGGAAGTGCTAACATTTGATCCATTGCTGAATCAATGTATGTTTCTGATAATTTTTTATTGTGTTTGCTATTTATATAGGCTAAACATTTGGGTTTGTGTTTTTATGAATTATGCTGTTAAATTATGCTGTTTAATTGCTCTTAAAAAGGGTATCAGAGCATAATTAATATTTATATTTATTTTATTTATCTATTTATTTTTGCACTTGACGCAATGCACAAACACTATAGCCTGAAATACAAGTGCTAGCTAAATTATCTAAACTGTGTCAAACGCAAAACTTTCTTTCCATTTACCGATAGTACCGATAGTTAATTTAAAAAACCACGAGTGCCGTTAAGAAGCGAGTTTCACAAGCGAATAATCTGAAGGAATGGAAAGGTATTGGTGAATTATGCATATAGGGCATGCATTGTTTTGTATTTTTTTGTTTAATAATGCATCATTAAACTCTGCTTTGCCACTCTCTGATCCTCATGCCTCTCGCACACACACAAAGCAGACGGGTGTGTTGAAGTTAGCCTAAGTCTGGAATATCTGTTTGTGAGTGTTGTTTTCTGACAAATATTATCTTATGTGTGGACACAGAAACGGTATGGCCGCACATTTTGGCCCGTTTAGAGGCTCATAAGTAACGCATCGCGGGAAACAGAAAGGTCGTTCTGTTACGCGGGAACACTCAAATATTTTTATGAGGTAAAATCCCCGCGACAATAGTGGGAACGGAAGAAAGCGAGAACAAAGCTTGTGAAACCCAACAAGTATGTAGGCTAAATAATCCTAAAAGCTGTGACTCAGATGCATTCCAAGTTCCTGGTGTCCTCACGTCATTTCCATTTATGATCATTAAAGAGACATGTGGGGTAATTTGATTAGTGTTGACTTGTCTGGGAATGTTGACGTGATTAAACAATTATGATAATTGCTGTATATTTGCCCTGGTGAACAGAAACCGGTCTTTGAAATCTGTAATGTGATTTTTTGAAATGGCTTCCCCGATTAACAGTAAAATGCAATGTCCCTGGTGTTACGGTCTTCTGCACAATGCTAAGCTGTAGGCGACGCAGAGACCGCGTATTGGCGCTTTTCCCACTCATCCAAATGTTTACTTACAGGGGGTAAACAAAATATCGGAAACATCTACAAAAACGGAATATCTAGTAACAAATAACGAGTAGGCCCACCCTTTGCCTTCAAAAGATTTTCAATCCTTCTCGGAATGCGGTCATACAATTTCTGAACTGTGTAGCGGGATATTAGCCCATTGTTCAAGAAGGAGAGTCTCCAGTTCTTTGAGGGATGAAGGAGGTGGAACTCTAGTTTGCACTAAATTATGTTTAGATCTGGTGATTGTGCAGGCCATGGAAGGCATTTGACGTCATCCTCGTGTTCTTGGAACCATTCTTTAATGTTTTTAGCAGAGTGTATGAACCATTCTTTCATGTTTTTAGCAGAGTGTATGAACCATTCTTTCATGTTTTTAGCAGTGTGTATGAACCATTCTTTAATGTTTTTAGCAGTGTGTATGAACCATTCTTTAATGTTTTTATCAGTGTGTATGAACCATTCTTTAATGTTTTTAGCAGTGTGTATGAACCATTCTTTAATGTTTTTAGCAGTGTGTATGAACCATTCTTGAATGTTTTTAGCAGTGTGTATGAACCATTCTTTAATGTTTTTAGCAGTGTGTATGAACCATTCTTTAATGTTTTTAGCAGTGTGTAGGAACCATTCTTTAATGTTTTTAGCAGTGTGTATGAACCATTCTTTAATGTTTTTAGCAGTGTGTATGAACCATTCTTTAATGTTTTTAGCAGTGTGTATGAACCATTCTTTAATGTTTTTAGCAGTGTGTATGAACCATTCTTTAATGTTTTTAGCAGTGTGTATGAACCATTCTTTAATGTTTTTAGCAGTGTGTATGAACCATTCTTTAATGTTTTTAGCAGTGTGTATGGGGGGCGTTATCATGTTGGAATATGGGGACATCATGAGGGAACAGTGTTTGCACCATAGGGTGCAGCTGGTCTTGTAAAATGGTTTCATATTGTTTGGCCAATGAGTCTCATGGAATGGCTGCCCTCTCCTGCCCCATACCATTACAGAACCACCACCATGCTTAACATGGCTGCCCATACCATTACAGAACCACCACCATACTTAACATGGCTGCCCATACCATTACAGAACCACCACCATGCTTAACATGGCTGCCCATACCATTACAGAACCACCACCATGCTTAACATGGCTGCCCATACCATTACAGAACCACCACCATGCTTAACATGGCTGCCCATAGCATTACAGAACCACCACCATGCTTAACATGGCTGCCCATACCATTACAGAACCACCACCATGCTTAACATGGCTGCCCATACCATTACAGAACCACCACCATGCTTAACATGGCTGCCCATACCATTACAGAACCACCACCATACTTAACAGTTGGCAGCAGACATTGTGGATTGAATGCCTCCTTAGGCTTTCTCAAAACATAGACCCATTCATAATTTTCTCCATTACTCAGGGGTCCAGGTTTTGTGTTCCTTACACCCTGTAATGCATGTGTTCCTGTGTGTGTGTGTGTGTGTGTGTGTGTGTGTGTGTGTAAAAGAGAGATAGAGAGAGAGACAGAGAGATGCTGTACGTGTGTGTACACTATACAGGCATGCATTCATAGTGTGTTTATACAACAGCACATTACCAGCGATCTCCTGACCCTACAGTTACACAGGGTCACCAGCAATCTCCTGACCCCTACAGTTACACAGAGTCACCAGCAATCTCCTGACCCCTACAGTTACACAGGGTCACCAGCGATCTCCTGACCCCTACAGTTACACAGAGTCACCAGCGATCTGCTGACCCCTACAGTTACACAGGGTCACCAGCGATCTCCTGACCCTACAGTTACACAGGGTCACCAGCGATCTCCTGACCCTACAGTTACACAGGGTCACCAGCGATCTCCTGACCCCTACAGTTACACAGGGTCACCAGCGATCTCCTGACCCCTACAGTTACACAGGGTCACCAGCGATCTCCTGACCCCTACAGTTACACAGAGTCACCAGTGATCTCCTGACCCCTACAGTTACACAGGTTCACCAGCGATCTCCTGACCGTACAGTTACACAGGGTCACCAGAAATCTTCTGACCCCTACAGTTACACAGGTTCACCAGCGATCTCTTGACCCTACAGTTACACAGGGTCACCAGCGATCTCCTGACCCCACAGCAGTTACTTACATATGTTTGTCTGTCACTGGGCTGAGCTTTTCAATCCCTTCTTCCAAACCTCACACAGGTGCGCTGGTGGGCTCAGTATTCCAAACCTCACACAGGTGCGCTGGTGGGCTCAGTATTCCAAACCTCACACAGGTGCGCTGGTGGGCTCAGTATCCCAGATAAAACTCTATGTTTACCTGCCATACTCAACACAGCAAGTACTCCAGATCATACCTACAATAAATGTTTATAAATAAAATGCTTTTTTCTCTTGGGTGCACCTCACACTCACTTTAAGGGCTTATAAAAAGGTTCCATAATTTGTTCACATCTCTGTTTTGTGCAGACAGGGTTCCCTCAAACAGAACTCATCTTTAAAGTCTAAAGAGGTGAAATATTTTATGGGATTGTCAGG
>CM040394.1:190000-410000 GCA_022702515.1 Ilyophis sp. 1 JC-2022 | reverse complement strand
GGTGGTATAATTGGGCAGTTATTGCGTCAGGGTGGTATAATTGGGCAGTTATTGCTTCAGGGTGGTATAATTGAGCAGTTATTGCGTCAGGGTGGTATAATTGTGCAGTTATTGCGTCAGGGTGGTATAATTGGGCAGTTATTGCGTCAGGGTGGTATAATTGAGCAGTTATTGCGTCAGGGTGGTATAATTGGGCAGTTATTGCGTCAGGGTGG
This sequence comes from Ilyophis sp. 1 JC-2022, assembly GCA_022702515.1. NCBI lineage: Eukaryota > Metazoa > Chordata > Actinopteri > Anguilliformes > Synaphobranchidae > Ilyophis > Ilyophis sp. 1 JC-2022. Next base: position 409,785 of record CM040394.1, on the reverse strand, counting down.
TATAATTGGGCAGTTATTGCGTCAGGGTGGTATAATTGAGCAGTTATTGCGTCAGGGTGGTATAATTGGGCAGTTATTGCGTCAGGGTGGTATAATTGGGCAGTTATTGCATCAGGGTCGTATAATTGCACACTTATTGCGTCAGGGTGGTATAATTGGGCAGTTATTGCGTCAGGGTGGTATAATTGGGCAGTTATTGCGTCAGGGTGGTATAATTGGGCAGTTATTGCGTCAGGGTGGTATAATTGCACACTTATTGAGTCAGGGTGGTATAATTGGGCAGTTATTGCGTCAGGGTGGTATAATTGGGCAGTTATTGCTTCAGGGTGGTATAATTGAGCAGTTATTGCGTCAGGGTGGTATAATTGTGCAGTTATTGCGTCAGGGTGGTATAATTGGGCAGTTATTGCGTCAGGGTGGTATAATTGAGCAGTTATTGCGTCAGGGTGGTATAATTGGGCAGTTATTGCGTCAGGGTGGTATAATTGGGCAGTTATTGCGTCAGGGTGGTATAATTGAGCAGTTATTGCGTCAGGGTGGTATAATTGGGCAGTTATTGCGTCAGGGTGGTATAATTGGGCAGTTATTGCATCAGGGTCGTATAATTGCACACTTATTGCGTCAGGGTGGTATAATTGGGCAGTTATTGCGTCAGGGTGGTATAATTGGGCAGTTATTGCGTCAGGGTGGTATAATTGGGCAGTTATTGCGTCAGGGTGGTATAATTGCACACTTATTGAGTCAGGGTGGTATAATTGGGCAGTTATTGCGTCAGGGTGGTATAATTGGGCAGTTATTGCGTCAGGGTGGTATAATTGGGCAGTTATTGCGTCAGGGTGGTATAATTGTGCAGTTATTGCGTCAGGGTGGTATAATTGCACACTTATTGCGTCAGGGTGGTATAATTGTGCAGTTATTGCGTCAGGGTGGTATAATTGCACACTTATTGTGTCAGGGTGGTATAATTGGGCAGTTATTGCGTCAGGGTGGTATAATTGTGCAGTTATTGCGTCAGGGTGGTATAATTGCACACTTATTGCGTCAGGGTGGTATAATTGTGCAGTTATTGCTTCAGGGTGGTATAATTGGGCAGTTATTGCGTCAGGGTGGTATAATTGTGCAGTTATTGCTTCAGGGTGGTATAATTGGGCAGTTATTGTGTCAGGGTGGTATAATTGTGCAGTTATTGCATCAGGGTGGTATAATTGGGCAGTTATTGCGTCAGGGTGGTATAATTGGGCAGTTATTGCGTCAGGGGGGTATAATTGGGCAGTTATTGCGTCAGGGTGGTATAATTGGGCAGTTATTGCGTCAGGGTGGTATAATTGGGCAGTTATTGTGTCAGGGTGGTATAATTGTGCAGTTATTGCGTCAGGGTGGTATAATTGTGCAGTTATTGCGTCAGGGTGGTATAATTGGGCAGTTATTGCGTCAGGGTGGTATAATTGGGCAGTTATTGCGTCAGGGTGGTATAATTGGGCAGTTATTGTGTCAGGGTGGTATAATTGGGCAGTTATTGCATCAGGGTGGTATAATTGGGCAGTTATTGCATCAGGGTGGTATAATTGGGCAGTTATTGTGTCAGGGTGGCATAATTGTGCAGTTATTGCGTCAGGGTGGTATAATTGGGCAGTTATTGCGTCAGGGTGGTATAATTGGGCAGTTATTGTGGGTTAATTATGACAGCAGTGGCACGGTCAGCATTGTTATCAAAACCCATAGAAATGCAATTCTCTAGAAGGACTAGTCATGTAATATTACTTTACAAAAACTATTTATAACTAAAACACTGACTGAAATGTATGTTTACATTTTTTTACAATTGGTTTCAAGCATGCCTCACTTTTTCTAAACTCTTCACACTGTTAGCACAACAGAAGAGCGCAACAGAAGAGTGCAACAGAAGAGCGCAACAGAAGAGCGCAACAGAAGAGCGCAACAGAAGTCTATGTGGACCAAACTGTGACTGACTCTTGTCTTGCTTTAACACAAAAAACATTCAATGACCACAGCTTTCAAAATTCTTGAATTTTTTTCTCTGTAAAATAAGACAATGTCCACATTTTTTATACTGTGCATCACTGTCCAAACAGCATTTTAGTGTTGTGACCTGTTGGTTGGGTTCAAATAATGAACAGCTATTACAGTCATTAAGGGAGGAGAGGGAGCACGGATAAAAAACAAACAGCTATTACAGTCATTAAGGGAGGAGAGGGAGCACGGATAAAAAACAAACAGCTATTACAGTCATTAAGGGAGGAGAGGGAGCACGGATAAAATACCAACAGCTATTACAGTCATTAAGGGAGGGGAGGGAGCACGGATAAAATACCAACAGCTATTACAGTCATTAAGGGAGGAGAGGGAGCACGGATAAAAAACAAACAGCTATTACAGTCATTAAGGGAGGAGAGGGAGCACGGATAAAAAACAAACAGCTATTACAGTCATTAAGGGAGGAGAGGGAGCACGGATAAAATACCAACAGCTATTACAGTCATTAAGGGAGGAGAGGGAGCACGGATAAAATACCAACAGCTATTACAGTCATTAAGGGAGGGGAGGGAGCACGGATAAAATACCAACAGCTATTACAGTCATTAAGGGAGGAGAGGGAGCACGGATAAAATACCAACAGCTATTACAGTCATTAAGGGAGGAGAGGGAGCACGGATGAAATACCAACAGCTATTACAGTCATTTAGGGAGGAGAGGGAGCACAGATAAAAAACAACAGCTATTACAGTCATTAAGGGAGGAGAGGGAGCACGGATAAAATACCAACAGCTATTACAGTCATTAAGGGAGGGGAGGGAGCACGGATAAAATACCAACAGCTATTACAGTCATTAAGGGAGGAGAGGGAGCACGGATAAAAAACAAACAGCTATGTGGCAAGATCGAGTGCCACCGCTCGGGAAGAAGGGGAGACCACACCGTACTTTGCACAAACCCGCTTGGGTATCTTTATTTTCGGTTTACGTTTTTCTTTTCCGGCTCTGGCTTCTCGAAGCGATTCCTCCTTCGTCTCCAGCCAGCCCCGTTTGTCCGCCCCTCTCTCCCTTTTCAAGCCCCGGCTCACTGTCATAGCAATCAGAAGCAATTAAACCATTATTCAATTACGTTTCACCCTGATGCTGATTAACTTATGACAGCTGTGGCTCAGGGTCCGAGAGCCGCTCGGTTCACTCTCTCTCTCTGCACGCAGAGGCTAACCACGCCCACCCTGCCACATACCTCCACCGCCCGACTTAGGCCGGGGAGCTATCCGGCCGATAACCAGCCTCCCCCCCCCCCCCCCCTCCTCGGCGAGAGAGGAAGTCCGCCACCACCATCTGCGGCCCCGGCCTATGGATCACCTTGAAATTAAATGGCTGTAATGCCAGATACCAACGGGTGATCCGCGCGTTGGCATCTTTCATGCGGTGGAGCCACTGGAGGGGGGCGTGGTCCGACGCGTCTGTCTGCAGAGTAAAAGGGAGAGAAAAGTTAGGTGTGAACAACAGCGGCTCCCCACAAAGGGCTTCTTTCACTCGCTCAAACGCCCTCCGGCACGGCTCCGTCCACTGGACCGGCTCTGAGGCACCTTTACGAGTTAAATCAGTCACGGGGCTGGTCAGCTCTGAAAACGCCGGAATAAACCTCCTATAGTAACCGGCCAGCCCCAAGAACCTCCTCACCTCTTTTTTTGTCTTGGGCCGGGGACAGGTCGCAATCGCCGCGGTTTTGTCCACTAGAGGTCGCACCTGTCCACTTCCCAAGTGGTACCCCAAATACCGTACCTCTGCTCTGCCAATTGCACACTTCCTCGGGTTAGCCGTGAGCCCCGCCCGCCTCAGAGACTCGAGTACCGCCCCCACATGCCGCACATGCTGCGCCCAGTTCTCACTGTGGATGATAACATCATCAATATAGGCTGCAGCATATGCAACATGCGGACGCAGCACCCGATCCATAAGGCGCTGAAACGTGGCTGGAGCCCCGAATAGCCCGAACGGAAGTGTACGAAATTGGTACAAACCGTCCGGAGCAGAGAAAGCCGATTTTTCCTTAGACTCTGGCGACAAGGGAATCTGCCAGTAGCCCTTGGTCAAATCCAGTGTCGAGAAAAAACGAGCCGTGCCCAGCCGATCCAAGAGTTCATCGACCCTAGGCATAGGATAGGCATCAAACTGTGAAACCTCATTCACCTTTCTGTAATCCACACAGAACCGGATAGACCCATCTGGTTTACCTACCAGGACAATGGGGCTACTCCAGGCACTGTGTGATTCCTCTATTACTCCCATCTCCAGCATGGCCTTTATTTCTGCCTGCACCAATTTTTTTTTGTGTTCTGGCAGCCGATAAGGACGGGAACGTACCGTCACTCCTGGGGGGGTTTCAATATGGTGGTGTATGAGATTCGTGCGTCCGGGTAGGGGAGAAAACACATCCGCAAACTGCTTTTGCAATAGAGCAAGGTCTGCCTGCTGGTTTGGCGAGAGATGGCTATCAGAAAGGGGCGGGGTCTGATTGGGTGAATTTGGTACCTCCGGCCCCAGCTCATCTTTCTCCTTATCTACCGTCACCAGCGAGACAGCCACCACCTCTTTCCACGCTTTTAATAGATTTAGATGGTAGATTTGTTTAGCTCCTTCTCTATCCGACCGCACCACCTCGTAGTCTACCTCTCCTATTCGCCGTGTGACCACAAAGGGCCCTTGCCACTTGGCGAGTAATTTTGTGCTGGAGGTTGGGAGTAATACGAGCACTTTATCTCCCGGTGAGAATTGTCTGAGTTTTGTCCCTTTATTATAGTGCGCTTGCTGCCGTTCCTGGGCCTTGAGCAAATTCTCCCGTGATACCTTACCCAGTGTATGGAGTTTTGCTCGCAGGTCCATGACGTATTGTATTTCATTTTTACTGGGGCTTGGACCTTCCTCCCAGTTTTCTTTAACTAGGTCCAAAACTCCCCTTGGTTTTCTACCGAACATTAATTCAAAGGGAGAAAATCCCGTGGAGGCCTGGGGAACCTCCCGCACTGCAAATAATAAAGGGACTAACCATTTATCCCAATTTCGACTATCATCGTGAACGAACTTCCGAATCATCGACTTCAAAGTCCTATTAAATCGCTCAACGAGCCCATCCGTTTGGGGGTGGTATACGCTGGTTTTAATAGACTGAATGCCCAATAACGCGTACAGTTCGTTTAGTGTCCGTGACATGAATGATGTGCCCTGGTCCGTCAGAATCTCTTTCGGGATTCCGACGCGGGAGATTATTTGAAACAGTGCCTGCGCAACACTCTTAGCTGAGATATTGCGCAATGGAACTGCTTCGGGATACCGGGTCGCATAATCCACCAGAACTAGTACGAATCGGTATCCCTGAGTGCTCCGTTCAAATGGCCCGATGAGGTCCATAGCCACTCTATCAAATGGGACCTCTATTAATGGAAGTGGCTGCAACGGCGCTTTTGGGGTGGCCGGGGAATTCACTAATTGACATTCCGGGCAGGCCGCACACCACCGACGTACGTCTGCCCAGATGCCCGGCCAATAAAATCGGGCCATTATACGGTTGAGTGTTTTGTCATATCCCAAGTGCCCCGCCATGGGGTTATAATGAGCCGCCTGGAAAACCATTTCCCTGCGGCTTTTAGGTACCAACAACTGGGTATTTTCTTCTCCTGTTTGAGCGTCCCGACACACTCGATATAGCCTATCTCTAATAACAGAGAAATACGGGTGAGAGAGAGCTGTCTCCGGACGCACTTGCTGACCATCAATGCGCATTACTTGTTCGTAAGCGAACCGCAAGGTGTCATCCCGAGACTGTTCGAGTGGGAAATCCTCCGTGGGGTGAAAAATCGGAACCAGGGGAGTCTCCCCTCGAGGCTCCCCCGGATCCGCCCCCCCCTCGACCGTGTCGGTTGACCCTGCGTCATCGCCGTCAACAGCACCCACCTCCCCGAGCCCTACCTGTCGGGATCGCACCTCCCACAGCTTCCCTGACACTTTACTAAACCCCGCCCAATCAATGCCCAAAATCAGGGGGTGCGACAGCCGGGAGCTAACCGCAGCATTGATAATATAAATTTTCCGTTGAAAATAAATTTTTACAGGCACTACCGGATATTTGTGCACATCACCATGCACGCACTTAATCGATACCCAAGGTGCCTTCACCAATGCCTCTGGCCGAACCAGGCTTTGCCGAATCATGGACTGCATCGCCCCTGAGTCCAACAACGCCCGGTGTTCACTCCCTTGCACCTTTACCGGGATGCAGTACGCTCCCTCTGGATCGTGAGCAGGAGTGGGCGGACCGACAACCCGGACCACCTGCCCCACTTCCATAAGTGGACAGTCACGGCGCAGGTGGCCGAGCTGCCCGCATCGCCAACAACCCGGTCCGATCGTTTGAGGAGCCCTATGTGGGTCGGACCCTCCCGTCACCGAGCCTGGGCCTGGAGAGGGAGAGAGAAAAGAAGAGGGATTAAATCGGGGATAGGTTGTAGCGGTGTCGCGGGACAGCGAGGAAGGGATCATGCGAGGAGAGGGTCTCCTCCCAGGAGCTGGTTCCGGCGGTTTTTTTGGCGGGCTGCTGGGTACCACGGCCAGATGGTCTTCGGCCAGGATAACTGCCAGGTCCAGATCAGTGGGTCGGTGGCAGCGCACCCAGTTGGCGGTCGCCTCTGGCAGCCCGGCCACAAATGTCTCCAGCACCACCTGTTCCACCACCCCCGCGGCGGACCTGATTTCTGGCTGCAGCCATCGTCGGGCCATGTCGGTGAGCCGCTGGGCGAACGCAAAGGGGCGGTCCCCCGGGACCAGGGAGGCTTCCCGGAAGCGGCGCCTTTGATCTTCCGGGCTATAGCCAAGCCGATCCAGGATTGCCTTCCTGACGGTGTTGTAGTTCGCCCGTGCTGCGGCCGGCAGCCCATGTGCCGCCTGCTGGGCTTCCCCTGTTAACAGGGGCAGGAGGCGGACTACCCACTCCTCGCTGGGCCACTGACACGCCTCCGCGGCCACCGTGAAACTGTCCAGGAAGGCCTGGGCGTCATCGTCGGCCGTCATTTTTGGCAGCTGGATCTTCGTGGGGGCTCGGGCGTGTGGATCCCGGGACCCTGCCCCCCTGCCATTGGCCAGCTGCCTCAACGTCTCTGTCTGTAGGGTGGACTGCACCCGTAGCGCCTCCATCTGCTCCTGGTGTACGGCAGCCTGCCGCTCCTGCATCTGGGCCATCGCCTTCAGCATGCGTGCGAGCGTCAGCACCGGCTGCCCCGCTTCAGGTCGCTCCTGGCTGGTCTCCATTCCTTTAATCGAAATTGCCCCCCGTATTTGGCCACCACTGTGGCAAGATCGAGTGCCACCGCTCGGGAAGAAGGGGAGACCACACCGTACTTTGCACAAACCCGCTTGGGTATCTTTATTTTCGGTTTACGTTTTTCTTTTCCGGCTCTGGCTTCTCGAAGCGATTCCTCCTTCGTCTCCAGCCAGCCCCGTTTGTCCGCCCCTCTCTCCCTTTTCAAGCCCCGGCTCACTGTCATAGCAATCAGAAGCAATTAAACCATTATTCAATTACGTTTCACCCTGATGCTGATTAACTTATGACAGCTGTGGCTCAGGGTCCGAGAGCTGCTCGGTTCACTCTCTCTCTCTGCACGCAGAGGCTAACCACGCCCACCCTGCCACAAGCTATTACAGTCATTAAGGGAGGGGAGGGAGCACGGATAAAATACCAACAGCTATTACAGTCATTAAGGGAGGAGAGGGAGCACGGATAAAATACCAACAGCTATTACAGTCATTAAGGGAGGAGAGGGAGCACGGATAAAAAACAAACAGCTATTACAGTCATTAAGGGAGGAGAGGGAGCACGGATAAAAAACCAACAGCTATTACAGTCATTAAGGGAGGGGAGGGAGCACGGATAAAATACCAACAGCTATTACAGTCATTAAGGGAGGGGAGGGAGCACGGATAAAATACCAACAGCTATTACAGTCATTAAGGGAGGAGAGGGAGCACGGATAAAATACCAACAGCTATTACAGTCATTAAGGGAGGAGAGGGAGCACGGATAAAAAACAAACAGCTATTACAGTCATTAAGGGAGGAGAGGGAGCACGGATAAAAAACCAACAGCTATTACAGTCATTAAGGGAGGAGAGGGAGCACGGATAAAATACCAACAGCTATTACAGTCATTAAGGGAGGAGAGGGAGCACGGATAAAAAACAAACAGCTATTACAGTCATTAAGGGAGGAGAGGGAGCACGGATAAAAAACCAACAGCTATTACAGTCATTAAGGGAGGGGAGGGAGCACGGATAAAATACCAACAGCTATTACAGTCATTAAGGGAGGGGAGGGAGCACGGATAAAATACCAACAGCTATTACAGTCATTAAGGGAGGAGAGGGAGCACGGATAAAAAACCAACAGCTATTACAGTCATTAAGGGAGGAGAGGGAGCACGGATAAAATACCAACAGCTATTACAGTCATTAAGGGAGGAGAGGGAGCACGGATAAAATACCAACAGCTATTACAGTCATTAAGGGAGGAGAGGGAGCACGGATAAAAAACCAACAGCTATTACAGTCATTAAGGGAGGGGAGGGAGCACGGATAAAATACCAACAGCTATTACAGTCATTAAGGGAGGGGAGGGAGCACGGATAAAAAACCAACAGTTATTACAGTCATTAAGGGAGGAGAGGGAGCACGGATAAAAAACCAACAGCTATTACAGTCATTAAGGGAGGAGAGGGAGCACGGATAAAATACCAACAGCTATTACAGTCATTAAGGGAGGAGAGGGAGCACGGATAAAATACCAACAGCTATTACAGTCATTAAGGGAGGAGAGGGAGCACGGATAAAATACCAACAGCTATTACAGTCATTAAGGGAGGAGAGGGAGCACGGATAAAATACCAACAGCTATTACAGTCATTAAGGGAGGAGAGGGAGCACGGATAAAATACCAACAGCTATTACAGTCATTAAGGGAGGAGAGGGAGCACGGATAAAAAACCAACAGCTATTACAGTCATTAAGGGAGGGGAGGGAGCACGGATAAAATACCAACAGCTATTACAGTCATTAAGGGAGGGGAGGGAGCACGGATAAAATACCAACAGCTATTACAGTCATTAAGGGAGGAGAGGGAGCACGGATAAAAAACCAACAGCTATTACAGTCATTAAGGGAGGAGAGGGAGCACGGATAAAAAACCAACAGCTATTACAGTCATTAAGGGAGGAGAGGGAGCACGGATAAAAAACCAACAGCTATTACAGTCATTAAGGGAGGGGAGGGAGCACGGATAAAATACCAACAGCTATTACAGTCATTAAGGGAGGAGAGGGAGCACGGATAAAAAACCAACAGCTATTACAGTCATTAAGGGAGGAGAGGGAGCACGGATAAAAAACCAACAGCTATTACAGTCATTAAGGGAGGAGAGGGAGCACGGATAAAAAACCAACAGCTATTACAGTCATTAAGGGAGGGGAGGGAGCACGAATAAAATACCAACAGCTATTACAGTCATTAAGGGAGGAGAGGGAGCACGGATAAAAAACCAACAGCTATTACAGTCATTAAGGGAGGAGAGGGAGCACGGATAAAATACCAACAGCTATTACAGTCATTAAGGGAGGAGAGGGAGCACGGATAAAATACCAACAGCTATTACAGTCATTAAGGGAGGAGAGGGAGCACAGATAAAATACCAACAGCTATTACAGTCATTAAGGGAGGAGAGGGAGCACGGATAAAAAACCAACAGCTATTACAGTCATTAAGGGAGGAGAGGGAGCACGGATAAAATACCAACAGCTATTACAGTCATTAAGGGAGGAGAGGGAGCACGGATAAAATACCAACAGCTATTACAGTCATTAAGGGAGGAGAGGGAGCACGGATAAAATACCAACAGCTATTACAGTCATTAAGGGAGGAGAGGGAGCACGGATAAAAAACAAACAGCTATTACAGTCATTAAGGGAGGGGAGGGAGCACGGATAAAAAACCAACAGCTATTACAGTCATTAAGGGAGGAGAGGGAGCACGGATAAAAAACAACAGCTATTACAGTCATTAAGGGAGGAGAGGGAGCACGGATAAAATACCAACAGCTATTACAGTCATTAAGGGAGGAGAGGGAGCACAGATAAAATACCAACAGCTATTACAGTCATTAAGGGAGGAGAGGGAGCACGGATAAAAAACCAACAGCTATTACAGTCATTAAGGGAGGGGAGGGAGCACGGATAAAATACCAACAGCTATTACAGTCATTAAGGGAGGGGAGGGAGCACGGATAAAATACCAACAGCTATTACAGTCATTAAGGGAGGAGAGGGAGCACGGATAAAATACCAACAGCTATTACAGTCATTAAGGGAGGAGAGGGAGCACGGATAAAAAACCAACAGCTATTACAGTCATTAAGGGAGGGGAGGGAGCACGGATAAAATACCAACAGCTATTACAGTCATTAAGGGAGGGGAGGGAGCACGGATAAAATACCAACAGCTATTACAGTCATTAAGGGAGGAGAGGGAGCACGGATAAAAAACCAACAGCTATTACAGTCATTAAGGGAGGGGAGGGAGCACGGATAAAATACCAACAGCTATTACAGTCATTAAGGGAGGAGAGGGAGCACGGATAAAAAACCAACAGCTATTACAGTCATTAAGGGAGGAGAGGGAGCACGGATAAAAAACCAACAGCTATTACAGTCATTAAGGGAGGGGAGGGAGCACGGATAAAATACCAACAGCTATTACAGTCATTAAGGGAGGAGAGGGAGCACGGATAAAAAACCAACAGCTATTACAGTCATTAAGGGAGGAGAGGGAGCACGGATAAAAAACCAACAGCTATTACAGTCATTAAGGGAGGAGAGGGAGCACGGATAAAAAACCAACAGCTATTACAGTCATTAAGGGAGGGGAGGGAGCACGAATAAAATACCAACAGCTATTACAGTCATTAAGGGAGGAGAGGGAGCACGGATAAAAAACCAACAGCTATTACAGTCATTAAGGGAGGAGAGGGAGCACGGATAAAATACCAACAGCTATTACAGTCATTAAGGGAGGAGAGGGAGCACGGATAAAATACCAACAGCTATTACAGTCATTAAGGGAGGAGAGGGAGCACAGATAAAATACCAACAGCTATTACAGTCATTAAGGGAGGAGAGGGAGCACGGATAAAAAACCAACAGCTATTACAGTCATTAAGGGAGGAGAGGGAGCACGGATAAAATACCAACAGCTATTACAGTCATTAAGGGAGGAGAGGGAGCACGGATAAAATACCAACAGCTATTACAGTCATTAAGGGAGGAGAGGGAGCACGGATAAAATACCAACAGCTATTACAGTCATTAAGGGAGGAGAGGGAGCACGGATAAAAAACAAACAGCTATTACAGTCATTAAGGGAGGGGAGGGAGCACGGATAAAAAACCAACAGCTATTACAGTCATTAAGGGAGGAGAGGGAGCACGGATAAAAAACAACAGCTATTACAGTCATTAAGGGAGGAGAGGGAGCACGGATAAAATACCAACAGCTATTACAGTCATTAAGGGAGGAGAGGGAGCACAGATAAAATACCAACAGCTATTACAGTCATTAAGGGAGGAGAGGGAGCACGGATAAAAAACCAACAGCTATTACAGTCATTAAGGGAGGAGAGGGAGCACGGATAAAATACCAACAGCTATTACAGTCATTAAGGGAGGAGAGGGAGCACGGATAAAATACCAACAGCTATTACAGTCATTAAGGGAGGAGAGGGAGCACGGATAAAAAAAACAACAGCTATTACAGTCATTAAGGGAGGAGAGGGAGCACGGATAAAAAAAAAAACAGCTATTACAGTCATTAAGGGAGGAGAGGGAGCACGGATAAAATACCAACAGCTATTACAGTCATTAAGGGAGGGGAGGGAGTACGGATAAAATACCAACAGCTATTACAGTCATTAAGGGAGGAGAGGGAGCACGGATAAAATACCAACAGCTATTACAGTCATTAAGGGAGGAGAGGGAGCACGGATAAAAAACAAACAGCTATTACAGTCATTAAGGGAGGAGAGGGAGCACGGATAAAAAACCAACAGCTATTACAGTCATTAAGGGAGGAGAGGGAGCACGGATAAAATACCAACAGCTATTACAGTCATTAAGGGAGGAGAGGGAGCACGGATAAAAAAAACAACAGCTATTACAGTCATTAAGGGAGGGGAGGGAGCACGGATAAAATACCAACAGCTATTACAGTCATTAAGGGAGGAGAGGGAGCACGGATAAAATACCAACAGCTATTACAGTCATTAAGGGAGGAGAGGGAGCACGGATAAAATACCAACAGCTATTACAGTCATTAAGGGAGGAGAGGGAGCACGGATAAAATACCAACAGCTATTACAGTCATTAAGGGAGGAGAGGGAGCACGGATAAAATACCCACAGCTATTACAGTCATTAAGGGAGGAGAGGGAGCACGGATAAAATACCAACAGCTATTACAGTCATTAAGGGAGGTGAGGGAGCACGGATAAATAACAAACAGCTATTACAGTCATTAAGGGAGGGGAGGGAGCACGGATAAAAAACCAACAGCTATTACAGTCATTAAGGGAGGAGAGGGAGCACGGATAAAAAACAACAGCTATTACAGTCATTAAGGGAGGAGAGGGAGCACGGATAAAATACCAACAGCTATTACAGTCATTAAGGGAGGGGAGGGAGCACGGATAAAATACCAACAGCTATTACAGTCATTAAGGGAGGAGAGGGAGCACGGATAAAAAACAACAGCTATTACAGTCATTAAGGGAGGAGAGGGAGCACGGATAAAAAACAAACAGCTATTACAGTCATTAAGGGAGGAGAGGGAGCACGGATAAAATACCAACAGCTATTACAGTCATTAAGGGAGGAGAGGGAGCACGGATAAAATACCAACAGCTATTACAGTCATTAAGGGAGGAGAGGGAGCACGGATAAAAAACAAACAGCTATTACAGTCATTAAGGGAGGAGAGGGAGCACGGATAAAATACCAACAGCTATTACAGTCATTAAGGGAGGGGAGGGAGCACGGATAAAATACCAACAGCTATTACAGTCATTAAGGGAGGAGAGGGAGCACGGATAAAATACCAACAGCTATTACAGTCATTAAGGGAGGAGAGGGAGCACGGATAAAATACCAACAGCTATTACAGTCATTAAGGGAGGGGAGGGAGCACGGATAAAATACCAACAGCTATTACAGTCATTAAGGGAGGGGAGGGAGCACGGATAAAATACCAACAGCTATTACAGTCATTAAGGGAGGAGAGGGAGCACGGATAAAATACCAACAGCTATTACAGTCATTAAGGGAGGAGAGGGAGCACGGATAAAAAACCAACAGCTATTACAGTCATTAAGGGAGGAGAGGGAGCACGGATAAAAAACCAACAGCTATTACAGTCATTAAGGGAGGAGAGGGAGCACGGATAAAAAACAAACAGCTATTACAGTCATTAAGGGAGGAGAGGGAGCACGGATAAAATACCAACAGCTATTACAGTCATTAAGGGAGGAGAGTGAGCACGGATAAAAAACCAACAGCTATTACAGTCATTAAGGGAGGAGAGGGAGCACGGATAAAAAACAAACAGCTATTACAGTCATTAAGGGAGGAGAGGGAGCACGGATTTTTTTAAAAACATAAAATAAATGTATTTACATTTTTTTGATGTTCTTATTTTGTTGTTCAATGCATTGGGTTTGAGAAATAAGCCCCATCTATTATTATTATTATTATTATTATTATTATTAAAACACATTTTGTAACTGATGGCAAAGTATACAGAACCCAAACAGTGACAGCTGGCCTTTGTGTGTTATTAAGAAATGTGTCGTAAAAACATATGTGTTGTGACATGGACTGGACATGTTTATCTGCATAATTACCGCGAAGCCCACTAATCTGCAACCGTTTGAGAAAAGGCCCGAAGGAGGGGGGTTACAGGTGGGGTCCGGAATCGAATCCGTCTCCTGTCACACCTTTCGCAAACACGACACGGAGAAGGTCTGACCTTAAATGATTGGAATCCGGCCCCACCCAACTGAACCCGACCAACAGGTCACAAAAGAACTACTACACCTGGTTTTCTCTCTGAGGCATTTTTCACATCAGTATATATTGCAATATTTGAAAGTGGTGACAATTGGAAGGCCTGAATTACAAACCCCAATTCCCAAAAAGTTGGGACAGTATGTAAAATGTACATAAAAGCAGAAAGCAATGATTTCTAAATTGTCTTTTACATATATTTAATTGAAAACAGTACAATAAAAAATATAAAAACTTTATTGATTTTTGTAAATATACGCAAATTCCTAATTTGATGCCTACAACACGTTCCAAAAGAAGTTGGGAAGGGGCAAAAAAAGACTGGAAAGTAAAAAAAAACACCTGTTTGGAACATTCCACAGATAGTTCATTCCACACACACACACACTTGGGAATCTCAGACTCGCCCCAGCGTGGTCATGGAAATGGGTAAAGAAATTCAGGTGCAGTAGCTGTGCTCTTCTCTCTCTCCTCCAGCGCTTTTTTAAAGTGCAGGTTTTGGGTTTTTTTCCATGATCCTCGTGACTCACGCCAGCTCCACGCCTGTTTCTCTGTGTCACTCACAGAAAGCAGTAATCTGTCCATCTTTATTTGAGTACGGTGCTTGTGTAATCTATAAGGGCTCATTGTTCCGAGGGGCCTTGTGACGCTCTCTTGGGGAATGCAGAACATAGAGCTCCAGTTTCTGAGTCTAGGTTTCCTGGAACGCTCTGATTCACATAATATACAATATCATCTGTCTCCTGCATAGACCTTGTGTGGCAGGGGTGGATACCAGCGAATCAGGGCTGTCCGGGGTCACGCCTACTGGTTAAGTTGGCACACACATCTGGGTTTTAGCCCAGGGCTTAAAAGTGCCACAGTAAGAGAGAGAGAGAGAGAGAGAGAGAGAGAGAGGGGGGAGTGAGAGAGAGAGAGAGAGAGAGAGACAGAGAGAGAGAGAGAGAGAGAGAGACAGAGAGAGAGAGAGAGAGACAGAGAGAGAGAGAGAAAGAGAGAGAGAGAGAGAGAGAGACACACAGAGAGAGAGAGAGGGAGAGAGATAGAGAGAGAGAGAGAGAGAGAGAGACAGGGAGGGAGAGAGAGAGAGAGAGAGACAGGGAGGGAGAGAGAGAGGGACAGAGAGAGAGAGAGAGAGAGAGGTGAATATCTTCATTTCTTCGTTTATTTCTGTAAAGAAGTCACGCTCTCTCTCTCCAATAAAACTCTGGTGAAAACCGTAATTTCTGCATCTCCCTGCGTCCAGCTATTCTATCCCTCGCAGGGGTCTTATCCAGCACGAGCAAAACATGGAATTCTCAGGAACAGCTAAACATGGCTTCCATTTTTTTCATTTGCCAGTGAGAATTATGGTTTTATTATGTGTGAAACTATGAAGAATTTTCACTGTGTTAAGAAAAATTATGAAGAACTTGGTCTATGCACAATGCCAACAGTGCATTATAGTTATATACAGTGTATAATAACTTTACAGGGTTTTACAATAACAGTGCATTATAGTTATATACAGTGTATAATAACTTTACAGGGTTTTACAATAACAGTACATTATAACTGAATATTCACCAAGGATTCATTACAGTGAGATCATACATGCATTAATTCTGCTTGTGTTTGCAAATAAATGTAGCTCTTTAATAACTTTACAAACATCTGGCAATACATGTGGTGGGAGATTTAAAAAGATATCACCATATTAAGCCAGATTTGTGAAAGCTAAGACAGATGAGATGTGTTTAGGTTGAGAAAACACGTAAAAGTCATATCAGGGCGTTGAGAAACATGAATGGAACCTTCAGAGACTCAGTGAGTGAGTGACTCACACCACAGATTCAATAGGCTCACCAGATGCTCAACTCTGGTGTTCCTTCTCTCTTAACAGCGATGTTTTCCTTAGCTCCAGTTGGTTCTGCTTGACTCAGGGGTTTTTTGTGTGATAGTACTGAACAGAAAGTGATGTCACACTGCTGTCATTAGACACACTCCTCTTAAATATAATTCTGATGATGCATCAGATTGGAACGTGAGAGGTGCATTGCTGAGCCACGGCCAAAAACACAAGCGTTGTTTTTATTACAATCATTGAACTGATATGAGTGCCAAATAGACCAGGCAGTGCATAATTAACAGAAACTCTCTTTGCTAATTGAATGAAATATTGTTTCCTTTATGACTGATTTGCACTGACTGCGATTCAAAGCCATTCCAGAACAAATCTCATAAAGTGGGGAATTCACTTGGAATGACAGGAATGGGATTGTAATTGAGAATGTAATTGAATTTGCACGGTTGAACACGACGTTTACTCTCTGTTGACGCCTCCATTACATCACATGATCTGTGGTCCCAGCTCACGTAGAAAGATCTGAGCATATCTGCTGGTGCACTATCAATACAGCAAGAGTTTGTTTCCCTTAAAGTAAAGAAAGAAAGATAATAATTCGATAAACGAGCGGCCGGCGGCTCCAGTAGTGGAGGCTTGTCTCTGAGTGTGGGTATGTACAGTGGTAGCCATAGTTACAGCTGGGCACAATAGCCCCTCTGTGATCTCTCTGAGCTCTATGGTGGGACTCTACACAAGCTCCTCAATACCGTCTATTGTCTGTCTGTCCTCAGCTGGTACCAAGGTCCCCAGAGACCAGCTGTGACTCCTGATGCAGGCCTACCATACACACACACACACACACACACATTCAGCAGCGGCAGTGTTTCGTACAGTATGAACAAAAACCATTCTCATTGGCTGCTCTCCTGGAGGGGAGCGGGCCAGCCCTCGTATCCAAGTGATGCAACTGTTTTTCTAACCAAACCTCTGGGGCTGAAAAGCACAACTGGATTGTGTTTACCCCCCCCCCCCCGCACTTATTCTGCTGGTAAACGTGAACAAGCGGAAGTGCTGGCAGCAGCGGTCCTGGTTTAAAACGATGGCATGTGCATGTTGTTGAAGCTGATATGTTGCAGCGGTCCTGGTTTAAAACGATGGCATGTGCATGTTGTTGAAGCTGATGTGTTGCAGCGGTCCTGGTTTAAAACGATGGCATGTGCATGTTGTTGAAGCTGATATGTTGCAGCGGTCCTGGTTTAAAACGATGGCATGTGCATGTTGTTGAAGCTGATGTGTTGCAGCGGTCCTGGTTTAAAACGATGGCATGTGCATGTTGTTGAAGCTGATGTGTTGCAGCGGTCCTGGTTTAAAACGATGGCATGTGCATGTTGTTGAAGCTGATGTGTTGCAGCGGTCCTGGTTTAAAACGATGGCATGTGCATGTTGTTGAAGCTGATTTGTTGCAGCGGTCCTGGTTTAAAACGATGGCATGTGCATGTTGTTGAAGCTGATGTGTTGCAGCGGTCCTGGTTTAAAACGATGGCATGTGCATGTTGTTGAAGCTGATGTGTTGCAGCGGTCCTGGTTTAAAACGATGGCATGTGCATGTTGTTGAAGCTGATGTGTTGCAGCGGTCCTGGTTTAAAACGATGGCATGTGCATGTTGTTGAAGCTGATGTGTTGCAGCGGTCCTGGTTTAAAACGATGGCATGTGCATGTTGTTGAAGCTGATGTGTTGCAGCGGTCCTGGTTTAAAACGATGGCATGTGCATGTTGTTGAAGCTGATATGTTGCAGCTGTTTTCCACTGAAATTTTATTATTCCTGAGTAGGGGGGTGTACTACGAAGCGAGATTAAGTGATTAGCAAGATAATTTAAGTGAGATTAAGCAGTTAGCAAGATAATTTAAGAGGGATTAAGTGGTTAGCGAGCTAATTTAAACAAGTTTAAGGGGTTAGCGAGCTAATTTAAGCGAGATTAAGGGGTTAGCGAGCTAATGTAAGTGATATTAAGCAGTTAGCAAGATAATTTAAGAGAGATTAAGTGGTTAGCGAGTTTATTTAAGTGAGATTAAAGGGTTAGCGAGCTAATTTAAACAAGTTTAAGGGGTTAGCAAGCTAATTTAAGTGAGATTAAGGGGTTAGCAAGATAATTTAAGTGAGATTAAGGGGTTAGCAAAATAATTTAAGTGAGATTAAGGGGTTAGCAAAATAATTTAAGTGAGATTAAGGGGTTAGCAAAATAATTTAAGCGAGATTAAGTGGTTAGCGAGTTTATTTAAGTGAGATTAAAGGGTTAGCGAGCTAATTTAAACAAGTTTAAGGGGTTAGCGAGCTAATTTAAGTGAGATTAAGGGGTTAGCAAAATAATTTAAGTGAGATTAAGGGGTTAGCAAGATAATTTAAGCGAGATTTCTGTATGTTATCCTGGGCACTACAGCCTTGTTTACTGCATTCCCACAGGCTAGCGTCTCCAGAGTGGCACCCGTACTCTCTGTGGACAATAGCATGAACTGCTCAGCCTTGTGGGAAATGAAACGCTGAAATCAGACCTGCTGTCCCTGGTGGCTGAGGTTCTGTTCTCCATGGGGTGGTAAACAGGTCAGCGTAGAAGCCCAGCGCCTCGCTCCGCTATGCTACACTACGCTACGCTACGGCGGTCCTGAGGCGCTCTCAGGCAGGAGCCACTAATTGAACAGCAGGGATCTTGTCTTTGTTCGGCTGCCTTGACATGTCTAAAAATACACAGAGAAACCACGGAACAACCCCGCAATGCATTAAAAATGTACACAGGGGATGATGGGTTTTTTTCTTATCACACACCAGGGATTCCTCCCCAATAACCTATTAAACAATGGGAACAAAGCAGGATTATTGAAAAAAATCAGCCACCTCAACAAATCACATCAACTAATCACCTCAGCTTCATGGAATTCTCCTGGGAAAAAGTATGTCATTAATTTTTAATCATTTATATGTACCTGTAACACTATCTGTATCACCGTGCGCTCCCAGTCCCAGTGCGCTCCCAGTCCCAGTCCCAGTGCGCTCCCAGTCCCTGTCCCAGTGCGCTCCCAGTCCCAGTCCCAGTGCGCTCCCAGTCCCAGTCCCAGTGCGCTCCCAGTCCCTGTCCCTGTCCCAGTGCGCTCCCAGTCCCAGTGCGCTCCCAGTCCCAGTGCGCTCCCAGTCCCAGTGCGCTCCCAGTCCCAGTCCCAGTGCGCTCCCAGTCCCAGTGCGCCCCCAGTCCCAGTCCCAGCACTTTGTGCAGAAGGAAGTAGTGATGACATCATCACTAGCAGTGCTGACAGCTTCCTGTCTCATGAATATTCCATGGCAACAGCCACTGCTTTTTTCAAAATAATAAATCTTGTGAAGAAAGATTCAGACTCTTACCACAATTGGCATAGCTAGTAAAATAATCATATATGTATATAAATATGGAAAACATAAATCTTTCTTTAAACTTTACTTTTTAAAGAGTTGGACCATGAGTTTAGACATTAGACATCTTTCTGGCATCTTCAGCATCTGGGCACGAGCATACCTGCCATGCCCGTGACCAATGGCTGATGCCAACTATTGGCTACACATGCTGACACAGCCTTGGAGTGATGATGTCACAGACGCACTGGGAGAATTTAACACAGCTCGCTTTTGGAGTGATGATGTCACAGACTACATGGTGATGCTTTGGAGTTATAATAATGGTGATATACACAGATAAATGGTGATGCTTTGGAGTTATAATAATGGTGATATACACAGATACATGGTGATGCTTTGGAGTTATAATAATGGTGATATACACAGATACATGGTGATGCTTTGGAGTTATAATAATGGTGATATACACAGATACATGGTGATGCTTTGGAGTTATAATAATGGTGATATACACAGATACATGGTGATGCTTTGGAGTTATAATAATGGTGATATACCTGATAGGTTAAAGGGATATAAAAAAATACACAAAAATTGTGTTAGAAAAGACATATTTTTAAACTACTATAAAAAAATGATGGAAGTATAGGCTGAAGGTATCACAGAGGTATAGGCCACACAAAAAAGAGGCATATTATCTGCAAAGTATATATTTCAAATACAAGTACAAATACAAATACATTCAAATACTCTCCATCCTTAGTAGGGAAAGGTTTAAATATGCTTTTCAATTCAGATAATGCATCAGACAGGGTACTTAGCAACACAGGAGTGTAAACAGAGAGAGGGGTCCATGGTGAACAGTACCGCCATGCTGTCACAACGTTATTACAATGCCTGTGAAACGTCATGGAAATGCTCCTTATGTTTTTCTGTGACACAATGACTTTGACAGGCTATTGGGAGGCTTCACGGCTCAGCACCACGTCTTCATAGCGGCATGCTTCTATTTTAGTGTCGTTTTCAGGTTAATGTCTATATACTCAGTTACTGTAGATGAATATGTAAATACTGAGCTCTCTGGTTCTAGGGGCTGGGTGCGCTCAGACTGACGCTACTACACAGGTAAGAGTGGAGGTGCGTCTGTAAAGAGTGTGGCCGTGACCTTTGTCCCACTTGGCAGATTGTTCTCTCACTCAGGAATTCTGGGAAGGGATCCTCTGGCCCTATGGCAGGGTGTAAATTAGAGTTTTTGACGTGTGTCTTTTTTGAGCCGGTCCCTAATCACTGAACTGAACAGACTTCTGTTTCAAAGATTGAGCCGCCTGAACCTTTAACCGCACGTTTCCCTGAACCTTTAACCGCACGTTTCTCGCTCTTACTGTAATGTGGTCTGATGTCATCCACTTAAAATGTCTGTCGAGTTTAGTCTGCGGAGGGACAGTTTTTCCTGATGTCAGAGGAAAAGGTCTTTGGAGACAGATTCTGTACTAGATTCTGTACTAGTTTTGTTGGTTTCTTTGTTTGGGTGTCACCTTGAGACAGTCATCGTACAACCCTCCTTTAAAATTCCTCTTTCCCACACTTAGGCTGTTTCTCACTAAGAATACATTTTTTAAATAGTTTCAGAGATATATATCAGAGACAGATGGTTTGTTTAGATCTCACAATGCACGCACGCTTTACTGACGGGCTTGAACTCTGATCCATATGCAACACCTACAAAGAAACTCAACGGACAGTGGAACTTTTAAAAAATGTTTAAAAATGACTGGAGTTACTGTTAGGAATATCAGAATATCGCTGTTTTCCATTTTACCATCAGTTAACTGACTGAGCCCTGGATTTAATCAACATTTTCCATAACCTTTGACCTTTTACTGAAAATAACTCAGTTTGTTTGTTCCTTGCATTTATTTGTAAGTGTATATGTGTGTGTGTGTGTGTGTGTATATGCATATACATCACCAGATCTATGTTTATTATGGCATACATCACCAGATCCATGTTTATTATGGCATACATCACCAGATCCATGTTTATTATGGCATACATCACCAGATCCATGTTTATTATGGCATACATCACCAGATCTATGTTTATTATGGCATAATAACTGTGTGATGGTTATTATTTAAATACCAGGACACTGTGTGATGGTTATTATTTGCATACCAGGACATTGAAATGTACAGAAATACTAAGATGATTGAGGTGGAGTTACCCAGTAGTAGAATAAGAAAGTGAGTCCTCTCACTAATTAAGGTGAGCCACCCGTTTAATTTAAAGACAAACTAAATCCTAATTTAAATTTTTAAATCACAATTTGTGGCTGTGTTGCTGCACCCTGAATTTGCCATCAAAGCGATTGTGGAAGAGGGGGTTAGGGGTTGGGGGTGAGTACATTTCTTGTAATTAATTTTTTGTACACTAAGAGCCTGATTTACTAAGATCCATAGTGTGTGTAAAACCTTTTAGCACACGCGAAACTAATAACACAACCAATGATTGGTGCAAAACAAATACCATGACCAATCATTAATCATGTAATTGGTTTTGTGTGTGCTAAAAGATTTTGTAAAGATCTTAGTAAATTAGTCTCTAAGTTTGCAACTTTCATAAATGTATAATTTGTTTATTAAAGTTAGTAGTTACCATGAGTCTTTGATGAGATATTCATTGTGTGTGTGAATGGTCGTTACCTAAAGCCACGCCCAGCTTTGACATGTGCATTTGAGTGTTATTATCCGCCGCTGTGAAGAAGGTGAAACCAGGGGCCTCTTCAATAATTCAGGCCCCTCTCTCATTGAGAGAGAGACCCACCCAGTGTGGTTAAGCAGGACGAGATTCAGCCCTCATTGAGAGAGAGACCCACCCAGTGTGGTTAAGCAGGACGAGATTCAGCCCCACCCACCTCCGCTATCTCTACCACCTCATTTGCATCTGACATGCTAGTTACCTCGTGCGACCAACGTTAACGACCCTAACTTGAAACCAAGCGCAAACTTGGTTGAATTGCTACTTTAATCTCCTGACCTGCAGGACTGAGGCCTTAATGCCTTGAGTCACATGGTTTCTGACAGCCTTAGGGGGACAAGTGAATAAGAAAGTGATTACATGTATAGTAATGAGGTACCACACAAAGCAGCGAGCCTGGAGTGGTCTTCTTTGAAAGTGTTTTCTACGAATGCAGTTTTTCATATGGATGACATCCTTTGTGGCAATTCTCTCTGAGTCAAGCAGCAAAGGGTTTTTCTTTTTTTAAACTTTGCTTGTAAACACATAAAATAATACTTTAATTGACAATATTATAAAAACTAAATAAGATCGCTGCCAATAATCTTCCTCCCTTGTGTTTTAAACAAAAACGTTTCAGAGAAAATCTGAGATCCGTAGTCACCGGATTAGACATAAGGCAAGGAGTTATCTGCATGTGTTTGCTCTAAGATCATTCTAAATGAAGGAATATGTATGTAATATGTAATATGTATGTATATTGTGTAATTCAGTGAGTTGGTTTAAAGCATTCACAGAACAATAAGATTACAGTATCCTTCGGAAACGTCTATTAATAAAATAAACAGTAAGATTAATTGAAGTGCGTAAACAACAAAAACCATGCATTTAAAAAAAATCATTTTTAACAACCACTTTTGTCCTTTTTTTTACATTTTCATGAGACAATAGATACATTTTTTATATTTCTTGTGTAAATATTTCTTATAGTCAGAAAAGAGCAAGGAAAGGTTATCTTTTGTCTACACAAGATAAATGAACTTGCAGTGAATCCTTAGCTGTGGTGTTCTCGTGACTAGCCCAAAGCTTTCCTCGAGTTTTACCCAGTGGCAGTCTCAGGGAAGAGTACTCCTGCTCCTATTGTAATCACCATTAAACTATCACAGTTCATATATGTGGCAAACGTGTTGAGCAATATGTCTGCATAGTTTCAGTAGCGCTTCAGTCATCCACATGTTGCTCAACACGTGACATGTATGCTGTCATATGGACACATGTAAACATCACATTGGAGACAATACTTTTGAAATGAATCATGTGCATCATAAATACCAGATGAAACACAACCTAACTTGTTCAACAGGAGTTATGTTTTGTAATATTTGTGAAAAACAATATATATATATATATATATATATATATATATATATGGTAGCACTTGCACGATGTACAAGTTAATGTTACACTAGGCAACTATATAGTAAAAGCCAAGTAAATGCACAACCAGTTTAAAATGTATATAACATTACTTATGGTATATTGAATTTCATATTAACGTATATGTATAACATGTATAACAGGTTTGACTGCATTCTCAGTTTCTGTTTCTCCAGTGATTTATGTTGACCAACGAAACGTCTGAAGCACTTGAATGCCAGAGGGGCCAAAATTACTTTTTAATGAAACAAGTGAATGATTATCATACTTTTATACTTATATATATATATATATATATGTATAATTAAACATATACATAGGGCATGTCTGACATTGTGTATGTGTATGTATTTCTGTGTGTGTATGTGTGTGTGAGAGAGAGAGAATGAAAGAGAGAGTGAGAGAGAGAGAGAGAGAGAGAGAGAGAGAGAGAGGTAGTAAATATGAGGTAGTAATATTATAAAAATGTTTGTGTTTTGGTGCTTTGAATGCACATACCATTGAAGCAGAAACATTTACAAGTATGTGCAGTCCAGTTACGTCTATGCAGCCTGCTTTTTAACTGCGCTACGTTAGGGAATTAGCTTAACCGCTTTACAAATCTACAGTTGTGTACATTTTTGGAATTGTTACACTATAAAATTGTAAAAATTTCAAAAATGTTTCACATTATAAAATGACATAATTTAGAACACTTGGTGATTACCTTCTTCAAATTGACTTAGTTTGCCCATTGATTGCTATATATTTTATTAATTATATTTGAATATATATTTGAACATTTTAAGAAACATTGTTTTCTCGCAGCTTTTTTCACAAATTACTTGACAGACAGCACTCTCCTGCACAAATAAACTGAATTATTAAAATATGATCATCTTCAAAACGAATGGAGACATATAGTCATATACAACTTCATATTTCAAAAATGGCCTTTGAAAACGGTAAACTTCCAGCCGCCGGTGTCATATTACAGGTACCAAAGACACATAATCATCAGCACACAAAACGTGCCCAGTCGGTTTTTTGTGAACCGAAAGTGTGGCCGCCCAATCGCGAGCTTCTGCCGCTCTTCAGTCAGCTCTCATGTGTCTCCGCCCTGCGGCCCGTGGGCGTGGTCTCCAGGCGCACAATAAGAAAGCCGCATCATAACCGACTGTCTCATTTGCAACTTCTGCAGAGTAGGAGCGTTTCAGGTGGGACGCAGGATTACAGGCCGTCGCTCTGCATCAAGGAACTAAATATTTCAGGTTTGTGAAGTGCTTATCGGGTTTTTTATTTTATTTTTATTTTTTAAAGCTGACTGTTTGCCTTCAAAACTAAGAAGAAATGCAACTTCCAGAGCCACTGTGTAGCATTTCCCGTAGCTGACCCATACGACTGTTCATACATTCTTGAAAGTCTGAATCTTATTTATTTGTTTTTGTCTTGGGTTTTCACAAGGTTGTTTTCCCTCAAATGTAAAAGCGCCGTTTAAACAACGTTTAAAAACTTCCCTGTATTTCCTAGCAAAAAGGAAAAATAAAACTAACGGGATATGCAAAACCGATATCTACAGGTGTTTCTTCCAAACAATCCTCTGTCTTCAGCTACGCGATAGTTTTTTTTAATGGTAGGTCTAGTTTATATAGTCAATACTTATTTACTTCAAATACTTCCAGCCAACAGTAGTATTTAGTTTCAAGTTTTTGCCGAGCATAGCCTGCTGTCAGGTCGATGTGACACAGGTGATTTGAGTTCAGTGAAACTTGAGGGTGGGGCTGCAGTCCAAAGCTATTGTATTGTAATCCTGTCGGACCGTTTTGTCATGTAAGTAGTGAAACAGAATGTAGTTTGAGCATCCATTAGTTTAGTCAATGAAGCTTCCATTTAAACGAAGTAGACTTCTAACATGTTAATGCAGGATTTTGATTGTTATTGCTTACCAGGAAACTGTTAAAAATTACCCGTGAGTTTCCATGCATATCGTGTTAAGAACGTTGCCTACACGGATGTTTGTTTTAAATTATAAATTGATTTGCCCATTTGGTTCTTCATTTCGAGAAGTATTTTAAAAACATTATCTGGTCTTTAAACTTTTCTTCCGATGTTATTTACATTTTAGCTACGTGTTTACTATCGTAAAGCTTTGTCAGACGGTTGTTGTAAAATGTGTTCCCAGAAGTTTCTAGAATTAGGCCAGTAAAGATGTTTGGAAAGTAAAGTTTCTACTTGAAGGTCTATCCATTTCTAATATTTTGGGAAATTTTGCAGCATTCTTCCATCTCTGATCAGAAATGGGTTAAAGTACACTGCCTGGCCAAAAAGAAAGTCGCCGTTTCACGCCGTGCATAGTGCCCACTGTACAAGCCTCTGGAGGCAGTGTTAGTGCCCACTGTACAAGCCTCTGGAGGCAGTGTTATGATCTGGGGTTGCTTCAATTAGTCAGGTCTAGGCTCTGCAACGTTATGCAGCAATAAAATTAAGTACCTGAGTACCTGAATGTACTGAATGACCAGGTTATCCCACCAATGGGCATATTCTAGGACGACAATGCCACGATTCATTGGGCTCAAATTGTGAAAGAGTGGTTCAGGGAGCATGAGGAATAATTTTTTAACATGAATTAGACACCAGAGTCCTGACCTTAACACCATTGAAAGTCTTTGGGATGTGCTGGAGTGTTTAGACTCTCCCGTCCTCAATACAAGATCTCGGCCAAAAATGTATGCAACTCTGGACGGAAATAAATGTTGTGTTGAAACAATGCCACGACGAATGTGCGCCGTAATCAAAGCTAAAGGAGGTCCAACTAAAAAATAACAGTGACTTTTTTTGGCCAGGCAGGGTAGTTTTTCCAGTTCACTGTTAATTTAATGTGCTTTCCATGGGAAAACAGAATTTCAACATCTTTAATGGTGTGAATGTGGAGTTAAAGTGCTTTAAGAACATCTTTAATGGTGTGAATGTGGAGTTAAAGTGTTTTAAGAACATCTTTAATGGTGTGAATGTGGAGTTAAAGTGCTTTAAGACGGGTGGTCTGCAGCAGTTCCCCATGTTCTGATAATCCAAGACTGATGCCAGACACTGCTGTGCGTGTGTTTAAGATTGAGAACCCACTTCTGTCTGTGCAAGCTGTGAAATTATCAGCCAATCAGTTGAATGAGTTCTGTAGTGAGTTCTGAGGCTCTTGAAGGTAATTGGGTAAGGATATGGTGCCAGAGCACACGTTTGAAATTAGAGCTTCAGAGCTATGTTTTTTACGTATGACTGTGCATATTGCATAATGCTCTATTCACACCTCGAGAGTTTGAAGGAGTGGTGGGAGTGTCTGTTGAACCTGCTGTGAGAACTTGCCCCTCTGCTCTGTGTGGCTCAACTTGCCCCTTAGCTATCACGGGCGAGGAACTCACTGGCTCATCGCCTGTCTTCACCACAGAACCAGTCTGGCAACTCTTGTCAAGTTCACAGATCTTTCGCCTGTAGGACTTTCACATGGCGGCTTGCCTGACCCTTCTGCAATTCATCCTTTTAGAAGACTCCCCAGGGGCTAAATATTAATCCAGGTATTGCACATTTTGAGCAGTTCCATACTTGCCTGCCTGCGTATATGACGGCTTGCTGTGGGAAACTTGCCCTTCTCGCTCACGGGCCTTTTTCCCACGGCAGTTTGAAAAGCCCCAAACGTGCCCCGTTCAAATGTGCCCACGAGCGGTGCAGGAACGTGCCCCGCCCCCCTCATTTGGCTGTTAACGTATGTGGGAATGTCGTGTTTCCCTTATGAATTATGGGAAACGGTGACTCGACTGGTTTAGTATTTCAAAGGTTTTCTTCTTGCTGATGTGAGTTCTGTAGTTTGTACGCTGAAGGTCTGGCTACAATACAATTACTTTAGAGCCTTAGGAAGAATAGAACCACAACTTCTATTCAATTTAGAATATTTCACAGGGAACAAATGGATACGAAGTATGTACTTCCTGTATTGCTCTGCTGTGGCTATGTATTGTAAAGCTGATTTGCTCTGTATTGTAAAGCTGATTTGCATTTAGTCTCTAAGATCTCGTTCCAAAACTGCAGGGACACTTGCATTTTTGTAAGACCTTTTTTCAAATCGCGTGCAAGCATATTTATTTTGGGTTATTGCTCGCTTTGTTAGCAGCGGTTGGTGCTTCTCTAGGTTTTCAGATTTCCTGAGTGAAATGGAAGCATGGATGCCAGTGTCCATTGTGAACAACACAATGTTTGGACAAAGGGTTTAATTTAGTGTGTAGGCAACATGGGAGTGTGGCTAACTGGGTACTATGAGCTGAACAGAAAAAAGGAATCCTGGGACTGTTTGCTTTGGACAGAATGTGAGATGCTGGGTGCGGTGTTTGTTCAAACACTCATTTCACTCTGTGGAAGAATGTTTGACCAAAATCTTTTATGGAGGCTTTGGATCAATAGCATTTAGGATGTTAGGACTACCATTCACCATCGTTGTTGTAGTTTACTTGAATGCCTCCGTCAGTCTTATAACGGTGATGAAGACGTGTGTGTGTGTGTGTGTAGGTGTGTTCCCCAGTGCACAGCACTAATGAAGCAGTGACATGCTGAGACATGAATCAAAGGCAGTTTGCTCTCTGCCTTGTTTGCCTGGACTCTCTGGTCCAATCCGAAGGCGAGGCTGTAGACTTCATGGAAAATGCATGGCCTCTCTCTGGACTGGTATTGCAATGCTGTGCTTCTAAAGCGGCCTTTGTGCCGTGCACACTCAGGGTGGGTCTGTGGGTACTCGGTCTAGTTGAGATAACGGTAATTACCTCACATTCTTGTCTCATTAGACCGTTGTGCAGAATTTTTCGGCATGGATATGGTAAAGTATGTGCTTGTGCAGGGAAGGGTGAATAGTCATATGACCACCGTGTTCCACAATGCGGCCCTTCATGACTGAGGTGTGCTGTGTCCATGCCTGAGGTGTGCTGTGTCCATGCCTGAGGTGTGCTGTGTCCATGACTGAGGTGTGCTGTGTCCATGACTGAGGTGTGCTGTGTCCATGACTGAGGTGTGCTGTGTCCATGACTGAGGTGTGCTGTGTCCATGCCTGAGGTGTGCTGTGTCCATGCCTGAGGTGTGCTGTGTCCATGCCTGAGGTGTGCTGTGTCCATGACTGAGGTGTGCTGTGTCCATGACTGAGGTGTGCTGTGTCCATGACTGAGGTGTGCTGTGTCCATGCCTGAGGTGTGCTGTGTCCATGCCTGAGGTGTGCTGTGTCCATGAATGAGGTGTGCTGTGTTCATACCACCGTCTCTTCCTTTGGTTTTGCATTCAGCTCAAATTGCACCGATGATTAAATATTTCTCATGAAACTTTGTCTGGCTCTGAAGAATGTCTCTGTCCTGGGTTGGGTCAATCTTTCATGCAGATCAATAATCTTATTGATTTGTCTCACCATATGACTGAAGAGTGTCCCAACTGTCGTTTCAGATTATTGAACCGTACAAAGAATAGTCAACATTATTATCACTTAAAATGATGATCATACTTTCTGGAAATTTGTTGAATTTGGCTTAATCATTAACAATCATTTTGTATTCCTTTTTTTTTCAGTGCATATTGCCAGCTGGAATAATCGGAATGGCTTTCAACGAGCTGACATCCAGAGCAGTCCTCCTTTATGACGAGTGGCTCAAGGAGTCCGGTGAGTTGGAATCGAACTCGCAACCTCAGCACAGCCCCACAATCCTAGAGTAGCAAGAACTGTGAAACTGTACGGATCCCACA
This sequence comes from Ilyophis sp. 1 JC-2022, assembly GCA_022702515.1. Lineage (NCBI taxonomy): Eukaryota > Metazoa > Chordata > Actinopteri > Anguilliformes > Synaphobranchidae > Ilyophis > Ilyophis sp. 1 JC-2022. Next base: position 380,520 of record CM040394.1, on the reverse strand, counting down.
GAATCCAAATGGGACGAGCGTTTGGCCAGTCCTGTACCTATGGAGGACTGAGTGATGTTTCTAGAACGTTCCTTTGGTTGTGCTTTCAGTCGTTCGGTTCTTCACCATGGCGATTTCAGTTTGCGATAAAAACACGGTGCTTGTTAGGCCTTGCAGAACACGCCCACCTTGTCATTCTCTGAATGTCTATTGGCCTTCCTCAGACCCCAGGACAGTGGATTGGTTCCTTATGTCTTCGCCGCTCCCCCAGACCGTAATCATCGCAGCGTACATTTACTTTGTCACGTCCTTGGGGCCGAAGCTCATGGAAAACCGCAAACCCTTCCAGCTGAAGGAAGTGATGATCGTCTATAACTCCAGCGTAGTCGCGTTCTCCATCTACATGTGTTATGAGGTGAGTGTGGTGTGTTTGCTCTGGAACATTCATGTTCAGTCGTAGAAAGCTTTTGTGTTCTTACAAGCCTTTCAATGCCAAATGTCGAGCTGGATTCCACGCTTGAGATCGACCATAACTTCCCTGCATTCCTTTAAAATACCAATGCATTAAGGGGTGCTGCTATTGCGACCGTTCAGAGAATGCAGCACGCAAGCATTTCCTGCGAGTAGGCCTCTTCACAAAGACCACTTCATAAACGAACAAACGAAAGCGTTCGAGACCAGATGTGAAGATCTTACCGTTATGATGCTGCCCTTATCGCTTGAGCTTCTTATTCACTGCTCATTTCACACGTGTGTGCGTGTGCGTGTGCGTGTGCGGTAAGGTGGTCTGGAGACTGAGTTTACACTGCTTCTCGTTTCAGTTTCTCATGGCAGGCTGGGCCACTGGATACTCGTTCCGCTGCGACCTTGTCGATTACTCCAAATCTCCTCAGGCTATACGGGTAAGGGGTGTGCGTGTGCGTGTGCGTAAATGCTGGCTCCTGTACAGTGTAGAAATGTTCAGGACATGCTGTTGAGTTGATTAGATGAAGTGAAGATGTAATGAAACTGAATGTGTGCTTGCAGATGGCCTGGACCTGCTGGCTGTACTACTTCTCCAAGTTCATTGAGATGTTGGATACTGTAAGTATAGTTATATTTATTGAGATGTTGGATACTGTAAGTATAGTTATATTTATTGAGATGTTGGATACTGTAAGTATATTTATTGAGATGTTGGATACTGTAAGTATAGTTATATTCATTGAGATGTTGGATACTGTAAGTATAGTTATATTTATTGAGATGTTGGATACTGTAAGTATAGTTATATTTATGGCTCAAGCTGAATCAATGTTACGGCTTCATTTCCACGGAAAGTCATTAAAACTCGGGTCCGCAGAAGATGACACTGAATGTTCACACTGGCATCATTAAGCACATATGTGACGTGTGCGCCATGCGTGTACGCTGTATGTTATGTGTTCACTGGGAATGACCACCTACAGCACGCACATGGTTTACATCCTCCTGCTGGCGTGTGTGCTCTTATGTAACTCACTGTTCTGAGTGTCTGAGGAGCCTGGCTGTAGTTTTAAATGTTTGAGAACTTGCACAGAATGCAGCAGTTTGAAGAATTTCAGAGTCCTGCCTTGCAGTCAGTCCTCAGATGGAATTTTATTTTCTTCTGTTTAAGGTCTTCTTTATCCTCCGGAAAAAAAACAGCCAAGTGTCATTCCTCCATGTCTACCATCACGCCATCATGCCCTTTACCTGGTGGTTTGGAGTCCGGTTTGCTGCAGGTAAAACCTTCCTCTTGTGTTTTTAACTCCATTTGCTATTTTACGTTAATCATTGCCCATATGTGGAGTGACTGAGTAATGAGAGAATTAAAGGCTATAGATGCAACGAAGAAATAAAAACGAATGAATAGTACATCCACAGAGCTTGCTGAACGGTGCAGAATAAAACTATTGCATTTCCCTAAAAAAAAAAAATTTATTATGAATTTATCATTACAAAAAAAAGTGTGGTTTTTCTGTCTAAGACAGCGGTGTCAAACTCATTCCATCGAGGGCCGAGTGTATGCAAGTTTTTTGTTTTAACCATGCTCTACACCAGCTGATTCCACTAATTAGTGCACCTCCTTGGTTGAAGAGCTGAGCTAATTAGTGAAATCAGCTGGTGTAGGGCACAGTTGGAACAAAAACCTGCATACACTCAGCCCTCTGTGGAATGAGTTTGACATCCCTGGTCTAAGATGTCAGAGTTTGGTTCCCGCCTCTAACAAAGCTCTAGAGCCAGTAGTATTACTATGATGGTTGCCAGTTGGCTTGTCCGACCACACTGCTGAAGCCCTAAACCAGCAGTAACGTAACGTTAGAGAAATCCCGGAACCGTCCCAAATCCTTAATGACAAGAACCGGAGTGAAATGAGGGTCAACATTGGTTCAGAATTTGGTTGTTGTAAAAAATTGTGACGTGGAGATCTTTTCTTCTCGACCGGTATGCTAATGCGTTAACTAGGAAGCAAACTATCAGATGTATGATATAGACTAACGTTCGCTATTGTCTTCTTTGTTAAGCTGGAGTTCGGATCGTAAAACAGGCGAGAAAGTTAACAGCTACTAGTTTCGAGCAACAGTCAGGGTTTCCAAATCTTGCTAAACTTTCCAGCTCAATAGCGACTCAAAACTAGCCCAAAATATATTTTTAAGCGGAACCAACGTATTTTAAATGGAAATCAACGTATCCTTTTAAGTGTGTGCTTTGCGACTTAATTTTACCCGCGACTGCACTTTGAAAGTAGTCCACTTTGGCTGTAAAACGGCAGACTTGGCCACGCTGGCACAGCAGTTAAGCAGTTGTTGTTTTTTTAAAATGCAATCTCCATATTAGACACTAGATGGGGTAAAACGCTGTATTTATAGCCTTTCATTGAAAAGACTTTACCTAAACAAATACATCTGTGATTCTCTTAAATCCCAGGCACAATGAATTACAGAAACGGTTTTGAACATTTAAAATGCATTGTGAAGTAGGCTATCATGATTGTGAATATTGGAGTTAAATGTAATGGGTGAGTTGTGAGTGATTCATTCAGCCTGATTGGAGTGAAGCTAAGGGTATCTAATGGTATTGTGTGCTGTTTGCTGTAGGTGGACTGGGAACCTTCCACGCCCTGCTGAACAGTGTGGTCCATGTGATCATGTATTCATACTACGCCCTGTCTGCGCTGGGCCCTGCCTACCAGAAATACCTGTGGTGGAAGAAGTACATGACCACCATCCAGCTGGTACGTTGGTGCCCCCCTGATATCCATAATTAATGTAGTGAAATCTGTACCCTAAACGGCGTCTGATTCCACTGTCTGCGCACGGGTCTTTCATTCTCGGCAGGCATGTTTATGGTCTACCCTGTTTTACATCTCAAGCACTGCAGACCCCTAGTGGTAGAGACGCCTGCGTCTACATTTTTCAAACATCACAAATGCGTTGCTAGTTCCACGAGAATACGGATTTTATCACCATGAACCACATCTCATCATAATCAGTACTTAATATCCTATCAGCGTGCGAAATATCACGTTTCTATGTGCCACCATTAGCTTGTAATTCATGAAAGTAGCATGCTATGCTGCTACGCTGTTATCTACAATAAACTAGACCACATGTGAGATGGCAGACATTTAAACATATTTGAGATTTAATTAAAGTTTTTATTTTATCACCAAAAAATAATTTACTATCAACTGCAGCAAGTAAGACTGTCAACATGCCTACTCACTCCACAGGGGGGAAAAAACAAGTGCCCTTAAAAAACAAATAAATAAATTTTTTAATATATATTGGCGTCCTTAGTTGCCGATCCTGATATGGTACAAAATGCAAATATCGGCCCGATATATCGGACTACGTGTATGTGTGTGTACGTGTGTGTACGTGTGTGTACGTGTGTGTACGTGTGTGTACGTGTGTGTACGTGTGTGTACGTGTGTGTACGTGTGTGTACGTGTGTGTGTGACTTCACCCTCGTGTTTCCAGACCTGTAATGTAAAGGTGTCCTTGTCCTCTCACACAGGTTCAGTTTCTCCTGGTGACCATCCACATTGGCCAGTTCTTCTTCATGAAGGAATGTCCATATCAGTTTCCGGTCTTCCTCTATGTCATCGGCCTGTATGGACTGGTCTTCCTCTTCCTCTTCCTCAACTTCTGGTACCACGCCTACATCAAGGGCAAGAGGCTGCCTAAGTCCATCCAGAGCGGCGGTGCGATGACGAATGGCTCCACCGTTACAAATGGTACCGCCGTTACAAATGGTACCGCCGTTACAAAGGGTACTGCCATGAAGAATGGTTGTGCCCTGAACGGTACTGCCATGAAGAATGGTACCGGTGTGCTCAATGGAAAGGCGGTGCACAGCTGGGAAGCGCACCAGAACGGTAACGGGGTGTACAAGCACAAGGAGGTGTGAAGTCTGACATTTTTTTCCAGTGACAATCGACAAAGGCAACATGTCAGAAACTGTACTGGACATTTATAGTGGAGTTTTCATATTTCTACGATCATTCATTTCAGAACATGTTCCTCACAGTGGGGTTATTTTGTGTGTAATTCCTGTTCTTTTTTGTTTGTTTTTAAGCCACTGCATCTGAAATGGGAACCTGTGTGTGTTTGACTTTTCACCAAATCCCCTGTTTGACTTGATACCATTAGCCGGTGCTGTAAACAGCTGGGTCTGAAGTTCTGATTATCACTCGGTCTCTGGGATGTTCTCACTGTTCATAGCGTCACTGGCTTGGAGGGAGGGGCGGGGGGGGGGGTAGTAGATGACATCACAGAAATCTGAACTGAACAATGAAAACGATCAGAGAGTGATGAGTGCGAAACGTGGTCTCCGTTATGGGTGCACATACGCTGTCCTGCATCGAGGATGTGGAGAGCCAAACACATGGACTGGAGTCCTGTTGCGGAACAGCAATGGATATTTGGCTGAATTGAGGGTGCCCCTGTCATTGTTGTGACTGGTTTTAATGCCGAGCCCTGGCTGCTTGGTGCATGTACAGAAAATAAGTGTAATATTCTATTGTATATTTAAAATGTGTGAAATCCTCAGTCTGAGATCTAGTGTTACACAGTAGAGCCTGAGCACAATGTGTCCTTGTCCCTGTATGCAGTTTCCCTCCTTTATTCTCCTCTCAGGAAGTGCCTATGAACGCAGTACGCAGCGCGCAGTACGCAGCGCGCAGTACGCAGCGCGCAGTACGCAGCGCGCAGTACGCAGCGCGCAGTACGCAGCGCGCAGTACGCAGCGCGACTGGCTGGGATACAGTTGTACATCTAGGGTGATGTGGAGGAAAGGAAATTGGTGTGGGGATGATGTTAAAGTTGTAGCATGCGGCAGATGGTGTGATCTTGGATAGGGTGGCAGTGTAACAGCTGTGATTGTTTTATATTGAAACCTGTCTTGTTCTGTGTAGTAATGACTGTCTCTTTATTTTAGACATGAACATTGTAAATTTGAGTGTCATTCAATGTGTTTTTACGTGCCAAAATAAATTATTCTGAGTAAAACCAGTCTTTGTGGTTCTTTGCTGAAATCAAAACTTTCCTTTTTGCATCTGGATGGTGTCTTGCATGTCGATTCTTTGTGTTTGCTGTATATACTTGTGGCTCTCACTTTGTTCCTGAATTCCATTGAAATTTCCTTTAAGTAGATTTGTAGGGAATTGTAAGGTTGCATTTTCTCATTTTTAACTAAAGCTGGTACTTCACTGTAGCCATTGATAATGACAGTGTGTTGTAGCTGCAGTCTTAATGAAGTGGCCTTTCATCAGATATTTAAATTCTAACTGCTTTGTCAATTAGACTTGCATAAAACTGGATATGTGCTAATGTGGCTCAGTTTAAAAATTAATATGGTGGTCCACATATGGTAGAATGATGTTAAACGACAAGTTTGTCAACGTTCAAATAGAAAAGGTTTGTAATCTGTATGATCATGTATTGTGCAGATCTTTTGGCATATGTTTCTCTTGTTGGCTTAATTCATACCAAGCTGTAATGGTGAGTTCTTTGTTAAACGTCCCTTTTGTTGCTTTGGCTAATGCCGTTTGCTTCCTAAACTGTGAATTGTAAAGTACATCTCTTCCTATTGTATGTTGAAACTTCCATTCTCTCTGCCCAGATGGATAATTTACGTTTATCTCAGTCAAGGCATTTCCTCAACTGTCTGTATGCTTGTGATCTGGGGAAAATTCTAAAGCTTTTATTAAAAAAATAAATGAATTAATAAAAAATAATGCCATGCAAATGTCTCCATTTTTAGAGCTGACTTCACAAATGAGCCAGCTGCTCATTTCATATTTCCATTCACAGCTCATCTTCTGCTTCTGTAGAACAAACCCATCCATGTCTTTATTCAATTCAAATTCTTGCATCTGTAATAGAAAAGCCAATGACATTTGAAGCCCGCCCTTCTGTCCTCGCGTGCCCTCTAGTGGTAAACAAAAATGTACATGCAACAGTGTTGTTGGCAATCGCTTCGAGATGTGCCTGCAATACCGGAGCAGTGCAGTGTCAGGACCGGCCATGTTAGCTAGCTAAATAGATCTGGCTAGCTAACGTATCTAACGTTTAGCTAATAGAATAGAATGAAAAACTAGGGTCCCGAGACTGCCCGGGTCCTGACACTGTCCCGGTCAGCCAATTGGGTCGGTGGCGCTGTCGCGAAAAAACTAGGGTCCTGAGACTGTCTCGGTCCTGACACTGAACTGCTATGTATTGCAGGCACATACTATTGGAGCGATCGCTTCCGACCATAGTGCGAGGGGGTTCAGGTTTTCGGTGGAGAAGACTCAGTCACTTTTTTTTACGAGGAGGAAGGTGGGTCGGGAGCACGAGTTAAAAATGTATGGGAGTGAATTGGGAAGAGTGGGGTCCTTTAGGTTTCTGGGGGTGTGGTTTGATTCTAGACTCACTTGGGCGGTGCATGTGGAAGCAGTAGTTAATAAATGTAAAAAAATAATAAATGTAATGAGGTGTTTAGCGGGGATGGAGTGGGGAGCAGATAGGTCGGCGTTAAGGGTGATATATGTGGGGTTAATAAGATCGGTGATAGATTATGGGAGCACAGCATATAGATCTGCGTCTGTCACGGTGTTGGGGAGGCTGGATGTGGTGCAGGCAAGGGCACTGAGGATATGCTGTGGTGCATTTAGAACCACTCCAGTGCCGGCATTACAGGTGGAGGTGGGTGAAATGCCTTTGCGGTTGAGGAGGGAGCAGCTGGCGATGAGCTATTGGGTGGCTTTGAGGGGGCATGGGGAGAATCACCCGACGAAGGGTATTATGGGGGAATGCTGGGAGCACGGGAGGAGGAGGATCAATAGTTTTGCTTGGGTGGGGGATAGTCAGGCTAGGGAGATGGGCTTATGGGGACGGGAGTACATTAAAACGGTGGTGTTGCCGGCGGTACCGCCGTGGTTGTTACCGCAGCCGGAAGTGGATATGGAGCTGCTGAAGGGGGTGGGAGGAGGGGGGGGGTGTCTAGACAGGAACAGGTAGGGGAGTATATAAAGAAAAAATATCATGGGCATTTAGAAGTATACACTGATGGGTCAAAGGATCCGGTGACGGAGAGGGTAGGGTGTGCATTTGCGGTACCGGAGTTTGGGGTGGCGGTGGGGAGGAGAGTGGATGATCAGCTGTCAGTATACACGGGAGAAATGGTGGCAATTATTTTAGCACTGCAGTGGGTGGAGGAGGTGAGACCAGATAGGGTGGTGGTGTGTTCAGACTCCAGTGCTGTACTGGAAAGTATAAAGGGAGGCAGATCTAGAAGTAGGCCGGATCTGATTTGGGAGGTGACACAGGCGTTGTATAGGTTAAGAAGGATGGGGTTGGTGATTAGTTTTGTGTGGGTGCCGGCGCACGTGGGGGTAGAGGGAAACGAGATGGCTGACGTTTTGGCTAGGAGGGCGGTAGGGAAGGCCGAAGTTGAGGTGGGTGTGAAGATGGGTAGGGCGGAGGCAAATACATTAATTAAGGAGAGGGTTAAACGAATGTGGCAGGAGGGATGGGACCGGGAGGGCAGAGGGAGGCAATTGTATAGGGTGCAGAAGACAGTGGGTAGGATCAGACAGGGGGGGAGGTGTAGAAGGGAGGAAACAATAATAACAAGGCTTAGGGTGGGGCATGCGGGTTTAAATGGGGGTCTAAGGGTAATGAAAAAACATCCAGATGGGCGGTGTGGGTATTGTAAGGAGGAGGAGACGGTGGAGCATGTGCTAATGAAGTGCGGGAGGTATGGGAGGGAGAGGGAGAGGATGGTAGCACGAATGAGGGAGAGTGGGGTGGAGTTTGAGATGGGGTTTTTAGATAGACACTCTGGGGATGGGGGATATAGGCACTTATTTAGATTTTTGAGGGAAACGGGATTATATAAAAGGGTTTAGAGGATTTTGGTTGTGGTTTAATTAATGTAAGGTAAGAGTTTATTTTCCATTTGTATGTATTCTTGGTGGTAGTTGGGTGGTTTAATTTGTTTTGTAGGATGTTTAATGTGGTTGGTTGGGTTTAGTGGGTTGGGTCCCTGGTCCATACTCCAGTTCGGTAGGTGGCGGTAAAGCTCCTAAAGTTGGAAGCAAACCGCCATAAAATATCTAAGAAGAAGAAGACCATAGTGCGAGGAATGTAAATCATATAGTGAAAAAACTACAAGAGGTTATTAAAATAGTGGAGCAATGGTCCTTGGAGTGGGGATTTAAGTTCTCTGTGGAAAAAACAAAAATTGCCTTTTTCACACGCAAAAATATTCAGGAAGAAATTAAAGTGAAATTGTACGGAAGAGAATTGGAGAGGGTGAATGTGGTTCGATTTTTAGGTATGTGGTTCGATACGAGGCTCACATGGAATACTCATATTGATAAGGTCATAACAAAGTGTAAAAAAGTAGTGAATGTAATGAGATGTTTGGTTGGTAAGGAATGGGGAGCAGATAGGACATCTCTAAAAACAATATATACGGGACTAATAAGATCAGTGCTCGATTATGGATGTGTGGCATATGGGTCAGCCTCAAAAACCTTACTCAAAAAATTAGAAGTAATTCAAGCACAAGCACTTAGAATATGTTGTGGAGCATTTAAAAGTACTTCAGTGTCAGCCTTGCAAGTGGAGATGGGGGAAATGTCATTAACACTGAGAAGGCAACAGCTAATGATGACATATTGGGCGAATCTGCAAGGTCACAAAAAAGATCACCCAACAAAAAATGTTATAGAACCATGTTGGGAGCATGAAAAAGGGAACACCAAAAGTTTTGGTGGAATGCGAAGGAGAAGGCAAGCGAGATGGGGATTTTAAATAAGAAATACAGCCCAACAGTAGTTCTTCCAGCTATACCTCCTTGGTTATTGCCACAACCAATGGTAAATTTTGAGCTACATAACAAAAAAAGAGATGAACAGAAGGGGAATAAGTATGATGGAATAGTGAATGAACATATTAGCAATTGGTTTTATGGATTTTTAAGAATATATACAGATGGATCAAAAGATCCAAATTCAGGAAGAGTTTCAGCTGCTTTTGTCATCCCAGAGTTAGGCATTAAGGAGGGAAAAAGATTACCCAATGACTTATCTGTATTTACAAGCGAAATGATGGCTATGGTAATAGCATTACAATGGGTAGAAGAAGCTCAACCAGAAAGGGTGGTCATCTGCTCAGACTCGTATGCAGTTTTAATGAGTTTGGAGTCTTTTAATTCCAGTAGCAGACAGGACATTTTATTTGAAATTCTTCAGACACTATTCAGAATACAAAGATTAAGAATAAGTGTTAGATTTGTATGGGTACCTGCTCATGTGGGAGTTAAAGGGAACGAGGAAGCAGATAGAATTGCAAAAAATGCATTAAAGGCAGACCATATACAGATAGATGTTAAAATCAGTAAAGCAGAGGTAAAAGGGGTCATTAAAAATGAAATTAAAAAGAGATGGCAAGAGGAATGGACCAGGGAAAGTAAAGGTCGGCATTTATTTAGAATAAAACCATTGGTTGGAAATACACAATCTGAACGGGGAAATAGGAAGGAAGACAGGGTTATCACAAGGTTAAGGTTAGGACACACAGGTCTAAATAGTACACTTTTCCTGATAAACAAACATGGAGATGGCAGATGTGAATTTTGTGGGGAACAAGAAACAGTAAATCATGTAGTGTACAGCTGCATAAAATATGTCAGACAGAGAGAGAGACTAAAAACCAAGCTACATGAAGTGGGGACACAACTTAATATATACAGAATATTGAAACAATCAACAGGGGATACATGTATTACAATTCTGTTGGAGTATTTACATTCAACAGGCTTAATAAATAGAATATGAGTTTTAATTATTAATATGAACTTAAATTTTATTATTGGTATTTTAGAATTTTATTTTATTTATTAAGCAAGGGTATTAATGATTCCCAGTCCACACTCCAGACCAGTGGGTGGCGGTAAATGCACCACTAAAGTTGTTTGCCAACCGCCATAAAATAAAAGAAGAAGAAGAAGACCATAGTGCGTCATTGCCACGTGATCGCTCACGTACGCCAATCACAGCGCGCAGTTCTGTGTGCAGAGATTCAAACTGAGCGTGTTTGGTGATTTGAGTGCTTTCCACATTATATTATATTTGTCATATTATGTTCGCGTAGCATGTGGAGGATTGACTGAGTAAAGTTGGGACATACTTTAAAATGATTGGTCCAGGTCCTTACAGGGCAACCAAACTGGTGAGTAGTAATTTCTCAATGAATAAATGCTGTTTGTTTGTATGGTTTGTTAAAACTGTTAGTCGACTCTTTAACTAACTAGATAACATTAGCTAGCTAAGGTAACGTTACTTCATACGCGCACCCCTGTTTTTAGCTTAGCATACGCGCATTAGCTGTAACGTTATTAGACTGAATATAGATAACGTTAGCTAGCCCTTATCCACTCTGTTAAAAAGAGTAGGCTACGTTAACGTACCTTCTCCGCGAAAGTTATCCTTGAGTTTTTAGCCAGCTAAAGGTGATTCTTTATAAAGTACGTTAACTTAGGCTATAAGATTTCACAAGCTAAAATTCATGGTGACTAGCAAAGTTTTTGGTTGTAGTAACGCTGTCCCACCCGTCAACGGGCAACCAATCTAACATTAAGGTAACGTTACGTTAACATTATCTCAGTTACACGTGGAGATACTTTCGGGATGCAGTGATAAAAATAGAATTTCTAACGTTGTCATAAAATTTGTTATTATCGTGAAAACCGACGACTTGTTTCCAATTTGGGACAGATGTAAACGTATCACCACGGCGGCACTTTCGCCACAAGTCAGCAATTATACCGGGAAATGCCCTTTTTGAAAACAAAAAAAGAAATAAAATAAAAATGCTCGTCTGTTACTGCATACCTGCTTTTGCCAAAGCGGCATCATAGCCATCATAGCGCGGAGCTTTCAAAACCATGACAGCACGGAAACCCTTTAAAACAACAAAATTAAAACTGTAGGTTACACACAGCCTAGCCTATGGCTATGATAACTGTCTGGACTAAACAGGCCGCTTTGTAGTTCATAAAACTCAAAAGTAAGATAAAGATATCCAGCACAAGTGGCTTACACTAGACTAGGCCTACTAGTTCACTATTTTTAATACTTTCTTTTTCCTGTAAGTATAAACTTTGAAGTCTTTTTTATTATTATTATTGTTTATTTATATAGCTATTTATTTTAGTACATGCCAAAATATGTCTTTCTGCAGTGTGTCTCTGTGGCTCAGTGAGTAGGTAGCTTTCTGCAGTGTGTCTCTGTGGCTCAGTGAGTAGGTGAGCTTTCTGTAGTGTGTCTCTGTGGCTCAGTGAGTAGGTAGCGTGTCTCTGTGGCTCAGTGAGTAGGTAGCTTTCTGCAGCGTGTCTCTGTGGCTCAGTGAGTAGGTAGCTTTCTGCAGTGTGTCTCTGTGGCTCAGTGAGTAGGTAGCTTTCTGCAGCGTGTCTCTGTGGCTCAGTGAGTAGGTAGCTTTCTGCAGCTTGTCTCTGTGGCTCAGTGAGTAGGTAGCTTTCTGCAGTGTGTCTCTGTGGCTCAGTGAGTAGGTAGCTTTCTGCAGCGTGTCTCTGTGGCACAGTGAGTAGGTGAGCTTTCTGCAGTGTGTGTCTGTGGCTCAGTGAGTAGGTAGCTTTCTGCAGCGTGTCTCTGTGGCTCAGTGAGTAGGTAGCTTTCTGCAGTGTGTCTCTGTGGCTCAGTGAGTAGGTAGCTTTCTGCAGCGTGTCTCTGTGGCTCAGTGAGTAGGTGAGCTTTCTGCAGTGTGTCTCTGTGGCTCAGTGAGTAGGTAGCTTTCTGCAGCGTGTCTCTGTGGCTCAGTGAGTAGGTAGCTTTCTGCAGCGTGTCTCTGTGGCTCAGTGAGTAGGTAGCTTTCTGCAGTGAGTCTGTGGCTCAGTGAGTAGGTAGCTTTCTGCAGTGTGTCTCTGTGGCTCAGTGAGTAGGTAGCTTTCTGCAGTGTATCTCTGTGGCTCAGTGAGTAGGTAGCTTTCTGCAGTGTGTCTGTGGCTCAGTGAGTAGGTGAGCTTTCTGCAGTGTCTGTGGCTCAGTGAGTAGGTAGCTTTCTGCAGTGTGTCTCTGTGGCTCAGTGAGTAGGTGAGCTTTCTGCAGTGTGTCTCTGTGGCTCAGTGAGTAGGTGAGCTTTCTGCAGTGTGTCTCTGTGGCTCAGTGAGTAGGTAGCTTTCTGCAGTGTATCTCTGTGGCTCAGTGAGTAGGTAGCTTTCTGCAGTGTGTCTCTGTGGCTCAGTGAGTAGGTGAGCTTTCTGCAGTGTGTCTCTGTGGCTCAGTGAATAGGTGAGCTTTCTGCAGTGTGTCTCTGTGGTTCAGTGAGTAGGTAGCTTTCTGCAGTGTGTCTCTGTGGCTCAGTGAGTAGGTGAGCTTTCTGCAGTGTGTCTCTGTGGCTCAGTGAGTAGGTGAGCTTTCTGCAGTGTGTGTCTGTGGCTCAGTGAGTAGGTAGCTTTCTGCAGTGTGTCTCTGTGGCTCAGTGAGTATGTAGCTTTCTGCAGTGTGTCTGTGGCTCAGTGAGTAGGTAGCTTTCTGCAGTGTGTCTGTGGCTCAGTGAGTAGGTAGCTTTCTGCAGTGTGTCTCTGTGGCTCAGTGAGTAGGTAGCTTTCTGCAGTGAGTCTCTGTGGCTCAGTGAGTAGGTAGCTTTCTGCAGTGTGTCTCTGTGGCTCAGTGAGTAGGTAGCTTTCTGCAGTGTGTCTCTGTGGCTCAGTGAGTAGGTAGCTTTCTGCAGTGTGTGTCTGTGGCTCAGTGAGTAGGTAGCTTTCTGCAGTGTGTCTGTGGCTCAGTGAGTAGGTAGCTTTCTGCAGTGTGTCTCTGTGGCTCAGTGAGTAGGTAGCTTTCTGCAGTGAGTCTCTGTGGCTCAGTGAGTAGGTAGCTTTCTGCAGTGTGTCTCTGTGGCTCAGTGAGTAGGTAGCTTTCTGCAGTGTCTCTGTGGCTCAGTGAGTAGGTAGCTTTCTGCAGTGTGTCTCTGTGGCTCAGTGAGTAGGTAGCTTTCTGCAGAGTGTCTCTGTGGCTCAGTGAGTAGGTAGCTTTCTGCAGTGTGTCTCTGTGGCTCAGTGAGTAGGTAGCTTTCTGCAGAGTGTCTCTGTGGCTCAGTGAGTAGGTAGCTTTCTGCAGTGTGGCTCAGTGAGTAGGTAGCTTTCTGCAGTGTCTCTGTGGCTCAGTGAGTAGGTGAGCTTTCTGCAGTGTGTCTCTGTGGCTCAGTGAGTAGGTAGCTTCCTGCAGTGTGTCTCTGTGGCTCAGTGAGTAGGTGAGCTTTCTGCAGTGTCTCTGTGGCTCAGTGAGTAGGTGAGCTTTCTGCAGTGTGTCTCTGTGGCTCAGTGAGTAGGTAGCTTTCTGTAGCGTGTCTCTGTGGCTCAGTGAGTAGGTAGCTTTCTGCAGCGTGTCTCTGTGGCTCAGTGAGTAGGTAGCTTTCTGCAGCGTGTCTCTGTGGCTCAGTGAGTAGGTAGCTTTCTGCAGTGTGTCTCTGTGGCTCAGTGAGTAGGTAGCTTTCTGCAGTGTGTCTCTGTGGCTCAGTGAGTAGGTAGCTTTCTGCAGTGAGTCTCTGTGGCTCAGTGAGTGGGTAGCTTTCTGCAGTGTGTGTCTGTGGCTCAGTGAGTAGGTTGCTTTCTGCAGTGTGTCTCTGTGGCTCAGTGAGTAGGTAGCTTTCTGCAGTGTATCTCTGTGGCTCAGTGAGTAGGTAGCTTCCTGCAGTGTGTCTCTGTGGCTCAGTGAGTAGGTGAGCTTTCTGCAGTGTGTCTCTGTGGCTCAGTGAGTAGGTATCTTTCTGCAGTGTCTCTGTGGCTCAGTGAGTAGGTAGCTTTCTGCAGTGTGTCTCTGTGGCTCAGTGAGTAGGTATCTTTCTGCAGTGTCTCTGTGGCTCAGTGAGTAGGTTGCTTTCTGCAGTGTGTCTCTGTGGCTCAGTGAGTAGGTTGCTTTCTGCAGTGTGTCTCTGTGGCTCAGTGAGTAGGTAGCTTTCTGCAGTGTCTCTGTGGCTCAGTGAGTAGGTAGCTTCCTGCAGTGAGTCTCTGTGGCTCAGTGAGTAGGTAGCTTTCTGCAGTGTGTCTCTGTGGCTCAGTGAGTAGGTGAGCTTTCTGCAGTGTGTGTCTGTGGCTCAGTGAGTAGGTAGCTTTCTGCAGTGTCTCTGTGGCTCAGTGAGTAGGTGAGATTTCAGCAGTGTGTCTCTGGCTCAGTGAGTAGGTGGCTTTCTGCCGTGTCTCTGTGGCTCAGTGAGTAGGTGAGCTTTCTGCAGTGTGTCTCTGTGGCTCAGTGAGTAGGCAGCTTTCTGCAGTGTGTTTCTTTATGCAGTGTGCTTTGCTACAAAAGCAATGTTGCTATGAGTGTTCTGTTGTTCTTATTTAATTTCCTTTCACCTTTGCAGTGGAATGAAATTATCAAGCTCTTCCGCGGAGGCATGCCGCTCCGGCGACACTGGGCGCATTTCCGTAGCTATGACAACAGTTTCTCCGGCTCGGAGGCCGTGGACTGGCTGCACGCGCTCCTGAAACGCAATCACAACTTTGGGCCGGAAGTAACGCGCTATCAGACGCTGCAGCTTCTGCGTAAGTTCCTGAAGAGCCGCGTTTTTGAGGACGTTAAGGGACGCTGCGGGAAGGAGGATTTTGAAGACAACGGGCAGTTGTACAGGTAAGCACTGTGACTTGGCACAGATGTTGTGTGCTTACTGTCCTTATGATTAACATGTTAAAGGTATCAGATGGGGAGGTGGGTGTTCTAAGCAAGGTTGCGCGTGCACGGCCTGCTCTAAGCGAGGTTGCGCGTGCACGGCCTGCTCTAATCTATGATTATTGTTATTATGATTATTGTTATGATGATTATTGTTATTAGGCTTTAGTAGTTTTTGTTTTTTTGTGGTGCGTCAGGTTTCCTCCGTCGTCGCCGCTGAAGCCCCTCCCCCAGCGCACGCCGTTCGCAGGCAGCGGCTTCTTCCCCAAGCTGCCCAGCTGGGATGACTACGAGGAGGTGTCTCTGCCTGAGAAAGTACCCATGAAGCCGCTGGTTTTGGTGAGAGATCCCCCCCCCCCCATGTTAGCATGTTAGCCCCACGGAGAACATTACCTGTTGTTTTGTTACACCCTCGCTGTAGGGTGTAGACCGTTGTAATAATAATGCATTGTGTTTATATACCTGTGTGTGTGTGTACATGTATGTGTTGTGTAGTAATGTGTCGTGACTTGACCTTAAACTGATGTTTATTGGTGAGCTATGTTAACAAGCTGTCTAAAATTGCATTGTTTAAATGTTTTGTGATTGGGATTACATTAGGAGTTTCATTATCTAACGTAGATTGCAAATTTTAGTTTGAGTTGGTTACTATCCTAGGCATGTTTCTGTCCCATATTGGCTCAACGAGGCCAGCTGGAGATCTCTACTCTGAGCTGAGCTCTACTCTGAGCCTGAGCTGAGCTCTACTCTGAGCCTGAGCTGAGCCCTACTCTGAGCCTGAGCTGAGCCCTACTCTGAGCCTGAGCTGAGCCCTACTCTGAGCCTGAGCTGAGCCCTACTCTGAGCCTGAGCTGAGCCCTACTCTGAGCCTGAGCTGAGCCCCCTAGCCCTCTGAGCCTGAGCTGAGCCCTACTCTGAGCCTGAGCTGAGCCCTACTCTGAGCCTGAGCTGAGCCCTACTCTGAGCCTGAGCTGAGCCCTACTCTGAGCCTGAGCTGAGCCCTACTCTGAGCCTGAGCTGAGCCCTACTCTGAGCCTGAGCTGAGCCTGAGCTGAGCCCTACTCTGAGCCTGAGCTGAGCCTGTGTGTGTGTGTGTGTGTGTGTGTGTGTGTGGTAGAGGTGATGTGATGTGTCCCGTCTCCCTGTCAGAATTCCGAGACCTGGAATAAGAGGCACAGCATCGCCATTGGGGAAGTTCAGGAATGCCGACTAATCCGTAGGCGGGAGATCACACAGAGACACATGGACCACATCTGGAAATCCATGAGCTTAGCACAGTATGTATCATATACTATCAGTACTGTTCTTACACGCCAGGTGCGTATCATATACTATCAGTACTGCTCTTACACGCCAGGTGCGTATCATATACCATCAGTACTGCTCTTACACACCAGGTGCGTATCATGTACTATCAGTACTGCTCTTACACGCCAGGTGCATATCATATACAGTACTGCTCATACACACCAGGTGTGCGTATCATATACTATCAGTACTGCTCTTACACACCAGGTGCGTATCATATACTATCAGTACTGCTCTTACACACCAGGTGCGTATCATATACTATCAGTACTGCTCTTACACGCCAGGTGCGTATCATATACTATCAGTACTGCTCTTACACGCCAGGTGCGTATCATATACTATCAGTACTGCTCTTAAACGCCAGGTGCTGAGGCTGTTGAAGGTGTTCAGTCGTTGGGCCAGGTGTTGACTCTTCCCTTCAGCTTGCAGAGGGTGCTGGGTCTGGACTCGCTGGACGGAGTTCTGGACACAAAGGGACTGAACCCAAAGCACATCGTCCACAACGTGTACAGTGTGAACAAGCAGGGGGTCGTGGTGCTGAAGGACAAATCAGGTGAGCCTTGGACCACCTGGGGGTTGGGGGTAAATCTGAGGATGCAGGCGGCCCAGATGGATATTTCTGCTTTTTGAAGTGCACCATCAGTTCTTTCTAGGTTTAGAATTATGATAAGTGTTTGAATTTTCAAAAATCTGAAGCCCATGAATAGCCAGTAGTTGTCCACCAGCAGACTTAACTATTAGTATATTCTTATTTAGAAGGCTATTCTTGGTCTGCTTCCATTTTACCTACGGTTCTAATTCTTCCAAAAAAGTGGGAAGTTATTCTCTTCGCTCCCAGGACTTATTCCTACTAACTGTCCCTAAAGTCCGTACTGAACTGGGAAAAAGGGTTTAGGTATGCTGCTTCCTCTGCTCGGAATCAGTTACAAAATTACCTGAATCTTCGGGAGCTGCTGTCTCACTGGATGCATTCAAAGTGATTTTAAATGACATGGAAGCAAACGCATCTGGCTGTAGACGTTTTGAATGTTGATGATTATTTTTTGATATCTTATGATTCTGTAATTTGTCTTTTGTTTTCATTTTTATTGTTATATGTTTGTTTTATGTCTGCAACCGTGTAATTGTGCTGGAATTGTCCAGGACAAGGACACTCTTGAAAAATATATATTTAATCTCAATGAGGCTCTACTCCTGGTTAAATAAAAAATTAGCCTTATTGGAGAGATTGACATTCTCAAGCTTGTGTTTGTGTTTATAGCTGATCCTCACCCCCATCGTTACATCCCACCGCTAACGTGCTTTCCTCACACCCATCGTTACATCCCACCGCTAACGTGCTTTCCTCACCCCCATCGTTACATCCCACCGCTAACGTGCTTTCCTCACCCCCATCGTTACATCCCACCGCTAACGTGCTTTCCTCACCCCCATCGTTACATCCCACCGATAACGTGCTTTCCTCACCCCCATCGTTACATCCCACCGCTAACGTGCTTTCCTCACTCCCATCGGTACATCCCACCGCTAACGTGCTTTCCTCACTCCCATCGGTACATCCCACCGCTAACGTGCTTTCCTCACGCCCATCGTTACATCCCACCGCTAACGTGCTTTCCTCGCCCCCATCGTTACATCCCACCGCTAACGTGCTTTCCTCACACCCATCGTTACATCCCACCGCTAACGTGCTTTCCTCACGCCCATCGTTACATCCCACCGCTAACGTGCTTTCCTCACTCCCATCGGTACATCCCACCGCTAACGTGCTTTCCTCACGCCCATCGGTACATCCCACCGCTAACGTGCTTTCCTCACTCCCATCGGTACATCCCACCGCTAACGTGCTTTCCTCACTCCCATCGGTACATCCCAACGCTAACGTGCTTTCCTCACTCCCATCGGTACATCCCAACGCTAACGTGCTTTCCTCACTCCCATTGTTACATCCCACCGCTAACGTACTTTCCTCACGCCCATCGTTACATCCCAACGCTAACGTGCTTTCCTCACCCCCATCCTCACTCTCCAACAAATCTACAGGTGATCTACCTCACTGGGTTTTATCAGCAATGAAGTGCTTGGCAAACTGTGAGTACCGAAACATTATGGACTTCTTTTCTGACCTGAATTACTGTAACCCTTTAGCTCCACACCTCACCTGAATAACTGTAACCCTTTAGCTCCACACCTCACCTGAATTACTGTAACCCTTTAGCTCCACACCTGACCTGAATTACTGTAACCCTTTAGCTCCACAACTCACCTGAATGACTGTAACCCTTTAGCTCCACACCTGACCTGAATAACTGTAACCCATTAGCTCCACACCTCACCTGAATTACTGTAACCCTTTAGCTCCACACCTCACCTGAATTACTGTAACCCTTTAGCTCCACACCTCACCTGAATTACTGTAACCCTTTAGCTCCACACCTCACCTGAATTACTGTAACCCTTTAGCTCCACAACTCACCTGAATTACTGTAACCCTTTAGCTCCACACCTGACCTGAATTACTGTAACCCTTTAGCTCCACACCTGACCTGAATTACTGTAACCCTTTAGCTCCACAACTCACCTGAATTACTGTAACCCTTTAGCTCCACACCTGACCTGAATTACTGTAACCCTTTAGCTCCACACCTGCCCTGAATTACTGTAACCCTTTAGCTCCACACCTGCCCTGAATTACTGTAACCCTTTAGCTCCACACCTGCCCTGAATTACTGTAACCCTTTAGCTCCACACCTGCCCTGAATTACTGTAACCCTTTAGCTCCACACCTGACCTGAATTACTGTAACCCTTTAGCTCCACACCTCACCTGAATTACTGTAACCCTTTAGCTCCACAACTCACCTGAATTACTGTAACCCTTTAGCTCCACACCTGACCTGAATAACTGTAACCCTTTAGCTCCACACCTGACCTGAATTACTGTAACCCTTTAGCTCCACACCTGACCTGAATTACTGTAACCCTTTAGCTCCACACCTGACCTGAATTACTGTAACCCTTTAGCTCCACACCTGACCTGAATTACTGTAACCCTTTAGCTCCACACCTGACCTGAATTACTGTAACCCTTTAGCTCCACACCTGACCTGAATTACTGTAACCCTTTAGCTCCCACACCTGACCTGAATTACTGTAACCCTTTAGCTCCCCAACTCACCTGAATTACTGTAACCCTTTAGCTCCACACCTGACCTGATTTACTGTAACCCTTTAGCTCCACACCTGACCTGAATTACTGTAACCCTTTAGCTCCACACCTGACCTGAATTACTGTAACCCTTTAGCTCCACACCTGACCTGAATTACTGTAACCCTTTAGCTCCACACCTGACCTGAATTACTGTAACCCTTTAGCTCCACACCTGAATTACTGTAACCCTTTAGCTCCACACCTGACCTGAATTGCTGTAACCCTTTAGCTCCCCAACTCACCTGAATTACTGTAACCCTTTAGCTCCACACCTGACCTGAATTACTGTAACCCTTTAGCTCCCCAACTCACCTGAATTACTGTAACCCTTTAGCTCCACACCTGACCTGAATTACTGTAACCCTTTAGCTCCACACCTGACCTGAATTACTGTAACCCTTTAGCTCCACAACTCACCTGAATTACTGTAACCCTTTAGCTCCACACCTGACCTGAATTACTGTAACCCTTTAGCTCCACACCTGACCTGAATTACTGTAACCCTTTAGCTCCACACCTGACCTGAATTACTGTAACCCTTTAGCTCCACACCTGACCTGAATTACTGTAACCCTTTAGCTCCACACCTGACCTGAATTACTGTAACCCTTTAGCTCCACACCTGACCTGAATTACTGTAACCCTTTAGCTCCACACCTGACCTGAATTACTGTAACCCTTTAGCTCCACACCTGACCTGAATTACTGTAACCCTTTAGCTCCACACCTGACCTGAATTACTGTAACCCTTTAGCTCCACACCTGACCTGAATTACTGTAACCCTTTAGCTCCACACCTGACCTGAATTACTGTAACCCTTTAGCTCCACACCTGACCTGAATTACTGTAACCCTTTAGCTCCACACCTGACCTGAATTACTGTAACCCTTTAGCTCCACACCTGACCTGAATTACTGTAACCCTTTAGCTCCACACCTGACCTGAATTACTGTAACCCTTTAGCTCCACACCTGACCTGAATTACTGTAACCCTTTAGCTCCACACCTGACCTGAATTACTGTAACCCTTTAGCTCCACACCTGACCTGAATTACTGTAACCCTTTAGCTCCACACCTGACCTGAATTACTGTAACCCTTTAGCTCCACACCTGACCTGAATTACTGTAACCCTTTAGCTCCACACCTGACCTGAATTACTGTAACCCTTTAGCTCCACACCTGACCTGAATTACTGTAACCCTTTAGCTCCACACCTGACCTGAATTACTGTAACCCTTTAGCTCCACACCTGACCTGAATTACTGTAACCCTTTAGCTCCACACCTGACCTGAATTACTGTAACCCTTTAGCTCCACAACTCACCTGAATTACTGTAACCCTTTAGCTCCACACCTGACCTGAATTACTGTAACCCTTTAGCTCCACACCTGACCTGAATTACTGTAACCCTTTAGCTCCACACCTGACCTGAATTACTGTAACCCTTTAGCTCCACACCTGACCTGAATTACTGTAACCCTTTAGCTCCACACCTGACCTGAATTACTGTAACCCTTTAGCTCCACACCTGACCTGAATTACTGTAACCCTTTAGCTCCACACCTGACCTGAATTACTGTAACCCTTTAGCTCCACACCTGACCTGAATTACTGTAACCCTTTAGCTCCACACCTGACCTGAATTACTGTAACCCTTTAGCTCCACACCTGACCTGAATTACTGTAACCCTTTAGCTCCACACCTGACCTGAATTACTGTAACCCTTTAGCTCCACACCTGACCTGAATTACTGTAACCCTTTAGCTCCACACCTGACCTGAATTACTGTAACCCTTTAGCTCCACACCTCACCTGAATTACTGTAACCCTTTAGCTCCACACCTGACCTGAATTACTGTAACCCTTTAGCTCCACACCTGACCTGAATTACTGTAACCCTTTAGCTCCACACCTGACCTGAATTACTGTAACCCTTTAGCTCCACACCTGACCTGAATTACTGTAACCCTTTAGCTCCACAACTCACCTGAATTACTGTAACCCTTTAGCTCCACACCTGACCTGAATTACTGTAACCCTTTAGCTCCACACCTGACCTGAATTACTGTAACCCTTTAGCTCCACACCTGACCTGAATTACTGTAACCCTTTAGCTCCACACCTGACCTGAATTACTGTAACCCTTTAGCTCCACACCTGACCTGAATTACTGTAACCCTTTAGCTCCACACCTGACCTGAATTACTGTAACCCTTTAGCTCCACACCTGACCTGAATTACTGTAACCCTTTAGCTCCACACCTGACCTGAATTACTGTAACCCTTTAGCTCCACACCTGACCTGAATTACTGTAACCCTTTAGCTCCACACCTCACCTGAATTACTGTAACCCTTTAGCTCCACACCTGACCTGAATTACTGTAACCCTTTAGCTCCACACCTCACCTGAATTACTGTAACCCTTTAGCTCCACACCTGACCTGAATTACTGTAACCCTTTAGCTCCACACCTGACCTGAATGACTGTAACCCTTTAGCTCCACAACTCACCTGAATTACTGTAACCCATTAGCTCCACACCTGACCTGAATTACTGTAACCCTTTAGCTCCACAACTCACCTGAATTACTGTAACCCTTTAGCTCCACACCTGACCTGAATTACTGTAACCCTTTAGCTCCACACCTGACCTGAATTACTGTAACCCTTTAGCTCCACACCTGCCCTGAATTACTGTAACCCTTTAGCTCCACACCTGACCTGAATTACTGTAACCCTTTAGCTCCACACCTGACCTGAATTACTGTAACCCTTTAGCTCCACACCTGCCCTGAATTACTGTAACCCTTTAGCTCCACACCTGACCTGAATTACTGTAACCCTTTAGCTCCACACCTGACCTGAATTACTGTAACCCTTTAGCTCCACACCTGACCTGAATTACTGTAACCCTTTAGCTCCACACCTGACCTGAATTACTGTAACCCTTTAGCTCCACACCTGACCTGAATTACTGTAACCCTTTAGCTCCACACCTGACCTGAATTACTGTAACCCTTTAGCTCCACACCTGCCCTGAATTACTGTAACCCTTTAGCTCCACACCTGCCCTGAATTACTGTAACCCTTTAGCTCCACACCTGCCCTGAATTACTGTAACCCTTTAGCTCCACACCTGACCTGAATTACTGTAACCCTTTAGCTCCACACCTGACCTGAATTACTGTAACCCTTTAGCTCCACACCTGCCCTGAATTACTGTAACCCTTTAGCTCCACACCTGACCTGAATTACTGTAACCCTTTAGCTCCACACCTGACCTGAATTACTGTAACCCTTTAGCTCCACACCTGACCTGAATTACTGTAACCCTTTAGCTCCACACCTCACCTGAATTACTGTAACCCTTTAGCTCCACACCTCACCTGAATTACTGTAACCCTTTAGCTCCACACCTGACCTGAATTACTGTAACCCTTTAGCTCCACACCTGACCTGAATTACTGTAACCCTTTAGCTCCACACCTGACCTGAATTACTGTAACCCTTTAGCTCCACACCTCACCTGAATTACTGTAACCCTTTAGCTCCACAACTCACCTGAATTACTGTAACCCTTTAGCTCCACACCTGACCTGAATTACTGTAACCCTTTAGCTCCACACCTGACCTGAATTACTGTAACCCTTTAGCTCCACACCTCACCTGAATTACTGTAACCCTTTAGCTCCACACCTCACCTGAATTACTGTAACCCTTTAGCTCCACAACTCACCTGAATTACTGTAACCCTTTAGCTCCACACCTGACCTGAATTACTGTAACCCTTTAGCTCCACACCTGACCTGAATTACTGTAACCCTTTAGCTCCACAACTCACCTGAATTACTGTAACCCTTTAGCTCCACACCTGACCTGAATTACTGTAACCCTTTAGCTCCACACCTGACCTGAATTACTGTAACCCTTTAGCTCCACACCTGACCTGAATTACTGTAACCCTTTAGCTCCACAACTCACCTGAATTACTGTAACCCTTTAGCTCCACACCTGACCTGAATTACTGTAACCCTTTAGCTCCACAACTCACCTGAATTACTGTAACCCTTTAGCTCCACACCTGCCCTGAATTACTGTAACCCTTTAGCTCCACACCTGACCTGAATTACTGTAACCCTTTAGCTCCACACCTGACCTGAATTACTGTAACCCTTTAGCTCCACACCTGACCTGAATTACTGTAACCCTTTAGCTCCACAACTCACCTGAATTACTGTAACCCTTTAGCTCCACACCTGACCTGAATTACTGTAACCCTTTAGCTCCACACCTGACCTGAATTACTGTAACCCTTTAGCTCCACACCTGACCTGAATTACTGTAACCCTTTAGCTCCACACCTGACCTGAATTACTGTAACCCTTTAGCTCCACAACTCACCTGAATTACTGTAACCCTTTAGCTCCACACCTGACCTGAATTACTGTAACCCTTTAGCTCCACAACTCACCTGAATTACTGTAACCCTTTAGCTCCACACCTGACCTGAATTACTGTAACCCTTTAGCTCCACACCTGACCTGAATTACTGTAACCCTTTAGCTCCACACCTGACCTGAATTACTGTAACCCTTTAGCTCCACACCTGACCTGAATTACTGTAACCCTTTAGCTCCACACCTGACCTGAATTACTGTAACCCTTTAGCTCCCCACCTGAATTACTGTAACCCTTTAGCTCCACACCTGACCTGAATTACTGTAACCCTTTAGCTCCACACCTGACCTGAATTACTGTAACCCTTTAGCTCCACACCTGACCTGAATTACTGTAACCCTTTAGCTCCACACCTGACCTGAATTACTGTAACCCTTTAGCTCCACACCTGACCTGAATTACTGTAACCCTTTAGCTCCACAACTCACCTGAATTACTGTAACCCTTTAGCTCCACACCTGACCTGAATTACTGTAACCCTTTAGCTCCACACCTGACCTGAATTACTGTAACCCTTTAGCTCCACACCTGCCCTGAATTACTGTAACCCTTTAGCTCCACACCTGACCTGAATTACTGTAACCCTTTAGCTCCACACCTGACCTGAATTACTGTAACCCTTTAGCTCCACACCTGCCCTGAATTACTGTAACCCTTTAGCTCCACACCTGACCTGAATTACTGTAACCCTTTAGCTCCACACCTGACCTGAATTACTGTAACCCTTTAGCTCCACACCTGACCTGAATTACTGTAACCCTTTAGCTCCACACCTGACCTGAATTACTGTAACCCTTTAGCTCCACAACCTTACCTGAATTACTGTAACCCTTTAGCTCCACACCTGACCTGAATTACTGTAACCCTTTAGCTCCACACCTGACCTGAATTACTGTAACCCTTTAGCTCCACACCTGACCTGAATTACTGTAACCCTTTAGCTCCACACCTGACCTGAATTACTGTAACCCTTTAGCTCCACACCTGACCTGAATTACTGTAACCCTTTAGCTCCACACCTGACCTGAATTACTGTAACCCTTTAGCTCCACACCTGACCTGAATTACTGTAACCCTTTAGCTCCACACCTGACCTGAATTACTGTAACCCTTTAGCTCCACACCTGACCTGAATTACTGTAACCCTTTAGCTCCACACCTGACCTGAATTACTGTAACCCTTTAGCTCCACACCTGACCTGAATTACTGTAACCCTTTAGCTCCACACCTGACCTGAATTACTGTAACCCTTTAGCTCCACACCTGACCTGAATTACTGTAACCCTTTAGCTCCACACCTGACCTGAATTACTGTAACCCTTTAGCTCCACACCTGACCTGAATTACTGTAACCCTTTAGCTCCACACCTGACCTGAATTACTGTAACCCTTTAGCTCCACACCTGACCTGAATTACTGTAACCCTTTAGCTCCACACCTGACCTGAATTACTGTAACCCTTTAGCTCCACACCTGACCTGAATTACTGTAACCCTTTAGCTCCACACCTGACCTGAATTACTGTAACCCTTTAGCTCCACACCTGACCTGAATTACTGTAACCCTTTAGCTCCACACCTGACCTGAATTACTGTAACCCTTTAGCTCCACACCTGACCTGAATTACTGTAACCCTTTAGCTCCACACCTGACCTGAATTACTGTAACCCTTTAGCTCCACACCTGACCTGAATTACTGTAACCCTTTAGCTCCACACCTGACCTGAATTACTGTAACCCTTTAGCTCCACACCTGACCTGAATTACTGTAACCCTTTAGCTCCACACCTGACCTGAATTACTGTAACCCTTTAGCTCCACACCTGACCTGAATTACTGTAACCCTTTAGCTCCACACCTGACCTGAATTACTGTAACCCTTTAGCTCCACACCTGACCTGAATTACTGTAACCCTTTAGCTCCACACCTCACCTGAATTACTGTAACCCTTTAGCTCCACAACTCACCTGAATTACTGTAACCCTTTAGCTCCACACCTGACCTGAATTACTGTAACCCTTTAGCTCCACACCTGACCTGAATTACTGTAACCCTTTAGCTCCACACCTGACCTGAATTACTGTAACCCTTTAGCTCCACACCTGACCTGAATTACTGTAACCCTTTAGCTCCACACCTGACCTGAATTACTGTAACCCTTTAGCTCCACACCTGACCTGAATTACTGTAACCCTTTAGCTCCACAACTGACCTGAATTACTGTAACCCTTTAGCTCCACACCTGACCTGAATTACTGTAACCCTTTAGCTCCACACCTGACCTGAATTACTGTAACCCTTTAGCTCCACACCTGCCCTGAATTACTGTAACCCTTTAGCTCCACACCTGACCTGAATTACTGTAACCCTTTAGCTCCACACCTGACCTGAATTACTGTAACCCTTTAGCTCCACACCTGACCTGAATTACTGTAACCCTTTAGCTCCACACCTGACCTGAATTACTGTAACCCTTTAGCTCCACACCTGACCTGAATTACTGTAACCCTTTAGCTCCACACCTGACCTGAATTACTGTAACCCTTTAGCTCCACAACTCACCTGAATTACTGTAACCCTTTAGCTCCACACCTGACCTGAATTACTGTAACCCTTTAGCTCCACACCTGACCTGAATTACTGTAACCCTTTAGCTCCACACCTGACCTGAATTACTGTAACCCTTTAGCTCCACACCTGACCTGAATTACTGTAACCCTTTAGCTCCACACCTGACCTGAATTACTGTAACCCTTTAGCTCCACACCTGACCTGAATTACTGTAACCCTTTAGCTCCACACCTGACCTGAATTACTGTAACCCTTTAGCTCCACACCTGACCTGAATTACTGTAACCCTTTAGCTCCACACCTGACCTGAATTACTGTAACCCTTTAGCTCCACAACTCACCTGAATTACTGTAACCCTTTAGCTCCACACCTGACCTGAATTACTGTAACCCTTTAGCTCCACACCTGACCTGAATTACTGTAACCCTTTAGCTCCACACCTGACCTGAATTACTGTAACCCTTTAGCTCCACACCTGACCTGAATTACTGTAACCCTTTAGCTCCACACCTGACCTGAATTACTGTAACCCTTTAGCTCCACACCTGACCTGAATTACTGTAACCCTTTAGCTCCACAACTCACCTGAATTACTGTAACCCTTTAGCTCCACACCTGACCTGAATTACTGTAACCCTTTAGCTCCACACCTGACCTGAATTACTGTAACCCTTTAGCTCCACACCTGACCTGAATTACTGTAACCCTTTAGCTCCACACCTGACCTGAATTACTGTAACCCTTTAGCTCCACACCTGACCTGAATTACTGTAACCCTTTAGCTCCACACCTGACCTGAATTACTGTAACCCTTTAGCTCCACACCTGACCTGAATTACTGTAACCCTTTAGCTCCACACCTGACCTGAATTACTGTAACCCTTTAGCTCCACACCTGACCTGAATTACTGTAACCCTTTAGCTCCACAACTCACCTGAATTACTGTAACCCTTTAGCTCCACACCTGACCTGAATTACTGTAACCCTTTAGCTCCACACCTGACCTGAATTACTGTAACCCTTTAGCTCCACACCTGACCTGAATTACTGTAACCCTTTAGCTCCACACCTGACCTGAATTACTGTAACCCTTTAGCTCCACACCTGACCTGAATTACTGTAACCCTTTAGCTCCACACCTGACCTGAATTACTGTAACCCTTTAGCTCCACACCTGACCTGAATTACTGTAACCCTTTAGCTCCACACCTGACCTGAATTACTGTAACCCTTTAGCTCCACACCTGACCTGAATTACTGTAACCCTTTAGCTCCACACCTGACCTGAATTACTGTAACCCTTTAGCTCCACAACTCACCTGAATTACTGTAACCCTTTAGCTCCACACCTGACCTGAATTACTGTAACCCTTTAGCTCCACACCTGACCTGAATTACTGTAACCCTTTAGCTCCACACCTGACCTGAATTACTGTAACCCTTTAGCTCCACACCTGACCTGAATTACTGTAACCCTTTAGCTCCACACCTGACCTGAATTACTGTAACCCTTTAGCTCCACACCTGACCTGAATTACTGTAACCCTTTAGCTCCACACCTGACCTGAATTACTGTAACCCTTTAGCTCCACACCTGACCTGAATTACTGTAACCCTTTAGCTCCACACCTGACCTGAATTACTGTAACCCTTTAGCTCCACACCTGACCTGAATTACTGTAACCCTTTAGCTCCACACCTGACCTGAATTACTGTAACCCTTTAGCTCCACACCTGACCTGAATTACTGTAACCCTTTAGCTCCACACCTGACCTGAATTACTGTAACCCTTTAGCTCCACACCTGACCTGAATTACTGTAACCCTTTAGCTCCACACCTGACCTGAATTACTGTAACCCTTTAGCTCCACACCTGACCTGAATTACTGTAACCCTTTAGCTCCACACCTGACCTGAATTACTGTAACCCTTTAGCTCCACACCTGACCTGAATTACTGTAACCCTTTAGCTCCACACCTGACCTGAATTACTGTAACCCTTTAGCTCCACACCTGACCTGAATTACTGTAACCCTTTAGCTCCACACCTGACCTGAATTACTGTAACCCTTTAGCTCCACACCTGACCTGAATTACTGTAACCCTTTAGCTCCACACCTGACCTGAATTACTGTAACCCTTTAGCTCCACACCTGACCTGAATTACTGTAACCCTTTAGCTCCACACCTGACCTGAATTACTGTAACCCTTTAGCTCCACACCTGACCTGAATTACTGTAACCCTTTAGCTCCACACCTGACCTGAATTACTGTAACCCTTTAGCTCCACACCTGACCTGAATTACTGTAACCCTTTAGCTCCACACCTGACCTGAATTACTGTAACCCTTTAGCTCCACACCTGACCTGAATTACTGTAACCCTTTAGCTCCACACCTGACCTGAATTACTGTAACCCTTTAGCTCCACACCTGACCTGAATTACTGTAACCCTTTAGCTCCACACCTGACCTGAATTACTGTAACCCTTTAGCTCCACACCTGACCTGAATTACTGTAACCCTTTAGCTCCACACCTGACCTGAATTACTGTAACCCTTTAGCTCCACACCTGACCTGAATTACTGTAACCCTTTAGCTCCACACCTGACCTGAATTACTGTAACCCTTTAGCTCCACACCTGACCTGAATTACTGTAACCCTTTAGCTCCACACCTGACCTGAATTACTGTAACCCTTTAGCTCCACACCTGACCTGAATTACTGTAACCCTTTAGCTCCACACCTCACCTGAATTACTGTAACCCTTTAGCTCCACAACTCACCTGAATTACTGTAACCCTTTAGCTCCACACCTGACCTGAATTACTGTAACCCTTTAGCTCCACACCTGACCTGAATGACTGTAACCCTTTAGCTCCACACCTGACCTGAATTACTGTAACCCATTAGCTCCACAACTCACCTGAATTACTGTAACCCTTTAGCTCCACAACTCACCTGAATTACTGTAACTCTTTAGCTCCACACCTGACCTGAATTACTGTAACCCTTTAGCTCCACACCTGACCTGAATTACTGTAACCCTTTAGCTCCACACCTGACCTGAATTACTGTAACCCTTTAGCTCCACACCTGACCTGAATTACTGTAACCCTTTAGCTCCACACCTGACCTGAATTACTGTAACCCTTTAGCTCCACAACTCACCTGAATTACTGTAACCCTTTAGCTCCACACCTGACCTGAATTACTGTAACCCTTTAGCTCCACACCTGACCTGAATTACTGTAACCCTTTAGCTCCACACCTGCCCTGAATTACTGTAACCCTTTAGCTCCACACCTGACCTGAATTACTGTAACCCTTTAGCTCCACACCTGACCTGAATTACTGTAACCCTTTAGCTCCACAACTCACCTGAATTACTGTAACCCTTTAGCTCCACACCTGACCTGAATTACTGTAACCCTTTAGCTCCACAACTCACCTGAATTACTGTAACCCTTTAGCTCCCCAACTCACCTGAATTACTGTAACCCTTTAGCTCCACACCTGCCCTGAATTACTGTAACCCTTTAGCTCCACACCTGCCCTGAATTACTGTAACCCTTTAGCTCCACACCTGCCCTGAATTACTGTAACCCTTTAGCTCCACAACTCACCTGAATTACTGTAACCCTTTAGCTCCCCAACTCACCTGAATTACTGTAACCCTTTAGCTCCACACCTGCCCTGAATTACTGTAACCCTTTAGCTCCACACCTGACCTGAATTACTGTAACCCTTTAGCTCCACACCTGACCTGAATTACTGTAACCCATTAGCTCCACACCTGACCTGAATTACTGTAACCCTTTAGCTCCACACCTGACCTGAATTACTGTAACCCTTTAGCTCCACACCTGACCTGAATTACTGTAACCCATTAGCTCCACACCTGACCTGAATTACTGTAACCCTTTAGCTCCACACCTGACCTGAATTACTGTAACCCTTTAGCTCCACACCTGCCCTGAATTACTGTAACCCTTTAGCTCCCCACCTGCCCTGAATTACTGTAACCCTTTAGCTCCCCACCTGCCCTGAATTACTGTAACCCATTAGCTCCACACCTGACCTGAATTACTGTAACCCATTAGCTCCACACCTGACCTGAATTACTGTAACCCTTTAGCTCCACACCTGACCTGAATTACTGTAACCCTTTAGCTCCACACCTGACCTGAATTACTGTAACCCTTTAGCTCCACACCTGACCTGAATTACTGTAACCCTTTAGCTCCACACCTGACCTGAATTACTGTAACCCTTTAGCTCCACACCTCACCTGAATTACTGTAACCCTTTAGCTCCACACCTCACCTGAATTACTGTAACCCTTTAGCTCCACACCTGACCTGAATTACTGTAACCCTTTAGCTCCACACCTGACCTGAATTACTGTAACCCTTTAGCTCCACACCTGACCTGAATTACTGTAACCCTTTAGCTCCACACCTCACCTGAATTACTGTAACCCTTTAGCTCCACAACTCACCTGAATTACTGTAACCCTTTAGCTCCACACCTGACCTGAATTACTGTAACCCTTTAGCTCCACACCTGACCTGAATTACTGTAACCCTTTAGCTCCACAACTCACCTGAATTACTGTAACCCTTTAGCTCCACAACTCACCTGAATTACTGTAACCCTTTAGCTCCACAACTCACCTGAATTACTGTAACCCTTTAGCTCCACACCTGACCTGAATTACTGTAACCCTTTAGCTCCCCACCTGACCTGAATTACTGTAACCCTTTAGCTCCACAACTCACCTGAATGACTGTAACCCTTTAGCTCCACACCTGACCTGAATTACTGTAACCCTTTAGCTCCACACCTGACCTGAATGACTGTAACCCTTTAGCTCCACACCTGACCTGAATTACTGTAACCCTTTAGCTCCACACCTGACCTGAATTACTGTAACCCTTTAGCTCCACACCTGACCTGAATTACTGTAACCCTTTAGCTCCACAACTCACCTGAATTACTGTAACCCTTTAGCTCCACAACTCACCTGAATTACTGTAACCCTTTAGCTCCACACCTGACCTGAATTACTGTAACCCTTTAGCTCCACACCTGCCCTGAATTACTGTAACCCTTTAGCTCCACACCTGCCCTGAATTACTGTAACCCTTTAGCTCCACACCTGACCTGAATTACTGTAACCCATTAGCTCCACACCTGACCTGAATTACTGTAACCCTTTAGCTCCACAACTCACCTGAATTACTGTAACCCATTAGCTCCACAACTCACCTGAATTACTGTAACCCATTAGCTCCACACCTGACCTGAATTACTGTAACCCTTTAGCTCCACACCTGCCCTGAATTACTGTAACCCTTTAGCTCCACACCTGCCCTGAATTACTGTAACCCTTTAGCTCCACACCTGACCTGAATTACTGTAACCCTTTAGCTCCACACCTGCCCTGAATTACTGTAACCCTTTAGCTCCACACCTGCCCTGAATTACTGTAACCCTTTAGCTCCACACCTGACCTGAATTACTGTAACCCTTTAGCTCCACACCTGACCTGAATTACTGTAACCCTTTAGCTCCACAACTCACCTGAATTACTGTAACCCTTTAGCTCCTCACCTGCCCTGAATTACTGTAACCCTTTAGCTCCACACCTGACCTGAATTACTGTAACCCTTTAGCTCCACACCTGACTTGAATTACTGTAACCCTTTAGCTCCACACCTGACCTGAATTACTGTAACCCTTTAGCTCCACACCTGACCTGAATTACTGTAACCCTTTAGCTCCACACCTGACCTGAATTACTGTAACCCTTTAGCTCCACACCTGACCTGAATTACTGTAACCCTTTAGCTCCACACCTGACCTGAATTACTGTAACCCTTTAGCTCCACACCTGACCTGAATTACTGTAACCCTTTAGCTCCACACCTGACCTGAATTACTGTAACCCTTTAGCTCCACACCTGACCTGAATTACTGTAACCCTTTAGCTCCACACCTGACCTGAATTACTGTAACCCTTTAGCTCCACACCTGACCTGAATTACTGTAACCCTTTAGCTCCACACCTGACCTGAATTACTGTAACCCTTTAGCTCCACACCTGACCTGAATTACTGTAACCCTTTAGCTCCACACCTGACCTGAATTACTGTAACCCTTTAGCTCCACACCTGACCTGAATTACTGTAACCCTTTAGCTCCACACCTGACCTGAATTACTGTAACCCTTTAGCTCCACACCTGACCTGAATTACTGTAACCCTTTAGCTCCACACCTGACCTGAATTACTGTAACCCTTTAGCTCCACAACTCACCTGAATTACTGTAACCCATTAGCTCCACACCTGCCCTGAATTACTGTAACCCTTTAGCTCCACACCTGACCTGAATTACTGTAACCCTTTAGCTCCACACCTGACCTGAATTACTGTAACCGTTTAGCTCCACACCTGACCTGAATTACTGTAACCCTTTAGCTCCACACCTGACCTGAATTACTGTAACCATTTAGCTCCACACCTGACCTGAATTACTGTAACCCTTTAGCTCCACACCTGACCTGAATTACTGTAACCCTTTAGCTCCACACCTGACCTGAATGACTGTAACCCTTTAGCTCCACACCTGACCTGAATGACTGTAACCCTTTAGCTCCACACCTGACCTGAATTACTGTAACCCTTTAGCTCCACACCTGACCTGAATGACTGTAACCCTTTAGCTCCACACCTGACCTGAATTACTGTAACCCTTTAGCTCCACACCTG
Source organism: Ilyophis sp. 1 JC-2022 (assembly GCA_022702515.1). NCBI lineage: Eukaryota > Metazoa > Chordata > Actinopteri > Anguilliformes > Synaphobranchidae > Ilyophis > Ilyophis sp. 1 JC-2022. The sequence continues at coordinate 347,026 of CM040394.1, read as the reverse complement.
ACCTGAATTACTGTAACCCTTTAGCTCCACAACTCACCTGAATTACTGTAACCCATTAGCTCCACACCTGCCCTGAATTACTGTAACCCATTAGCTCCACACCTGACCTGAATTACTGTAACCCTTTAGCTCCACACCTGACCTGAATTACTGTAACCCTTTAGCTCCACAACTCACCTGAATTACTGTAACCCATTAGCTCCACACCTGCCCTGAATTACTGTAACCCTTTAGCTCCACACCTGACCTGAATTACTGTAACCCTTTAGCTCCACACCTGACCTGAATTACTGTAACCCTTTAGCTCCACACCTGACCTGAATTACTGTAACCCTTTAGCTCCACACCTGACCTGAATTACTGTAACCCTTTAGCTCCACACCTGACCTGAATTACTGTAACCCTTTAGCTCCACACCTGACCTGAATTACTGTAACCCTTTAGCTCCACACCTGACCTGAATTACTGTAACCCTTTAGCTCCACACCTGACCTGAATTACTGTAACCCTTTAGCTCCACACCTGACCTGAATTACTGTAACCCTTTAGCTCCACACCTGACCTGAATTACTGTAACCCTTTAGCTCCACACCTGACCTGAATTACTGTAACCCTTTAGCTCCACACCTGACCTGAATTACTGTAACCCTTTAGCTCCACACCTGACCTGAATTACTGTAACCCTTTAGCTCCACACCTGACCTGAATTACTGTAACCCTTTAGCTCCACACCTGACCTGAATTACTGTAACTCTTTAGCTCCACAACTCACCTGAATTACTGTAACCCTTTAGCTCCACACCTGACCTGAATTACTGTAACCCTTTAGCTCCACACCTGACCTGAATTACTGTAACCCTTTAGCTCCACACCTGCCCTGAATTACTGTAACCCTTTAGCTCCACACCTGACCTGAATTACTGTAACCCTTTAGCTCCATACCTGACCTGAATTACTGTAACCCTTTAGCTCCACACCTGACCTGAATTTCTGTAACCCTTTAGCTCCACACCTGACCTGAATTACTGTAACCCTTTAGCTCCACACCTGCCCTGAATTACTGTAACCCATTAGCTCCACACCTGACCTGAATTACTGTAACCCTTTAGCTCCACACCTGACCTGAATTACTGTAACCCTTGAGCTCCACACCTGACCTGAATTACTGTAACCCATTAGCTCCACACCTGACCTGAATTACTGTAACCCATTAGCTCCACACCTGACCTGAATTACTGTAACCCTTTAGCTCCACACCTGACCTGAATTACTGTAACCCATTAGCTCCACACCTGACCTGAATTACTGTAACCCTTTAGCTCCACACCTGACCTGAATTACTGTAACCCTTTAGCTCCACACCTGACCTGAATTACTGTAACCCTTTAGCTCCACACCTGACCTGAATTACTGTAACCCTTTAGCTCCACACCTGACCTGAATTACTGTAACCCTTTAGCGCCACACCTGACCAGGAAGCACAGTCATCCTTCAAACACCAGGTTCCTGAGCATTTTCTGTCTGGGATCTCGATCTTAAAGCATTTCCCCCAGGTGTTTGTACCAGCTGGGGTTTTGACATCATAAGCAAGCCCACATGCACTCGGGCTCTCGCCGGTACAGTCAGGCCAGTGGGCTGCTGGTGAGTTTTTATGGAGGAGTACTGAAGGCCCAGGAACCGAGTGGGTCTGTGTTCGTTTCCTCCAGGGCCCAACGGCAGTGAGACCAGCCAGCCCATGTACCCTGGGTTCGAGAAGGATGTGCTGAAGACCGTGGCAGACTACTTCCAGAAACTTCTGGAACCACTGCTCACCTTCCAGCTGTATGAAGTGTTTGTCAATATCCTCGGTGAGTGATTAAAATGGACTGAAGATCAATATCCCCGGTGAGTGATTAAAATGGACTGATGATCAATATCCCCGGTGAGTGATTAAAATGGACTGAAGATCAATATCCCCGGTGAGTGATTAAAATGGTGTAAAGACTGATAATCATGGATGCCTCTTCTGTTCTTCCTGTTGCTATTGTTGTAACTAATGATGATGACGATTGTAATGCAATGGCAACAATATGTTAATTCCCAATTACTGTAATAATAACAAAAACAACAGAGGCTGCAGTAATATATTAGTGGCTTGTGCTTCCTGATATTTCTGCTCTGGCTGTGTTGCTCAGTGCCCATTTTACTGCTTAATCTGGCGACTCCGGTCAGCTAGAGGAACATTAACAGAATGCAGTCATAAGAGAGACGCTTGGTTTAGTAGTAGAAACGACTGTAAAAGTATTTGGTAAACATAGTAAATACCCCCCTGAGGACTGAAAGTGTGCCCCCACCCCCCACCCCCCAGGCCTGTTGCAGAAGAGGCAGGTCGCGGCCGACGCCCTGCAGGTCTGTTGCCTGCTGCTTCCCCCGCCAAACCGCCGTAAACTGCAGCTGCTGATGCGCCTGATGGCGCGCGTCTGTCACAACCCGCGGCTCCCCGTGCTCAACAACACCATCGCCACCCGCACTCTGGTACGCCACAGCTCCTTACCGTGCGTTTTACTGTGGTTAGATACAGCAGTGAATGAGCAGCTGTGTGTTTTACTGTGATTAGATACAGCAGTGAATGAGCAGCTGCGTGTTTTACTGTGGTTAGATACAGCAGTGAATGAGCAGCTGTGTGTTTTACTGTGGTTAGATACAGCAGTGAATGAGCAGCTGTGTGTTTTACTGTGATTAGATACAGCAGTGAATGAGCAGCTGTGTGTTTTACTGTGATTAGATACAGCAGTGAATGAGCAGCTGTGTGTTTTACTGTGGTTAGATACAGCAGTGAATGAGCAGCTGTGTTTTACTGTGATTAGATACAGCAGTGAATGAGCAGCTGTGTGTTTTACTGTGATTAGATACAGCAGTGAATGAGCAGCTGTGTGTTTTACTGTGGTTAGATACAGCAGTGAATGAGCAGCCGTGTGTTTTACTGTGGTTAGATACAGCAGTGAATGAGCAGCTGTGTGTTTTACTGTGATTAGATACAGCAGTGAATGAGCAGCTGCGTGTTTTACTGTGGTTAGATACAGCAGTGAATGAGCAGCTGTGTGTTTTACTGTGGTTAGATACAGCAGTGAATGAGCTGCTGTGTGTTTTACTGTGGTTAGATACAGCAGTGAATGAGCAGCCGTGTGTTTTACTGTGATTAGATACAGCAGTGAATGAGCAGCTGTGTGTTTTACTGTGGTTAGATACAGCAGTGAATGAGCAGCTGTGTGTTTTACTGTGGTTAGATACAGCAGTGAATGAGCAGCTGTGTGTTTTACTGTGATTAGATAAAGCAGTGAATGACCAGCTGTGTGTTTTACTGTGGTTAGATACAGCAGTGAATGAGCAGCTGTGTGTTTTACTGTGATTAGATACAGCAGTGAATGAGCAGCTGTGTGTTTTACTGTGGTTAGATACAGCAGTGAATGAGCAGCTGTGTGTTTTACTGTGATTAGATACAGCAGTGAATGACCAGCTGTGTGTTTTACTGTGGTTAGATACAGCAGTGAATGAGCAGCCGTGTGTTTTACTGTGATTAGATACAGCAGTGAATGAGCAGCTGTGTGTTTTACTGTGGTTAGATACAGCAGTGAATGAGCAGCTGTGCGTTTTACTGTGATTAGATACAGCAGTGAATGAGCATTGTTTTATAAGATGCTTTAGGGTCATTTTTTGGAAGACAACTTGCCCAGAGTTGTACAGCGCTGCCACTGAATATTCTGGACATTTTTCATGTCCTGAATTGAATGAGTTCATGTCCTGAGTGGATTGAAATGGACCTGACCCTCCTCTCTGATTTGGAGCATTTCACTCACTTCCTGTCTAGATGGTGCAGACCTTCTCGCGCTGCATCTTGCGCTCAGAGGATGAGGAGGACTTGGACGAGCTGCTGGCCACCAAGCTGGTCACCTTCATGATGGACGACCACGAGCAGGTCCTACGTGCACCGGCCCGGCTGCAGAGAGCCGTGGAGGAACACCTGGCTCACCTGCGCAGGGTCCAGGTGAGTCTAACAGGCCTGACCGTCAACACGGAACACAGGGTTCTCAAAAATGAAATTAAAGAAAGTGTAAGAATCCACACAGGTTAAAAACACTGACTACTTGGAGTTGTGCTTGAGAACCATGCTGATAGAGTGCCAGAAACGGCCCCGCTGTGCTGATGCAGAACAGGATGGAGTAAAGGATGGAGTAAAGATGTACTGTATATTCTACTTCCACATGTTAAAGTTGCTTGGTCTCAAAGAAACGGTGCGATGCCTAACAACGTTTTGAAATCTCGGATTTTGACATTGGCAGAAGATGCAAGGATATTAAAATGGTTTGAAAATTGTGTTCAGCAGTGCTGATATGAACATCCACACTGCTAGTGTGAACTGTGGTTGACCAATGAGCAGGACCAGAGCTGTGTGTTTGTTCACGTGTGTGTGTGTGTGTGTGTGTGTGTGTGTGTGTGTGTGTGTGTGTGTGTGTGTGTGTGTGTGTGTGTGTGTGTGTGTGCTCCCCCCAGATTAAGTACTCGGGTGCAGATGCGGACTCCTCCCTGGTCTCCCCCTCGTACTGCAGGCAGATCAGTAAGGAGGAGTTTGAGGAGCAGCGTGTTCGGGGGGCCCAGGAGCCCATGGAGGACCTGCTCGAGAGCATCATCAACAACAAGGACCTGTCTGTCAAAGACAAGAAGAAGAGACTAAAACAGGTAACGCACAACCACAGTGCCTAATCACAGCCCAGTCCATCTAACACCGATATTGCGAAAATGACAGCAACCAATCCCATACAGGGTAATTTAAACAGAATCCCCTTTGGATCGCATTCTCTTTATGTTGGTGTAAGCCCTAACTGAGGTGTGTGAGTGTGTGAGTGAGTGAGTGAGTGAGTGTGTGTGTGTGTGAGTGTGTGAGTGTGTGAGTGTGTGAGTGTGTGAGTGTGTGAGTGTGTGAGTGTGTGAGTGTGTGAGTGTGTGAGTGTGCTGGCCCTAACCTTTTAGTAGCCCTAGGCAAGATCTGTAAATGGTGCAAATGATCCAAGTTGGTTTTTTTGTTTTTTTTAAAACTAACGTTATATGTCGATAGTTACCAAGGAACATAATGCATTAGAGTAATGTGTAACCTACGGGTCAAGGTAACGTTGGCGAAATACCTCAACTAAAACATTTCCGAAACGTTTAGAAACTAAAACCTTGTTCCTTCCTTTCATTCAGTGACTCTTCCTCCAGCGGCAGCGCTGCTCTCTGACTGAAGATTCCGTGTCACATGATATGTTGCGGGTAGCGAGAACACTATATAGTTCTGTGGCGAGAACCGCATGGAGTGTTAGGAGCGCCCAAGTGTCAGTGTAAAAAAAAATTATGAAAAACTATCGGTCACAGGTCCTCCGATACAGTATGGTCCAGAAACGCAAATATCGGCCCGATGTATCCATCCGCTTCTAGTTAAATTATATATACATATATTATGAATATGCAAATACCCTTTTACCAAAGAACATTATGAAAAGAAGATGTATGGTTTCTTGACGTATCAAGTAAATTAATACACAGACGCACACTTTCCAGGAATGATTTCAGAGCGAGGAGATGGAGGGGTGGCTCGTCCATTATGAGAGGATACAGTTTATGAGAACAGGCTTTTCAGGCTGGTAAAAACCTGCGAAAATAGCAGGAAAGCAATGTACATAAGTTGTTTGCGTAAAACGAAACAAATAAAACTAGAAATGCTGTTATGTCCGGCTGTAATTTATTGTTCAGAGCATCCAATAAGACATTGCAAACACCGTTGCAAAGGTTATAATGTCTTATATTAGATATAAGAGTTCAATGTCAATGAAACCAGAATTAACTGGAATGCTTGAGACAGGTTTGAACAGCATGCAGGGTTTTAAGCGTGGGGATTTCAGAAGGTGTACTAGCGTTATAAAGGGGTGTTTATTTCTCAAACGGATTGTCCAAGACAATAAATGCCCGCTGAATCTGGAAACGGATATCTCTGCATAAAACCAATGGTAGGATTGTATATTTTATTTCAAAATTGGTAGTAGATATTGACAGTAGAATAATGTGGTATAATTATGCAAGAATTTAATTTGTTTATTTTGCTGTTGAGTGAACAGGACTTTTGATGGCTGCATTGGCATATGTTCAGGCTATTGTTAGGTTTATCTTGTTGCTATGACAGAATACAAATCTTTGGTGGTAAAAAAATATTTTTCTGAACTCTGATGCTATTGACCGCTGTGTCACGCATGGGTAGGTATAGTTGCAGGTAAGACTGCTTGTTAAATGGACTAGCTAGTAGCTACATGACAATAGTGGCACTTAGAAACTCTGTATTTTGCAGAGTTGTCATGAATCGTGGACTAATAAAGCTCAAACACAGGGTTTGTTATTTCCACTCCGTTTGCTTGCAGGAGCAAGGAATGTCTCGGCATTCTCATGGCGTCGGTGCCATGCCACTGGGGTGTCTGCACCAAGGGGATTTAGGGTCAACTGGAGCTAGAATTCCATACAGTCCACAGGAAGCTCCTCCTCCATGTTGCAAGTGAAACAGGACGTTGTCTTGTTTATTGCACGACTGCCAATAAAGTTTATAAAAAGGGCAACATGGCCACTGTAATAAGTAAGGCTGTAATACTGGGCATAGCATATTAGTTGGCAACCATGACATGTTTGTGATTGGATGTATGTAACTGCTTAAAGGGGTAATATTGTGATTTGCCTTACTTTCTGGTGTTTTGTATGATATTGGTACATAGGGGCATTGCGAGAACACCACGGAACTATCAAATTTGTATTTTCTTTAGGTTTGAAGAAATAGACTATTTAAATCTGCGGTCCCATTTTCAGGTCGTTTCTCGTGTGACGCCATATGAGAAATAACCTCTCCCCGTGTCTCAAAACTGTCTATGGAACACTCCCCCATCCACGCCCACTAAAGTAAAAGGACGTGAATTTGAACCTCACTAATTTGCGGCGACAAGCTAATGTAAGTTATTCGGTTTCATCTGATTTTACTCGAAAAATGTCTCTGCTTTCACGATCTGTTTGTGTTAGTCATATTCAGTTTTAAAATATAGTTTTGAAGCTTTGTAGCATGACAAATTAGCACCGTAGCTTCGCGACGTAGCTTTCACCTGCCCCACCAGTCACACAATCACATGGGCTGCCTTCAAGCTAATGTATTGGGCTTCACCTTGGCTTACATAATATGCGTGTCTAATGTCAAATTCAGTGTGCACATATAGCTTTGAAGCTTTCAAAAGTCGTATATCACAAGCCAGCACTGGTCCTTTGCATAGCTATCTTGTAAGCAGTCACGCAGTAAGACAAGCTAATGCAAGTAATTTGGTTTTCTCATTTTACACGAAAAATGTCTTTGCTTTCATGTTAATGTCATATTCATTTAAAAATATAGATAGTTTTGAAGCTTTTAAACGTAGCATGACAAGCTAACGCCGTACCTTCGCGTCGTTTTGTGTAGCCAGTTTTCATCGGCTGCTTTCAAGACGACAAATTAATTGGGTTTCATCCGATTTTTCTTAAAAAATAACGTTAACCCTCCTGCGCTATGGCAGTACCATACACAGCGCACTCTGTTCGCCCGTACTCTAGCCTTACTTTATCGCACATACCCAGTCTCGAGGTAACTATGGTAACTCTCTGACTGACAGTTCTCATTGATACGCCTACAAAACGAGGTAAACTTGGAGAATGGGAAATTTGGGCATATAAAAAGGAGTTTTATAGTACTTAAAAATGACTGAATAACAACATTCATGGACACATTCACTTTGATGTTACCTGAAGATAACTGCCATGTCACATTCAACCACCATGTTACCCCTTTAATGGTTAATGTTTGTTATAAAAGTTTGTGCAATTGTGCTACTATTGTTTATTTTTTTGGACAGCTCCAAGCCATCCACCGCGCTGCGTTAGTTTTAATATACATCCCACACAGAAAATAACTTGCATGTGATCTATTTTAAATACTAACCGGTCATAACATTGCACGCTGATCTTGACACACGCACCGATAACCGTACAGTTCTCCTTATGTGTTTGGTATGGTTCACGTCCATTAACTAGCACCAGCTAAAGCTATGTTCAAACCTCCCTCCATTTTTCTCTGAACACGTGTCCCAGACGAGGCGAACATGAAAACCCCCACGGGTGCCCAATGCAGACGCACGCACGCACACATGCACACCAAACAGTACCTGTTTGGTACTTTGTGTTCAATAAACTATTACGTTTTCCAAGATTGCGTGTATTAATGTGTCTCTTGTGTTGAACTAAGTCAGCCAATGCTAATCGCAGGGATTCCCCCAAATGCCTTCACCTTCTACCTGAATAATTTGTATTAATTCGGTATCAACTGAGTACATAATATTGTGATTTTGTTGAGATAATTGTGTAATTTTATTCATAATTTAATTATTAATGGAAGTTGTCCATTTTAGTTAGTATATTCTTTTTTGACAATAGTATATAAAATTTTATGAGACTGATTTATTATACAGAAATGACACCCAGTGGTATAAGGATGGTAGAGGCGTGTCTCCTATGTCTGGTGCTGCCCATGTGAGGCCTCTGATTCAGACATCATATTACCAATCATCCTGCTCACTGCTACCAGATTCTTACGTATTCCAGTACATAAGTGACGCCCCGTGTGAGAATTAAATGTATTCCGTGCACGGATAAAGGAAAATAAATAATGAAGTGTCCACCCCCTCCTCTCCAATCAGTTCCAGAGGTCATACCCAGAAATCTACAGGAGGCGTTTTCCGACAGTGGAGAGCGAGGCGGCGGCTGTCCCGGAGAGGCCGGCATTCCGGACGAAACCCCAGCTGAGGTTCCTCGCCCTGAAGAAGCCCTTCCAGCCTTTTCAGCGGAGCTGGAGCTTCAGAGCCTGAGTCCGGCCCGAGTCCGGCCCAGCTTCGGAGCCCGAGTCCGGCCCGCATGCTTGAATTTTCTAAATATTCCTGCAGATCTCTTGAGAATTTTCAAGTGAAACACATCAAGTAATCAAGATGTACAATTATATTAATAAATAATAAAAAAATAAAAAAAAGTTATAATAAAAATTGGTGAAAATAGACACAAAATTTTCAAAGTCACAAAATCCTTCTGCATGGGGTATTTAAAAAATAATAAAAATTTATTTTAAATATGCCGGTCATATCGTTAACATGACCCTAAAGTATAAATTCATACGACAAACGGTCCAAACTGTTAAATTACTGTAATGGGAATTAGTATGTGAAACAAATGTGCAAGAAAGGTTTTTTGGGGTCGTTTTGTCACTAGTTTGGCCTGCTACTCCTTAATCCTACAGCAGTGTAAGCAGGAAGTTGCCTTTTATCCAAAATCGTTCATTGTTCAGTGCTGTGACAAACACAGTTTTGGTCAGTTATTTTCACAAATGTTTGTGTCCCAGAACTAATATTATAATTCCTGTGTTTTGCTGGGGATTTGAGATAATGGATGGTGACTGGTTGCTGGTTGTTTGAGATAATGGTTGGTGACTGGTTGCTGGTGGTTTGAGATAATGGATGGTGACTGGTTGCTGGTGGTTTGAGATAATGGATGGTGACTGGTTGCTGGTGGTTTGAGATAATGGATGGTGACTGGTTGCTGGGGGTTTGAGTTAAAGGATGGTGACTGGTTGCTGGTGGTTTGCGATAATGGATGGTGACTGGTTGCTGGCGGTTTGAGATAATGGATGGTGACTGGTTGCTGGCGGTTTGAGATAATGGATGGTGACTGGTTGCTGGTGGTTTGAGATAATGGATGGTGACTGGTTGCTGGGGGTTTGAGATAAAGGATGGTGACTGGTTGCTGGCGGTTTGAGATAATGGATGGTGACTGGTTGCTGGGGGTTTGAGATAATGGATGGTGACTGGTTGCTGGCGGTTTGAGATAATGGATGGTGACTGGTTGCTGGTGGTTTGAGATAAGTGTTATTGCTGATGTCAGATAATAGATGGTGTTTTCAGTCAGTACAGCAGGTAACGGAAAAACTGGAATGACTCACAGAATCTCCTAATCTGCTAATGCATGCAGTGAAAATATGCCTAATAAATATTTAAGTTATGGTCCCATGTTCACTGTTATTCCTAAGCCCAGGTTGATTTGTATGTTGTAAAATACTAAAGTACTTTAGTATGCTATAGAGTTCACAGATAATGGTTGACTTGATTACACTGGAATACATTTCACTTGTGTCCTTGACAAATTTGAATTAATTTGTGCCAATGAATTATTAATAGACTGTGAATATTGGGCAGAATCTGTTTTGTTGTGAAAAAAAGAAGGGGAACTTGAGCAGTCCCAATTATATGTTTTTAAATCATAAACGGGTGTTAAATGCTGAACATGTGGATGCTGTCTAGTGCCTACAGTAGGCCACGTAGTTGAATGCTGAACATGTGGATGCTGTCTACAGTAGGCCACGTAGTTGAATGCTGAACATGTGGATGCTGTCTGCAGTAGGCCACGTTGGTACTCGGTCATTTCCCTTGGAATGATTCTAACTGAACATTGGCCCTTAGTCCCTAACTGTATGACTCGTTCTTGAATATGTAAAATCAGGTCCTTGCTTGACCGGTTAGTGTGGTAATTTTTTTTTGTGTTACTGTACATTTTAACACTTATGTGTTAGTATTAGTCCCTGTGGACGTGATAATGTTACTGTTTTATACCAAGAGAAGATGATACTGTTACTGTTTTATACCAAGAGAAGATGGATTGTAATGTTCAAAATATTTCAATCATATCTAATTAACTCTAAATAGTTCCATGTTTTTCTCTTTAATGACATATCAGTGTTTTGATTGTTTTTGTTTAAGACTGGAATGTTATACAAAGTTCTTAAAAACTGGTGCTTTTTTAACAAGCTTATGATTAGTATATGGTTCTACATATCAGCATGCAGTGCTTACAAGCTTTGCTTCTGTCTAAAACTGATGCAGTTCTTCAAAGTTTTAGTTTTTTACTGAGTACTTGTTAATAACATTTCAGATTATGTTTTTAGACGTGTGGCGGTTTGACAATTGAAATTACTTGGAAAAACAATAGTTAACGATTGTTAAACCCTCCCAGGGTTTTTATACTGTATATACATGTGTACATTTTAACGCTATACATTTTGTATTTTCTTAATTTCTTTTTATTTAATTTTTTTACACATTTTTAAACTAATTGTAGAAAAAAGTTGGAGAGTTGTAATGTTACGTTGGAACGTTTCTCTAAAATCACAAGACTGGAATTAAAAGTATTGAGTAATAAAGAATTACAATTACAGGTCTTTGCAGCCATCATTGGAGGCAGAACATGTATATTTGCATTGATAATCCAATATTGTTTTTTTATTTTTTATCTTGTGTTTTCTGGAAAGATTAGTCACAAGATTATGGACAAATGAGTCCTGGGGCGCTCTTGGTCCTCAATGTACTGGGGTGGCAGCGTTAGGGGTCATTTTGTGTGGAGGCAAAGTTAAGGGCTCAGAAGGAGTTGTATTAGCACATTGGTTCTGAAGTTTGATTCTGGGGCCCCTTCTATGCTGGTTTTGGGGATAAGAGGTTAGGATGAGTTAACCTGATTAGGAATAGAACATCGCTAATTCTCCAAAGGTTGCCATTCACATTTAAGTGGGCACCTTCATCTAGCTACTTAACAAGAAAAGCTACAAATGAGTTGACCTGGAGTAGGCCGGGTGCTCTGACAGGGCGGGGCAAGCTATTTTAAAAGGTATTTTGGTATTTTAAGCACTGAGGGAGAAATGTGACTTGAAAGGACAGTCATAAGGGCCCACACACAATAACACAATGCAACAATTTTTTTGTGCAATCTTGATCCAAAAATGGACCAGTTTCCGTAGAATTTATTTGCCATAAAATGACCGTTAACCTAATAATTCACTAATTAAATAATATTGAATGTTTCATTTCATTAGAAATGAGATTGAACAACAAAATATGTTGTTCAACTTCTGAAGTCAGGAATTGGTCAAAAAGGTTGTTTTTCTTCCCCTACTGCACTTCTGTTTTTTTAACCCCTCTGTGCGAGTCATTCATTTATGATAGATCTCCTTTGTTGTCATGTCGATATCCAATATATCAGTTCCTCTTTCCCTGGTGCCTCTGCACTGGGCTGTACTAATCCCAGGGTTTTAACACCAGCTGTGTCATTTTTTTTGCTTCATCTTTCCTCCACAAGAGTGCGCTATTTGGGTGCTGATGAATTTGTTGCTCAGATGATAAAGCAGTTTAATAGAATAGGAGGAAGAGCGCATTTGAAGTTTAATGGCTTATATGACGCAGTGCAAGAGCACGAGTGCACGGCAATGAAAAAGGAGCCGTATCACAGCCGCACATTTTCTCTTATAGATTACTGTTTGCTCAGGAGTCGACTACGTGCATCGAGAACTATTTTCACTGATGTAGGATTGTACATGCAAGCGAGAGATGATGGCCTGCCCTATATGTTTTATAATCCATGTAGGCCTAATGTAGGTGTTCATCTAGATATGTGCCCTCGAGCCCTGGTGCAGAGAGCCTTCACCCGGTTCGCATTGAGCTCTAATTGCACTCGGATATTATTTTTGCGATATTACATGCATACATCTTCCCGTTCTTTTCTGACTTGCAGTACTCAAACGTAGACTGTGGGTTCATTCTAATCGCTTATTTTTCACTTGCATCTTTTCCTTGCTCCTTAGCTCCACCCAACACAGGATGCGAGGAAAGGATGCAAGGATCAGGTACTAGGACTGAGGAATCGAGGCAACATGCATTAGGCAAATGGAACGTCATTGCTCAATCGAGTGTTGGCGTCATATGCTTACGTGCTTAACTATGTATTTTTTTTTTTAGCTTATTCATGAATAAACATAGCTTTTGTTAGTTTTAAAGAATGAGTATCATTATGGATTTAAGTGCTTTTTAATGAATGGAAAGGAATGGTAAAATTGCATTTGTGTAGAGGTGTGGCTGTGACGTGGCAGATGTGGAGAGTGGTGGATAATTTATACACGTCATGTGTTCCGAGAAAAGGCTTCCGCAAAGGCTACACTTGTCTCCTCACTGAAGCACGGGACTGGTTAAGATCGTCACGGTAAGTAGGCTTGACTTGTATTCCTATTATGATTTGTCTATCAAGTTCAGCAGCATTGTTTCTGATGGTACAATTAAATGTCAAATTTTTAAAAAATGTGTTGATCACTAAATGGGTTTAATCTTGGCCTGAAGGTCAGTGTTTTAATCATTAATCACTGCATGTTCACTGTCAGGTGTCAGATGGCCTGATTGGATATTAACACTGGAAACTGGAGTAAATGGAGCTCTTTCATCATGGCCTGTGGGGTCTTTGCTTTTGCCCTTGTAGGCCTACCCTTGAGGCTGGGAGGCTGTTGAATTGCTCCAGGGAGAACGGGGAAAATCCACCCTCGTGCAATGTGTGGGCTGTAAATTTGCCGGTCGACCTTGACAAAGGCATCTATTAAGCAGATAAATGAATGCTTCGTTTCCTAAAGCTCCTCATGACGATTACACATCGTACAACAGGGTTAGGGTTAGCCCTTTCCCGCAGCTTAACCAGGCTCCTGCTGACGCAGATTTCTATAGACGTCCCCATCATAAACCCAGAGCGTTTTCTCCCCGTGTCTTCAATTTGGCTAAAACTGCATGCATGTGTTCTACCTATAAAAATGCACAGAAGGTAACAGTTCAGCGCCTCTGCTTGTGTTCACCTCTAAAAGAAGGGAAGATTCGAACGAGAGACTATTGCAGGGAGATGTAAAACTAAATCCCAGAAACCTGGGTCCATAGGCTATTGGCCTGTGAATAATGAATGCAGTATAATTGGTAGTATTGCAGTATAAGCGGTAGTATTGCAGTATAAGCGGTAGTATTGCAGTATAAGCGGTAGTATTGCAGTATAATCGGTAGTATTGCAGTATAAGCGGTAGTATTGCAGTATAAGCGGTAGTATTGCAGTATGAGCGGTAGTATTGCAGTATAATCGGTAGTATTGCAGTATAATCGGTAGTATTGCAGTATAAGCGGTAGTATTGCAGTATAATCGGTAGTATTGCAGTATAATCGGTAGTATTGCAGTATAATCGGTAGTATTGCAGTATAAGCGGTAGTATTGCAGTATAATCGGTAGTATAATCGGTAGTATTGCAGTATAATCGGTAGTATTGCAGTATAAGCGGTAGTATTGCAGTATAATCGGTAGTATTGCAGTATAATCGGTAGTATTGCAGTATAAGCGGTAGTATTGCAGTATAAGCGGTAGTATTGCAGTATAATCGGTAGTATAATCGGTAGTATTGCAGTATAATCGGTAGTATTGCAGTATAATCGGTAGTATTGCAGTATAAGCGGTAGTATTGCAGTATAAGCGGTAGTATTGCAGTATAATCGGTAGTATAATCGGTAGTATTGCAGTATAATCGGTAGTATTGCAGTATAAGCGGTAGTATTGCAGTATAAGCGGGTAGTACATTATTTACACATTATTCATTCATTTAGCAGATTTATCCAAAGCGAAGCGACGTACAGTAAGGTGAAAAGCATAAAGTCATCGAACTAAGCAGAACAGATAAGAAAGCACATTCTTCCCAAACAGTAGCAGCTATCCCTAGTAATGAACACAATGCAGTTCAAAGTGAACTGGGTAAATCAGCTCTAATACAATTCTATTCTAACTATTATAAACTTTACTATCTTGAGTACACAGTTCAACAAGAGCACAAATCATGAGGTCCTAGATAAGTATTAGTCCAGGTGGAGTCTGAAAAGGTGCGTTTTCAGGCCACGACGGAAAGTAGGCAGGGTTGGCATGGAACGTAGGGGAATGGGAAGTTCGTTCCACCACTGGGGAGCTAGGGTGGAAAAGCTCCGCAGTCGGGGACGAGCGAGTGCCATTTACACGGAGGGGGGGAAGTGCAAGTCGCCCTGCAGTAGATGAGCGAAGCGGTCGAGCATGGATCAAGTCCTGCAGTAGGGCCTGTCCTATTGGCTGCAGTGTAGGCTGATCTGCAACTGGCAAGCCAGTAGTGGGGGGTGACATGTGAAAATTTCGGGAGGTTTGAACACAAGCGGCAGCTGCGTTCTCAGTTGGAGAGGCAGGATGGCGCAGGCCGGTAGGCTTGCGAGCAGGGAGTTACAGTAGTCCAGGCGTGAGGTGACCATGGTCTGGACCAAAAGCTGGGTGGAATAGGTGGTCAGGTACGGTCGAATCCTCCTGATGTTGTACAGGAGGAACCTGCAGGACCGTGCCGTCGCCCTGATCTGGTCTTTGAAGTTACTTTGAAGTTAGTATTGCAGTATAAGCGGTAGTATTGCAGTATAAGCGGTAGTATTGCAGTATAAGCGGTAGTATTGCAGTATGAGCGGTAGTATTGCAGTATGAGCGGTAGTATTGCAGTATGAGCGGTAGTATTGCAGTATGAGCGGTAGTATTGCAGTATGAGCGGTAGTATTGCAGTATAATCGGTAGTATTGCGGTATAAGCGGTAGTATTGCGGTATAAGCGGTAGTATTGCGGTATAATCGGTAGTATTGCGGTATAAGCGGTAGTATTGCGGTATAAGCGGTAGTATTGCAGTATAAGCGGTAGTATTGCAGTATAATCGGTAGTATTGCAGTATAAGCGGTAGTATTGCAGTATAAGCGGTAGTATTGCAGTATAAGCGGTAGTATTGCAGTATAATCGGTAGTATTGCAGTATAATCGGTAGTATTGCAGTATAAGCGGTAGTATTGCAGTATAAGCGGTAGTATTGCAGTATAATCGGTAGTATTGCAGTATAATCGGTAGTATTGCAGTATAATCGGTAGTATTGCAGTATAATCGGTAGTATTGCAGTATAATCGGTAGTATTGCAGTATAATCGGCAGTATTGCAGTATAAGCGGTAGTATTTCAGTATGAGCGGTAGTATTGCAGTATAATCGGTAGTATTGCAGTATAATCGGTAGTATTGCAGTATAAGCGGTAGTATTGCAGTATAATCGGTATCAAATCAAATCGTCTTTAGCTGGGACTTAAAGGCCTCCAGGGTCTTGGCTGACCTGATGTGGAGGGGGAGGCTATTCCACAGTTTGGGGGCGGCTATTGAAAAGGCTCTGTCCCCTCTGGTTTTGAGCCTAGCCCTGGGTACCTCCAGCAGCAGTTGGTCGGCTGACCTTAGGGCTCTGGATGGGGTGTGGTGACGCAGGAGCTCTGTCAGGTACTGTGGGGCAAGGCCATTTAGGGATTTAAAAACAGTTAAAAGTAGTTTAAAATCAATGCGGTGACGGACGGGGAGCCAGTGGAGTGAGGCCAGGACTGGGGTGATGTGCTCATGCTTTTTTGTACTGGTGAGAAGTCGGGCAGCCGCATTTTGAACGAGCTGCAGGCGGCGGAGTGATGCCTGATCAATGCCAGCATAAAGAGCATTGCAATAATCCAGCCGAGTTGTAATGAAGGCGTGGATCACTCTCTCCAGGTCGCTCTGGGATAGATAGGCCTTGGTCTTTGCTAGGGTTCTGAGGTGGAAAAAGCTGTTCCTAACCACTAAGCTGACCTGTTTGGTAAATTTAAAGGCGCTATCGAAGATCACTCCAAGGTTTCTAACGGAGGACCGGATGTTAGAACCCAGAGGACCTAGAGTATTGGCAAACGGGACTGGAGAGGTGTCGCCAAAAATGATGATCTCGGTCTTGCTCTCATTAAGGTTGAGGAAGTTAGCACTCAACCATGCTTTGATGTCGGTTAGACAATCTAGCAATGGCTGAAGTGCAACCTGTCCTGTGGCCTTAAGAGGTAAATAGATCTGAACATCATCTGCGAAACAATGGAAGGATATTTTGTGCTTGGCCAAGATTTCACCTAATGGTAGCATGTATAGTAGGAAGAGGATGTGACCTAAGATTGACCCTTGAGGAACCCCACAGGTAAGGGGGGCCACGGAAGAGAGGAAGTCTCCTAGCTGCACAGAGAAACTCCGGTCGGTTAGGTAGGACTGAAACCAACTTAAGGCTACACCTGAGATGCCCACATACTGCTCTAGCCGTGACAGTAGGATCCTGTGATCTACCGTATCGAAGGCGGCTGTGCGGTCTAGGAGCACCAGGATCACAGGACTACCTAAGTCAGCGGCCAGGAGCAAATCATTTTGGACTCTCAGGAGTGCCGTTTCAGTGCTGTGAGATGTTTTGAAACCAGACTGGAATTTCTCATGGATGTTATTAATAGCAAGGAAGGATTGTAACTGGACATACACTACTCGCAATTGTATTGCAGTATGAGCGGTAGTATTGCAGTATAATCGGTAGTATTGCAGTATAATCGGTAGTATTGCAGTATAAGCGGTAGTATTGCAGTATAAGCGGTAGTATTGCAGTATAATCGGTAGTATTGCAGTATAATCGGTAGTATTGCAGTATAATCGGTAGTATAAGCGGTAGTATTGCAGTATAATCGGTAGTATTGCAGTATAATCGGTAGTATTGCAGTATAATCGGTAGTATAAGCGGTAGTATTGCAGTATAAGCGGTAGTATTGCAGTATAAGCGGTAGTATTGCAGTATAATCGGTAGTATTGCAGTATAATCGGTAGTATTGCAGTATAATCGGTAGTATTGCAGTATGAGCGGTAGTATTGCAGTATGAGCGGTAGTATTGCAGTATAATCGGTAGTATTGCAGTATAATCGGTAGTATTGCAGTATAATCGGTAGTATTGCAGTATAATCAGTAGTATTGCAGTATAAGCGGTAGTATTGCAGTATAAGCGGTAGTATTGCAGTATAAGCGGTAGTATTGCAGTATGAGCGGTAGTATTGCAGTATAATCGGTAGTATTGCAGTATAATCGGTAGTATTGCAGTATAAGCGGTAGTATTGCAGTATAAGCGGTAGTATTGCAGTATAATCGGTAGTATTGCAGTATAAGCGGTAGTATTGCAGTATAAGCGGTAGTATTGCAGTATAAGCGGTAGTATTGCAGTATAAGCGGTAGTATTGCAGTATAAGCGGTAGTATTGCAGTATAATCGGTAGTATTGCAGTATGAGCGGTAGTATTGCAGTATAATCGGTAGTATTGCAGTATAAGCGGTAGCATTGCAGTATGAGCGGTAGTATTGCAGTATAATCGGTAGTATTGCGGTATAATCGGTAGTATTGCGGTATAATCGGTAGTATTGCGGTATAATCGGTAGTATTGCGGTATAATCGGTAGTATTGCGGTATAAGCGGTAGTATTGCGGTATAAGCGGTAGTATTGCGGTATAAGCGGTAGTATTGCGGTATAAGCGGTAGTATTGCGGTATAAGCGGTAGTATTGCGGTATAAGCGGTAGTATTGCGGTATAAGCGGTAGTATTGCGGTATAAGCGGTAGTATTGCGGTATAATCGGTAGTATTGCGGTATAAGTGGTAGTATTGCGGTATAAGTGGTAGTATTGCGGTATAATCGGTAGTATTGCGGTATAATCGGTAGTATTGCGGTATAAGCGGTAGTATTGCGGTATAAGCGGTAGTATTGCGGTATAAGCGGTAGTATTGCGGTATAATCGGTAGTATTGCGGTATAAGCGGTAGTATTGCGGTATAAGCGGTAGTATTGCGGTATAAGCGGTAGTATTGCGGTATAATCGGTAGTATTGCAGTATAAGTGGTAGTATTGCGGTATAAGCGGTAGTATTGCGGTATAATCGGTAGTATTGCGGTATAAGCGGTAGTATTGCGGTATGAGCGGTAGTATTGCAGTATGAGCGGTAGTATTGCAGTATAAGCGGTAGTATTGCAGTATAAGCGGTAGTATTGCAGTATGAGCGGTAGTATTGCAGTATAATCGGTAGTATTGCAGTATAAGCGGTAGTATTGCAGTATAAGCGGTAGTATTGCGGTATAAGCGGTAGTATTGCGGTATAATCGGTAGTATTGCAGTATAAGCGGTAGTATTGCAGTATAAGCGGTAGTATTGCAGTATAAGCGGTAGTATTGCAGTATAAGCGGTAGTATTGCAGTATGAGCGGTAGTATTGCAGTATAATCGGTAGTATTGCGGTATAATCGGTAGTATTGCGGTATAAGCGGTAGTATTGCGGTATAATCGGTAGTATTGCGGTATAAGCGGTAGTATTGCGGTATAAGCGGTAGTATTGCAGTATAAGCGGTAGTATTGCAGTATAATCGGTAGTATTGCAGTATAATCGGTAGTATTGCAGTATAATCGGTAGTATAAGCGGTAGTATTGCAGTATAATCGGTAGTATTGCAGTATAATCGGTAGTATTGCAGTATAATCGGTAGTATAAGCGGTAGTATTGCAGTATAAGCGGTAGTATTGCAGTATAAGCGGTAGTATTGCGGTATAAGCGGTAGTATTGCGGTATAATCGGTAGTATTGCGGTATAAGCGGTAGTATTGCGGTATAAGCGGTAGTATTGCGGTATAATCGGTAGTATTGCGGTATAATCGGTAGTATTGCGGTATAAGCGGTAGTATTGCGGTATAAGCGGTAGTATTGCGGTATAAGCGGTAGTATTGCGGTATAAGCGGTAGTATTGCGGTATAATCGGTAGTATTGCGGTATAAGCGGTAGTATTGCGGTATAAGCGGTAGTATTGCGGTAGTATTGCGGTATAATCGGTAGTATTGCAGTATAAGCGGTAGTATTGCGGTATAAGCGGTAGTATTGCGGTATAATCGGTAGTATTGCGGTATAA
This sequence comes from Ilyophis sp. 1 JC-2022, assembly GCA_022702515.1. Lineage (NCBI taxonomy): Eukaryota > Metazoa > Chordata > Actinopteri > Anguilliformes > Synaphobranchidae > Ilyophis > Ilyophis sp. 1 JC-2022. The sequence continues at coordinate 327,291 of CM040394.1, read as the reverse complement.
GCGGTAGTATTGCGGTATAAGCGGTAGTATTGCAGTATGAGCGGTAGTATTGCAGTATAAGCGGTAGTATTGCAGTATGAGCGGTAGTATTGCAGTATAATCGGTAGTATTGCAGTATAAGCGGTAGTATTGCGGTATAAGCGGTAGTATTGCGGTATAAGCGGTAGTATTGCGGTATAAGCGGTAGTATTGCGGTATAAGCGGTAGTATTGCAGTATAAGCGGTAGTATTGCAGTATAAGCGGTAGTATTGCAGTATAAGCGGTAGTATTGCAGTATGAGCGGTAGTATTGCAGTATAATCGGTAGTATTGCGGTATAATCGGTAGTATTGCGGTATAAGCGGTAGTATTGCGGTATAATCGGTAGTATTGCGGTATAAGCGGTAGTATTGCGGTATAAGCGGTAGTATTGCGGTATAAGCGGTAGTATTGCAGTATAATTGGTAGTATTGCAGTATAAGCGGTAGTATTGCAGTATAATCGGTAGTATAATCGGTAGTATTGCAGTATAATCGGTAGTATTGCAGTATAAGCTTGGCTATACAGTAGCCTACTTCATTGTAATCATGCTCCTGTGCTAGCTCCCTCCTGCTGCACTCGTAGGCTATGTAGCATGTAGTCCAAACGTAGGCTATGTAGCATGTAGTCCTAACGTAGGCTATGTAGCATGTAGTCCTAACTCTTGCTCTTTAATGTTGTTTTTTTACTTTTATTTAAAATGTTCTGTTCTGAACTCATTTCTTGGATTAAGTTCCTTGTCATCTAATCTTTCATTAGACCCTGAAAGTGAGTCTGTAACACTTCTGTAACTATGGTGATACAGGTGCCAGGTTCACATTTACACGCATGCAGAGAGGGGCTTTACACTGAGTTTAACATTCATACACACACTTCTGTTTTGCATAGTTATGCATTTTAATATTAAATGTATCAGGTCTATTTCACATTTCTATTTTCTTTTCTAGGGATTGCTTGCTGTGTCTGAGGGCTGCTGGGATTGGTCCCAATGTTGTCTGACTTCAGAATGTATTTATCACAGCTGGTCAGTTCAAAGATGCCTTTCTGTCACTCAACCCCAGAAAACTGACCTCTTACACACTTTTGGTTTGACCCAAGGCCCTGTTTTTAAACCCCTCTTAATTTCAGTGTATTGGTGCTGTGAAGGTGATGTACAGTGTAATGACTAATGGGTCATTTGTAATGGATAATCTGTAATGTGTCATGGGTAATGTGTAATCTGTAATGCATAATGGCGTGTAATGTGTAATCTGTAATGCATAATGGCGTGTAATGTGTAATCTGTAATCTGTAATGGGTAATGGCAGAGCCTGATGAGGGTATTTTGAATTGGGCAGGTGGGAAAAGTGCCTTGTTGATTGGTCTGGTCAGTATTGTTGCTTCCAGAAACCCTCCATCTCCACTCACTAATCTCATTAGCCTTGTACTGCTGTGTTCCTGTGGTGACTCACTCTCAGTGTGTGTACTGCTGTGGTGACTCACACTGAGTGTGTGTACTGCTGTGTTCCTGTGGTGACTCACTCTGAGTGTGTGTACTGCTGTGGTGACTCACTGAGTGTGTGTACTGCTGTGGTGACTCACTGAGTGTGTGTACTGCTGTGGTGACTCACTGAGTGTGTGTACTGCTGTGGTGACTCACTGAGTGTGTGTACTGCTGTGGTGACTCACTCTGAGTGTGTGTACTGCTGTGGTGACTCACTCTGAGTGTGTGTACACTGTTTGGGTTTCTGAGCTCCTCAATCAAGCCTCTGAAGGGGTGTTCAGCACTTAGCTCAAATACAGGCAAACTCAAACTCCACTGTTAGGAGTAACGTGTTTGGTGAAGGGATGTGGGCTGTGGGGTCTTCAGGAGGGGTTGAGTTGGGAAAGTAGTGCGGTTCTGTAAAGGGTATACTGCTTGGGAAGTCTCAGTTTATGGTGGTTTGTCAAACACAAGTTCAAACAGAGTTTGCATTGCAGTCCGGCTGCAGTTGATTGGTATTTCACAGCCCACGGTAAACTGTCATTCAGGACTAAATCACAGTTTACCAGGTGTGCTTTCACCAGGTGTGCTTTTTCAAATAACTCGTCAGGGGGACAAGACTGAAACGAAATTGAATCTTACTGCTAGGTTGAACTCAAGAAAGCAATTGACTCCACTGTTCAATTGCATTTATTTAATTATAAGGAAGTTGTTTGAAGAAGCACGCTTCATTTCATAATCATAACTGTCTGGAATATTTGGACAAATATTAAAAGCCAGTCAGAGTAGAACGAAAGTGGTATTGATTTATTTAAATCCCAATAATTGCTTCATGACTTTGGGGCATAAAAATATGTTTCTCATTTCTTCCGAAATGGCTACAAATAACCATTTAGGGAGCACAGTAGTAGGGGTTCGATATTCACAGAGAAAAAACACTTCAATTTGAACATGATTACCATAGGAAAACATACCTTGAATAAATCATGAAAAGTGAGAATAGGTCAGCCATTATGAGAGGGCGTAAGTAGTGGCCTATTTTTAACGGTGCTGTTATGAAAGGGCGTAAGTAGTGGCCTGTTTTTAACGGTGCCGTTATGAAAGGGTGTAAGTAGTGGCCTGTTTTTAACGGTGCCGTTATGAAAGGGCGTAAGTAGTGGCCTGTTTTTAACGGTGCCGTTATGAAAGGGCGTAAGTAGTGGCCTGTTTTTAACGGTGCCGTTATGAAAGGGCGTAAGTAGTGGCCTATTTTTAACGGTGCTGTTATGAAAGGGCGTAAGTAGTGGCCTGTTTTTAACGGTGCCGTTATGAAAGGGTGTAAGTAGTGGCCTGTTTTTAACGGTGCCGTTATGAAAGGGCGTAAGTAGTGGCCTGTTTTTAACGGTGCCGTTATGAAAGGGCGTAGGTAGTGGCCTATTTTTAACGGTGCCGTTATGAAAGGGCGTAAGTAGTGGCCTGTTTTTAACGGTGCCGTTATGAACGGGTGTAAGTAGTGGCCTATTTTTAACGGTGCTGTTATGAAAGGGCGTAAGTAGTGGCCTATTTTTAACGGTGCCGTTATGAACGGGTGTAAGTAGTGGCCTATTTTTAACGGTGCCGTTATGAAAGGGCGTAAGTAGTGGCCTATTTTTAACGGTGCAGTTTTGAAAGGGCGTAAGTAGTGGCCTATTTTTAACGGTGCCGTTTTGAAAGGGCGTAAGTAGTGGCCTGTTTTTAACGGTGCCGTTATGAAAGGGTGTAAGTAGTGGCCTGTTTTTAACGGTGCCGTTATGAAAGGGCGTAAGTAGTGGCCTGTTTTTAATGGTGCCGTTATGAAAGGGCGTAAGTAGTGGCCTGTTTTTAACGGTGCCGTTATGAAAGGGCGTAAGTAGTGGCCTATTTTTAACGGTGCTGTTATGAAAGGGCGTAAGTAGTGGCCTGTTTTTAACGGTGCCGTTATGAAAGGGTGTAAGTAGTGGCCTGTTTTTAACGGTGCCGTTATGAAAGGGCGTAAGTAGTGGCCTGTTTTTAACGGTGCCGTTATGAAAGGGCGTAGGTAGTGGCCTATTTTTAACGGTGCCGTTATGAAAGGGCGTAAGTAGTGGCCTGTTTTTAACGGTGCCGTTATGAACGGGTGTAAGTAGTGGCCTATTTTTAACGGTGCTGTTATGAAAGGGCGTAAGTAGTGGCCTATTTTTAACGGTGCCGTTATGAACGGGTGTAAGTAGTGGCCTATTTTTAACGGTGCCGTTATGAAAGGGCGTAAGTAGTGGCCTATTTTTAACGGTGCAGTTTTGAAAGGGCGTAAGTAGTGGCCTATTTTTAACGGTGCCGTTTTGAAAGGGCGTAAGTAGTGGCCTATTTTTAACGGTGCCGTTATGAAAGGGCGTAAGTAGTGGCCTATTTTTAACGGTGCCGTTTTGAAAGGGCGTAAGTAGTGGCCTATTTTTAACGGTGCCGTGGTGGTCGCTACCGAATGCAGCGGGAGCTGAGTGTGAATTTGTCCTTGAGCTCACAGAGGTGGCTGCTGGAAAATTATGAGTAGAACTCTTCTGGCTGTGGTGCTCGTTACTGTCGCTGCTCTGCGTTTGTTACGCTCTGCAGACGCTCTGCGTTTGTGACGCTCTGCAGACGCTCTGCATTTGCTTCATCAGTGTGGGAAGGATGGGATTTTGGTGAAAATCAGCTGACAGGTGTACAAATGTTGTTATAGACCAAGCGCTCTTTCTATCACAGTTTTGTCCCCCTACAGCAGGGGTGGCCAATTCCAGGCCTCGCGGGCCGGTGTGTATGCAGGTTTTTGCTGCCGCCAGTTAACAATTATTGAATTAGCCCAATCGTTTACACGATCTGATATTTTAATCTACATATCCGCGATATGAAAAGCAGCTGATGAATGCTCTTGTGCCGGTATGCGTCAATGCGTGTATTGTAGCATTTTATCGTTCTGTAATTTACAAGTGAATCGGTGATTGTGTGTATGACTAATTAGCTGATTGAACCGTGGTAACTGGTGGCAGTAAAAACCTGCATACACACCGGCCCGCGAGGCCTGGAATTGGCCACCCCTGCCCTACAGGTTTACACACTCATTATCAGTGCAGCCATTGGACATAACCAGTACAGCTGCTCTATCAGAGCACTGCTCTTGGTTTCTATAATGTGATGAGTGATCGAGGCGCAGGGCTGTGTATAAACCATGCCGATGTCAGCTCATTATTTAGAACAGAGATTGTGACGCTATCGTGCACTCACTAGACACAGACACAGGCTCTGTCTGTGTGTGTGTGTGTGTGTGTGTGTGTGTGTGTGTGTGTGTGTGTGTGTGTGTGTGTGTGTGTGTGTGTGTGTGTGTTTGCCAGTGTAACTCATCAGTTGAAGTGTCCCTGGACCTCGTGGAGTTACATAGCTGGGTGGCACATGCTCCTATATGTATTTAGCAATATTAACGGGAATCTTTCTGCCCACTGAAATGATAGCTGCTGTAAATCTTTCAGTGTTTCTGGGAGCCTTTATTGTAAGGCGGTGGGCGTGGCGTTTAATTTCTTGTGTAAAATGGAGGTCAGTCACAGTGGATTTATGCTGCTCTCATCAGAATGAGGGTAACAGGTGTGTCTGTAATGGACCAGGGCCATCATGGCTCAGTGCCAGGCCTTCAGACCTCATTCCCGAGCGGAACAGCAGTCCAAACTGCGCTGGAGGGCCCAGGGCGTACGCATCCACGCGCTGGAGGGCCCAGGGCGTACGCATCCACGCGCTGGAGGGCCCAGGGCGTACGCATCCACGCGCTGGAGGGCCCAGGGCGTACGCATCCACGCGCTGGAGGGCCCAGGGCGTACGCATCCACGCGCTGGAGGGCCCAGGGTGAATAGCGTAATTATTTTCATACTACTATATTCAGTTGTGTACAGTGGTACCACACTGTGGAAATATATATATATATATATATATATATATATATGATTAAATGATTATTTCTCAATTAAGTAGATTCAAAGAATGTTTTTTATTTTGTGTTTTTGAAAAGGAAAATTTATGTTGTGGAATATCTTATTGTATATGCAGTGCTCTTGACCTGGTGCCACCCTTGGTAAAGATGAGCAAAAGTCTCTAAAAAAGATGCCATTGTTGTTTATCAGCTTGACCTCTCAAAATATAAGAGAAATCAAACCTTTAATTCAGATGTAAAATTGTTCACATCAATAAATACATATTTTTCCAGACCATGGGGCCTATCCATGCACTAGAACAGAGCCTTAACAGGTACCAGACCATGGGGTCCATCCATGCACTAGAACAGAGCCTTAACAGGTACCAGACCATGGGGTCCATCCATGCACTAGAACAGAGCCTTAAGAGGTACCAGACCATGGGGTCCATCCATGCACTAGAACAGAGCCTTAACAGGTACCAGACCATGGGGTCCATCCATGCACTAGAACAGAGCCTTAAGAGGTACCAGACCATGGGGTCCATCCATGCACTAGAACAGAGCCTTAACAGGTACCAGACCATGGGGTCCATCCATGCACTAGAACAGAGCCTTAAGAGGTACCAGACCATGGGGTCCATCCATGCACTAGAACAGAGCCTTAACAGATACCAGACTGTGGGGTCCATCCATGCAATAGAATAGAGCCTTAACAGATACCAGACTGTGGGGTCCATCCATGCAATAGAATAGAGCCCGAAAGCACTCAAACTGCTTGTCCGTGTGGTGCTTTCAGTCCGTGCTGTTTTTGCGTCGACTTCTGAAAAGCCTGTGGCTTCTGTTTGATCTCTATCCTCTTTTTAAAGAGACACTTTCCCTTCCTGGATTTCAATAACTCAGAATAGCACTGTAAAAAAGTGATTGTGACGTGTGGGTTTTAGCCGCAGGCACAGAGAAAGGCAAACAGTTATTGCACAGATCTGTCAGGTTTACCCTCCCTCGCATGGCCAGAAGGTCGGCAGTGCGCTGTTTGTGGAACGCCCCGTCGGAACGAGGCGCTTTGTGACCTGTTATCACACAGCTGTGATTTTCACTGACCACGTGGGGATTACATCTCATGCTCTGGTGTTAAACAATCAATCATTTTGTGTTTCTATGGTCCAGCCAGCATTTTAAATAAGCGTTAGTGTACATGCATGCTTCATAATGCTTAATAACAGGCAGGTATGCTTTATAATGCTTAATAACAGGCATGTATGCTTTATAATGCTTAATAACAGGCATGTATGCTTTATAATGCTTAATAACAGGGATGTGTCACTGCCCTTTCCCCCTCTGATTAAATGCTGCAAGAGTTACATGTAAATAAACCTGAACACAACGTAAAGACTGCAGTATATTGGCATTTTTACAGTAAACGCATTCGGGTAGATTGTGCTAAAATGAGATTTCTTTGTTCATGTGTGCGTCAGCCTTAGACATACCTGTTTTTTTTCCTGATTTAATGAATTTTTTGTCTGGACTTGGGCGCAACTTGGCTCGAGGTCACTAGAGGTCACAAACTCTCTTGCCCCTCAGCCTTGATGCACAGTCACCTGCCAGTACCAATGCCCCGCCCACTCGACTCTGCATCATAACAGTACCAATGCCCCGCCCACTCGACTGCGTCATAACAGTACCAATGCCCCGCCCACTCGACTGCTTCATAACAGTACCAATGCCCCGCCCACTCGACTGCTTCATAACAGTACCAATGCCCCGCCCACTCGACTCTGCGTCATAACAGTACCAATGCCCCGCCCACTCGACTCTGCGTCATAACAGTACCAATGCCCCGCCCACTCGACTCTGCGTCATAACAGTACCAATGCCCCGCCCACTCGACTCTGCGTCATAACAGGCGACTTGGTGAGGCTGCCTATCGACAGACAACTTGCTGAGCAGCGGACCGTCTGGTTTATGGGTTTAGTCCAGGCTAATGTTGGGCAGTTGGTTGTTTCCCATTTCAAGCTCGTCAGAAGTACTCTTCATATTGGCAGAGCTGCAGGGGCTTTAGCATGTGACGGTTGGGTTGGAGTGACGATGACGCTCATGTTCCAGCACTGGAGAGTGTTTGCACTGCTCTTTTGGGGGGGGTGGCTTAATGACAGCTGCACTAAGGTGTTCTGATCCACTGCTGTCTCAGTGCCGTCATGGATCCAGTGCTGTCTCTCAGTGCCGTCATGGATCCACTGCTGTGTCTCAGTGCCGTCATGGATCCAGTGCTGTGTCTCAGTGCCGTCATGGATCCACTGCTGTGTCTCAGTGCCGTCATGGATCCACTGCTGTCTCAGTGCCGTCATGGATCCACTGCTGTCTCAGTGCCGTCATGGATCCACTGCTGTGTCTCAGTGCCGTCATGGATCCACTGCTGTGTCTCAGTGCCGTCATGGATCCACTGCTGTGTCTCAGTGCCGTCATGGATCCAGTGCTGTGTCTCAGTGCCGTCATGGATCCACTGCTGTGTCTGTGCCGTCATGGATCCACTGCTGTCTCTCAGTGCCGTCATGGATCCACTGCTGTCTCTCAGTGCCGTCATGGATCCAGTGCTGTGTCTCTGTGCCGTCATGGATCCACTGCTGTCTCTCTGTGCCGTCATGGATCCACTGCTGTGTCTCAGTGCCGTCATGGATCCACTGCTGTGTCTCTGTGCCGTCATGGATCCACTGCTGTGTCTCAGTGCCGTCATGGATCCACTGCTGTCTCTCAGTGCCGTCATGGATCCACTGCTGTCTCTCAGTGCCGTCATGGATCCAGTGCTGTGTCTCTGTGCCGTCATGGATCCACTGCTGTCTCTCAGTGCCGTCATGGATCCACTGCTGTGTCTCAGTGCCGTCATGGATCCACTGCTGTGTCTCTGTGCCGTCATGGATCCTCTGCTGTCTCTCAGTGCCGTCATGGATCCACTGCTGTGTCTCAGTGCCGTCATGGATCCACTGCTGTGTCTCAGTGCCTCAGCTTCAACCCCAAACCTCCGGCTCTCCTCTCCTCGGTGAAGGGCAGACGGATTCCTCGTTAATGCTCTCGCCTAATTGAGTCTAATAAACTCTGAGGATTTAATGATTCCCTGTGCCCGGAATGATGGGCTCAGTCTGGATTTGCTCGGAACGCTCCGGAAGGTCTTTGCTCAGCCAGTTTAGTTGTAAAAGCAGGTTCTTAATGTGACATCTTGGATTACTATGAGTCTTTATTAACGAGGGAGACTAATGACATTTTGTCTCACTTTTGAGAAAAGCTGCGCGATTTCCATGCATATTTGACAGAGGTGAAAATGGGGTCAGATTCAGTCGGACTGTTCGGGCATCCAGGTTTAAAATAGTGACTTGACCCATTTCTCTTTTCCAATTTAACTTGGCTATGAGCAGATGGTGTGTGAATCTTTACATTTCACTGAGGAAAAGCAGATTGATTTCTTGATGCACTTATTTAGACATTTTACGTCTCATTTGTAAAGCATTATTTGTTTTTTCTTCTTGCTACAAAAGCAATAACTAACTAAATAACTAACAAACCCTAACCGTAGCCCTAACAGCAGAGATGGGGCTTCAAACACTCAGCATTTATTGTGTTTGGTCTCTAATAGGCTACAGTGGCCAGGCTTGGTTCTGGTCTCTAATAGGCTACAGTGGCCAGGCTTGGTTCAGGTCTCTAATAGGCTACAGTGTCCAGGCTTGGTTCAGGTCTCTAATAGGCTACAGTGACCAGGCTTGGTTCTGGTCTCTAATAGGCTACAGTGACCAGGCTTGGTTCTGGTCTCTAATAGGCTACAGTGACCAGGCTTGGTTCTGGTCTCTAATAGGCTACAGTGGCCAGGCTTGGTTCAGGTCTCTAATAGGCTACAGTGGCCGGGCTTGGTTCTGGTCTCTAATAGGCTACAGTGGCCAGGCTTGGTTCTGGTCTCTAATAGGCTACAGTGACCAGGCTTGGTTCTGGTCTCTAATAGGCTACAGTGGCCGGGCTTGGTTCTGGTCTCTAATAGGCTACAGTGGCCAGGCTTGGTTCTGGTCTCTAATAGGCTACAGTGACCGGGCTTGGTTCAGGTCTCTAATAGGCTACAGTGGCCGGGCTTGGTTCTGGTCTCTAATAGGCTACAGTGGCCAGGCTTGGTTCAGGTCTCTAATAGGCTACAGTGGCCGGGCTTGGTTCTGGTCTCTAATAGGCTACAGTGACCAGGCTTGGTTCTGGTCTCTAATAGGCTACAGTGACCAGGCTTGGTTCTGGTCTCTAATAGGCTACAGTGACCAGGCTTGGTTCAGGTCTCTAATAGGCTACAGTGACCAGGCTTGGTTCTGGTCTCTAATAGGCTACAGTGACCAGGCTTGGTTCAGGTCTCTAATAGGCTACAGTGACCAGGCTTGGTTCAGGTCTCTAATAGGCTACAGTGGCCAGGCTTGGTTCAGGTCTCTAATAGGCTACAGTGGCCAGGCTTGGTTCAGGTCTCTAATAGGCTACAGTGACCAGGCTTGGTTCAGGTCTCTAATAGGCTACAGTGGCCAGGCTTGGTTCTGGTCTCTAATAGGCTACAGTGGCCAGGCTTGGTTCTGGTCTCTAATAGGCTACAGTGGCCAGGCTTGGTTCAGGTCTCTAATAGGCTACAGTGACCAGGCTTGGTTCAGGTCTCTAATAGGCTACAGTGGCCAGGCTTGGTTCTGGTCTCTAATAGGCTATGGTGACCAGGCTTGGTTCAGGTCTCTAATAGGCTACAGTGGCCAGGCTTGGTTCTGGTCTCTAATAGGCTACAGTGACCAGGCTTGGTTCAGGTCTCTAATAGGCTACAGTGGCCAGGCTTGGTTCTGGTCTCTAATAGGCTACAGTGGCCAGGCTTGGTTCAGGTCTCTAATAGGCTACAGTGGCCAGGCTTGGTTCTGGTCTCTAATAGGCTACAGTGACCAGGCTTGGTTCTGGTCTCTAATAGGCTACAGTGGCCAGGCTTGGTTCTGGTCTCTAATAGGCTACAGTGGCCAGGCTTGGTTCAGGTCTCTAATAGGCTACAGTGACCAGGCTTGGTTCTGGTCTCTAATAGGCTACAGTGGCCAGGCTTGGTTCAGGTCTCTAATAGGCTACAGTGGCCAGGCTTGGTTCAGGTCTCTAATAGGCTACAGTGGCCAGGCTTGGTTCAGGTCTCTAATAGGCTACAGTGGCCAGGCTTGGTTCTGGTCTCTAATAGGCTACAGTGACCAGGCTTGGTTCAGGTCTCTAATAGGCTACAGTGACCAGGCTTGGTTCAGGTCTCTAATAGGCTACAGTGACCAGGCTTGGTTCTGGTCTCTAATAGGCTACAGTGGCCAGGCTTGGTTCTTGTCTCTAATAGGCTACAGTGACCAGGCTTGGTTCAGGTCTCTAATAGGCTACAGTGGCCAGGCTTGGTTCTGGTCTCTAATAGGCTACAGTGGCCAGGCTTGGTTCTTGTCTCTAATAGGCTACGGTGGCCAGGCTTGGTTCAGGTCTCTAATAGGCTACGGTGACCAGGCTTGGTTCAGGTCTCTAATGTGCAAGACCTTTTAGCACACACAAAACTAATAACACAACCAATACTTGGGGCAAAATAAATACCATGACCAATCATGTTATTGGTTTACGTGCTAAAATGTTTTGTACACACTAAAGGTCTTAGTAAATCAGTTATCTTCAGCAGCGATTAATGTCACATTAATGTCACACAGCTTTTAATGTCACATTCTGCTGCTTTCCAGTGAAGATTACTTTTGTGGGGAAGTCTATTTTTGGGAATGTGTGTTTTTTGTTGTGGTGAATATGGGGAGAAGCAGAGAACGTAAAGGGAAAAGTATGGTGTCGGTGTCTGTGACGGACGTCAGAGGCCCTTGTGCTGTTACTCTGTTCTGCAGGAGAAACAATCACATCAACGTCACTCAAAATAACCTGACCCAGAAGGACAATCAGTGACACAGCAGTGATGCGAATTTGCTCATGAATAAAACACCAATAAAACCTGCTGTATATGCCCCCTATACAAGATAAAAATGCAATAAGGGGTACAGACAGAAGGAAAGCAGAGAGGGGTACAGACAGGAGCAGAGAGGGGTACAGGCAGGGGGAAAGCAGAGAGGGGTACAGGCAGGCGGAAAGCAGAGAGGGGTACAGGCAGGAGCAGAGAGGGGTACAGACATGGGAAAGCAGAGAGGGGTACAGACAGGGGGAAAGCAGAGAGGGGTACAGACAGGGGGAAAGCAGAGAGGGGTACAGACGGGGAAAGCAGAGAGGGGTACAGACAGGGGGAAAGCAGAGAGGGGTACAGACAGGGGGAAAGCAGAGAGGGGGAAAGCAGAGGGGTACAGGCAGGGGGAAAGCAGAGTGGTACAGACAGGGGGAAAGCAGAGAAGGGTACAGGCAGGGGGAAAGCAGAGAGGGGTACAGGCAGGGGGAAAGCAGAGAGGGGTACAGGCAGGGGGAAAGCAGAGAGGGGTACAGGCAGGGGAAAAGCGGAGAGGGGTACAGGCAGGCGGAGAGGGGTACAGACAGGCGGAAAGCAGAGGAGTACAGACAGGGGGAAAGCATGTGTACTTTGTGTAATGTGGCGTGTGTGATTACATGTGTGTAATGTGGCGTGTGTGCTTTGTGTAATGTGGCGTGTGTGATTACATGTGTGCTTTGTGTAATGTGGCGTGTGTGATTGCATGTGTGCTTTGTGTAATGTGGCGTGTGTGATTACATGTGTGCTTTGTGTAATGTGGCGTGTGTGATTACATGTGTGTAATGTGACATGTGTGCTTTGTGTAATGTGACGTGTGTGATTACATGTGTGCTTTGTGTAATGTGGCGTGTGTGATTACATGTGTGCTTTGTGTAATGTGGCGTGTGTGATTACGTGTGCTTTGTGTAATGTGGCGTGTGTGATTACGTGTGCTTTGTGTAATGTGGCGTGTGTGATTACATGTGTGCTTTGTGTAATGTGGCGTGTGATTACATGTGTGCTTTGTGTACTGTGGCGTGTGTGATTACGTGTGCTTTGTGTAATGTGGCGTGTGTGATTACGTGTGCTTTGTGTAATGTGGCGTGTGTGATTACATGTGTGCTTTGTGTAATGTGGCGTGTGTGATTGCATGTGTGCTTTGTGTAATGTGGCGTGTGTGATTACATGTGTGTAATGTGGCGTGTGTGATTACATGTGTGCTTTGTGTAATGTGGCGTGTGTGATTACATGTGTGTAATGTGACGTGTGTGATTACATGTGTGCTTTGTGTAATGTGGTGTGTGTGATTACATGTGTAATGTGACGTGTGTGATTACATGTGTGCTTTGTGTAATGTGGCGTGTGTGATTACATGTGTGCTTTGTGTAATGTGGCGTGTGTGATTACATGTGTGCTTTGTGTAATGTGGCGTGTGTGATTACGTGTGCTTTGTGTAATGTGGCGTGTGTGATTACGTGTGCTTTGTGTAATGTGGCGTGTGTGATTACGTGTGCTTTGTGTAATGTGGCGTGTGATTACATGTGTGCTTTGTGTACTGTGGCGTGTGTGATTACGTGTGCTTTGTGTAATGTGGCCTGTGTGATTACATGTGTGCTTTGTGTACTGTGGCGTGTGTGATTACAGGTGTGCTTTGTGTAATGTGGCGTGTGTGATTACATGTGTGCTTTGTGTAATGTGGCGTGTGTGATTACAGGTGTGCTTTGTGTAATGTGGCGTGTGTGATTACACGTGTGCTTTGTGTAATGTGGCGTGTGTGATTACACGTGTGCTTTGTGTAATGTGGCGTGTGTGATTACACGTGTGCTTTGTGTAATGTGGCGTGTGTGATTACACGTGTGCTTTGTGTAATGTGGCGTGTGTGATTACACGTGTGCTTTGTGTAATGTGTCGTGTGTGATTACACGTGTGCTTTGTGTAATGTGGCGTGTGTGATTACACGTGTGCTTTGTGTAATGTGGCGTGTGTGATTACACGTGTGCTTTGTGTAATGTGGCGTGTGTGATTACATGTGTGCTTTGTGTAATGTGGCGTGTGTGATTACGTGTGCTTTGTGTACTGTGGCGTGTGTGATTACGTGTGCTTTGTGTAATGTGGCGTGTGTGATTACATGTGTGCTTTGTCTAATGTGGCGTGTGATTACACGTGTGCTTTGTGTAATGTGGCGTGTGTGATTACATGTGTGCTTTGTCTAATGTGGCGTGTGATTACACGTGTGCTTTTTGTAATGTGGCGTGTGTGATTACATGTGTACATGTGTACTCTGGGAGAAAAACATTAGCGTGAAACGGCAGCCATTCAGCCAATGGAAGCAGGGAGAGGAAGTGATAATGTCATAATTTCTCATATTTAGGTTTTTTCAGACGTATCTACAGTGGTGTTCAAAAAAATAGCAGTACAACATCAGTAACCTGATGAACCATTGTTATTAGTAGATAACAGTTATTCAGATATTTCTGCATGGCAAATAATTTACTTGTAGATGTAATGTAATAGTAGTGTAATAGAAAAACAACCGACCCAACTGTCATGACATGCACGCTGCTTGTTCTGAGTGAGTGACTCATTCATTGAAAGGGGCGTGTTCAAAATAATAGCAGTGTGGAGTTTAATTAGAGAATTCATTAATTCTGTGAAAAAACAGGTGTCATTAATTGTCCTTTATTAAAGAATAAGGGAAGAAAATGTTTCACACATTGTTATAAAATATATTTTCTTTCCTATTTCCTGAATTGCTAAGTACTGAATTCAAGCCACAGTACACTGAAGACAGTGAAGCATGGTTGCGCAAAAATCATGGTATGAAGACACTACGGTGTTGGGCCTATTTATCGTATACCAGGGATCATGGATCAGTTTGAATACATCAAAATACTTGAAGAGATTATGTTGCCGTATGCCGAAGAGGAAATGCCCCTGAAATGGGTGTTTCAACAAGACAACGACCCCAAACACACGAGTAAGCGAGCAACATATTGGTTCCAGACAAAAAGGATTGAGGTAATGGAGTAGCCAGCTCAATCCACTGACCTCAACCCCATTGAAAACTTGTGGGGTGACATTAAAAATGCAGTTTCTGAAGCAAAACCCAAATATTCACAGGAACTGTGGAATGTAATTAATTCATCCTGGGCTGAAATACCTGTTTCTAGGTGCCAGAAGTTGGTTGACTCGATTCAACACAGATGCGCAGCAGTTATCAAAAACAATGGTTATGCAACTAAATATTAGTTCAGTAATTTAAAGTGAAGTTAAATCTTGAAAGATTTTTTCAGTTTATAGGGTAAAATGTCGACACTGCTATTTTTATGAACGGATTAATATTCCTTTTCATTGCTTCCTGTAAAAGAATAAAGTAGACTTGACAAAATTTGTTAATGCTTTCATTTGGAATTGAATGTAATGTTTCCACTACATTTGAAATATGGAACTAAAAGCTATTTAAAAATATTTGCACTTCCCTTTTTTTAACGCATTGCTATTTATTTGAACACCACTGTGTGTCCCAGCTCCCCCTCAGAAACACCAGCATACATAAGCAATGCCCCCACAGCCCAATGAGTACCCGCCCTTAGAGCTGATATAACTCTCAGTGAACCCCCCCGTTGGCCCGTTGTTATTTAACTTGTTATTTAACTTGTCATTTTGCAAGCGAGGCTGTAATTCTCTCTCCCACATGAGACATTAATTCTGCTGCGGCCGTCAGTGCTTGAGCTGCGTCGTGCCGACACTGGAATTACTGTCCAAGACTGAACCCCACAAACACAAACTCTGTATCCGTACCCCACCAAGCTGAGGGTACTGAGATCCACTGTGTCTGTACCCCACTAACCTGGGATCCACTGTGTCTGTACCCCACTAACCTGAGATCCAAGGTGTCTGTACCCCACTGCGCTGGGATCCACTGTGTCTGTACCCCACTAACCTGAGATCCACTGTGTCTGTACCCCACTGCACTGGGATCTACTGTGTCTGTACACCATGTTGCTGGGATCTACTGTGTCTGTACCCCACTAACCTGGGATCCAATGTGTCTGTACCCCACTGTGCTGGGATTCACTGTGTCTGTACCCCACTGCACTGGGATCTACTGTGTCTGTACACCATGTTGCTGGGATCTACTGTGTCTGTACCCCACGTTGCTGGGATCTACTGTGTCTGTACCCCACTATGCTGGGATCTACTGTGTCTGTACCCCACTTTGCTGGGATCTACTGTGTCTGTACCCTACTGCACTGGAATCCACTGTGTCTGTACCCCACTGTGCTGGGATTCATTGTGTCTGTACCCCACTCTGCTGGGATCCACTCTCTGTACCCCACGTTGTCTGTACCCCACACTCAGGTTTTCTGTGGGAAACTGCGTTATTTTCTAATGTGCTGAGTGCTGTATGCCTACACAATAGCCTACTAATATTTCACATTGTAATCTTGATATTTCTAGTCGTGCTTGTGCGCGCCCCTGTGTTTAATGCCCCGAACCCACCAGACGTGCAAGAGCACAGACACTTATTGCTATTTTGATTCTGTAGTACCTTAAATCCATACAGTGATATCAGTATAATAAAAACAGAAATAAGCAGTCTTAATTAATTGAACAAATATACAGTGCCCTCCATTATTATTGGCACCCCTGGTAAAGATGAGTAAAAATAGTTATAAAAATGTCACCATTTGGTGAATTAGCTTAATCTCACACCGAAAAGATGCCTTTTGATTGAAATAAATGTATTATGAGAAGAAAAAAAATCCCTCAAGAAATAATTATTTTTAACAAAACCACAATTATTGGTACCCCTGCATTTATAAATAGAATAAATATTTGGTGGCATATCCTGATTTACCATACTGATGACCTCTGACCTGGAGCTTCCCATGAGCCCTGTTGCTGGACTCTGTGGTAAAGGCCTGCAGGTTAAAGGGGTAACATGGTTGTTTACCTACTTTCTGGTGTTTTGTATGATATTGGTACATAGGGGCATTGCGGGAACATCAGGGAACTATCAAATTTGTATTTTCTTTAGGTTTGGAGAAATAGATCATTTAATTTTGTGGTCTCATTTTCAGTTTGTTTCTTGTATGACGTCATACGAGAAATGACCACTCCCCGGTGTCTCAAAACTGTCTATGGAACACTCCCCCATCCAAGCCCTCAAAAAAAGATGTGAATTTGAACTTCACCAATTTGCACCATAACCTCTTCACCCATCGGTAGGTTCACAGCCTTGTTACTGGTTTACACCGAGCATTATTTATTATCTGTTATTGCAAGCTAACTTTACTGAATTTATTGTTAGGTTGCAAACCTTAGATAAAAGTTGACTGTTTCGACATTCACTGACTGTTTCGATAACCAACTTGTAACCTAACCAGGGTAATTAGAGTTGGGCTAACGTTAGCCAGCTATTGATAGCAGAGCACTTTTTATGTTAACGTTATATGGAAAACGATTTGCCCGTTACCCCTCGGGGACAATAAAGATCTACTACCAATAGTTTTATGTCGCGTTGTATTTATTTTATGCACAACAATTGCCCCTCTGGGACAATACAGATCTACTACCAATAGTTGTTCTACTAATAAACTATTCTGTATAGTTTTTTCATTTTCTCACTCATGCTTGAAATCATAGCTGTAGCTAGCTAGCTCGCTCTTGCACATTAGCTAGCTAGATATGATGGGACCGACGGCAGTAATCTAGCTAGCTAGCTCTTGCACATTAGCTAGCTAGATATGATGGGACTGACGGCAGTAATCTAGCTAGCTACGAGCATAACTAGCTAATTCAAAGCAATCAATCTTCATCATGCCATGATTAAATTATTTCGGTCCTAATACCCGCAAAATAGCTCGATATCTAGTGTAGCTAGCTGAATCAATCCTTCCCAGCATGCCATTTATAGTGTAGCGTGGCCGACTGCAGTGGACTTTTCCTCGGTGTCGCGGGAGACGCACTGTCGTGCTTTTATCATACTTTTTTCAAAATTACACAAATTCGGGGATATGGGTCTGGTAGGTAGCGTGTACCTTAATGTTTGGAGGTTAAGAGCTGGTGTGACATCTCACATTGCTTATATTAAGGACTTTGTAAATTCCCACTTTCTGGTAAATCCAGTCTCGAGGTAACTATGGTAACTCTGACTGACAGTTCTCATTGATATGCCCACAAAACGAGGTGAACTTGTAGAATGGGAAATTTGGGCATATAAAAAGGAGTTTTATAGTACTTAAAAATGACTGAATAACAACATTGATGGACACATTCACTTTGATGTTACCGAAAGATAACTGCCATGTGATTAACAGAAGGAAGGAGGCGCGGGAGGTGGTCTGGTGCAGGCTATGATGGGATACAGCAGCATAGGAGGCTCCACTTGGGTGGAGAGAGGGTTAGGGTCAGGCTATGCGGGGGGAAAGTTTCAGAAAACACCCTTACGTAAAGGCCTTGGAGCGCTTTGCAGGGAGCCACCGTTCACTCTTTACTACCGGACTGAACGCAAAGGCCTTGGAGCGCTTTGCAGGGAGCCACCGTTCACTCTTTACTACCGGACTGAACGCAAAGGCCTTGGAGCGCTTTGCAGGGAGCCACCGTTCACTCTTTACTACCGGACTGATCGCAAAGGCCTTGGAGCGCTTTGCAGGGAGCCACCGTTCACTCTTTACCTCTATAGCTGGCATAAAAGGCAACGGCTGTTGTGCTAAATGTTTATGGTTCAGACTCTGTAGGAATGAACACAGATTACATTGCAGAGAGTTCTACATAGGTTCTAGGCTGCTGATTCTATTACCGGTAACTCCCCAGGCTGTTTCAGAGCGACCACGCCTCCGTTTGGGTTTCAAAAATGTTTTTGTTTTGTTCGAGCCGCTCACTCTGGCTGCTGAGCCTGGAGCATCGGCTGTGGCAGAGGCGGAGGGCTGGAGAACGTAGGCTAGGCCTACATATAGGTCTAGTTATAAACTTAGCTCATCTCAATTTGGATAATTTTCTAGTAACAGTTAATGTTATTAAAGACTGCAAAGTTAGCCATGAATTAACATACAATAAAACGCTCACACAAATGCTCCTCAGTCTCCACAACTTGCTGGATTTGAAAAAAAAAAAGTATTTATAGTGTAAGGTGGAAGGGCGTGGCCAGATGCACCAGTTGGTGTAACATCACATGTACTGCCACGTCACATATACTGTACAACAGCCAATAGTAAATTACAACTGCAATAGCCTACGTTTCACCACCAAAACACTAGTTAGCCATCAATCTCTAGCACATGGATATGTCCAAATATATCAGTAATCAGCTAAAAAAAGTGGTTTTAGGGTTTACTTTCCCTTTAAGGAAATTCAGGGTTTCAGATCTTACTGTTTTCCCAGCAGCTTGTTTGCCAGTAGCCCCTTTAGCCCCATTAGCCCCTTTAGCCCCATTAGCCCCTTTAGCCCCATTAGCCCCTTTAGCCCCATTAGCCCCTTTAGCCCCTTTAGCCCCTTTAGCCCCATTAGCCCCAGTAGCCCCATTAGCCCCAGTAGCCCCATTAGCCCCTTTAGCCCCATTAGCCCCTTTAGCCCCATTAGCCCCTTTAGCCCCATTAGCCCCTTTAGCCCCATTAGCCCCTTTAACCCCATTAGCCCCTTTAGCCCCTTTAGCCCCATTAGCCCCTTTAGCCCCATTAGCCCCTTTAGCCCCTTTAACCCTTTAGCCCCTTTAGCCCCTTTAGCCCCTTTAGCCCCTTTAACACTTTGATGGTTAAATGAACGGTCTGCCTGAAATACAGCAGAGTTCTGTAGGGTTCACATCCATCCAGACAATTTCCTTTCATTCACCTGCTTGCTAACGCTAACACAGAAGTACAGAGAAACATTGCACTGCAAAAGTACAGCCAGAGAAACATTGTACTGCAAAAGTACAGCCAGGGAAACATTGCACTGCAAAATGTAAGTAGTGTGATTAAGTACAGTGTCACTGAGTCGCCAGTGTGATGTAAGTACAGTGTGATGTAAGTACAGTGTCACTGAGTCACCAGTGTGATGTAAGTACAGTGTCACTGAGTCGCCAGTGTGATGTAAGTACAGTGTCACTGAGTCGCCAGTGTGATGTAAGTACAGTGTCACTGAGTCGCCAGTGTGATGTAAGTACAGTGTCACTGAGTCACCAGTGTGATGTAAGTACAGTGTCACTGAGTCGCCAGTGTGATGTAAGTACAGTGTTACTGACGGAGGAGCTGTATCGCTCTCTGTGCTCTCTTCTGCTGCCATGGTTCTGTTTTTGCGTTGATGTGAATGTCAGTGCTATAAAAACATCACTAATGCATGTGATGTCACTGTCCCTGATTTTACAGTCTAATGACGCAGTTCCTCTCAGCAAAACAAAGACGCTAATGTGCGATGGCAGGGCACTCTGAAGTAAATGTGCATTAAGGGTATTTTTATTTTTATTTTTATTTTTTTGCAGACTGAGACCGGAGGCCATATTGTGTTTCCCCTTCTTCTGTGAGTATAAGATGTGCAAATGTCAATATTGCATTAAAGTGTACGCAAAAAAACCCCAAACACTTTCAGCCCACAAAGCACAGCTCTCCATCTGCTATGGACTTTTTCATTGACCAATGAGTTGGACGCTTGCATTTCTGATCGTGTATAATTGCAGCAGTCCTGAATATGTGTGAATAAAGTTTCTAAAATATTGAGTACAGTATTATGAAAAGTATTCCATAGTATATATAAGCACTTGCACAGAGTCCTTCTTTAGCATTAGTAAAGTGTAGGTCAGGTTGTTATACGTGTATTCTGTATCGCTGGCAGATATAGGCTCCATGTGTGCGTCTGGATTGTAGGCTAGTTTCTCCAGCTGAAGCCTCTGGTTCTGCGATTAAAACCTGGTTGGTTTTAGGAGGTGTGGCAGGTGCCGTAATTAAACAAACAAAGGAAAGAGTCATGTGCAGCTAAGCTGAATACTGTCAGAGGAGGGAAGCTTTCGGAGCACACAGTGGTTTGCACACAGTCGTGTCTGCTCCTGCTAGTCAGAGCCTTGTCCCAGGGAAACCCCGGCGTGTCATTGGCTAGAAGCCTCCCGTGTTCAGTCCTGTTCTCTGTGTTCAGCTCCAGCACGAGCCTGACACTCACAGCTTAGACCACAATTTTGGGGGCTGTCGTCTGCCCTAATGGACTAGCAGTACTGAAATTTTGAAAGTACTCTCTTTATCATAATTTATTTTATTAAGTTTTTTTGTTTTTATTTCTTGTTTGGGAATTTGTGACGGATCAGCTGGCGGGAGCAGGATTCTGAGCCCACAGGAGAAGAGTAAGTTCCCCCCCCCTCTCTTCTTCCTCCTCTTCCTCCTCTTCCTCCTCTTCTCTGAGTCCTTCTGTCCTTCTGCGGTCTGTGTGACAGGCCCTGCTGGAAGACTGTATTTTGGAAAGGGTGAGGTGGTGTTTGTTGAACTCGTGACAGTGGATGCTGTTTACATGTATGACACCTCTGTTCTTATTTGGGATGTTTCTTCTCTTGCCGGATGTTTGTTTTATTACGGGACATTTGTGGTTTAGGGGCCCCAGTATCCGGCCTTATTCAAAATTCTGAAAAACTCATCAGGGGTTGAAGGGGTTGAAGGATGCTGTGACCGTCCCACTGCCACATTAAGGTCCTGTGAGGTGGCTCTGTCTCCTGTTTCCCTGTTGAAGGGAGGTCTCCATATGGTAAAGCAAATTTAAAAAAATCATTTTTATCTGTAAAAATGAAGACATGTAGCCCACTAACTACAGATTTCTGCAGAGCAATTGCAAGTTATACATCCTCACTGTTTGAATGAAGACTGCGTGCCTGTTGATTGTGTTGTGTGAGAAAATTCTGCCCATCTTTAGCCTTTTGAGCGAAGTACTGTACTATTAAGTGCAGTGTCTTGGACAACAGCCAGTTAAATGAGTTTGGCTTTTTCTTCCGTTGCCGTATGAGGTGAAGAGAGATGCTTGTTTTATGTCTACTTCTCCGTGTTGTTAGTGCACTGTGTGCTGTTTCCTGGTGCCGTGCGCCGTTCTGCACAAACCGGTCACTGAGAATCTTTCCTCCAGGTGAGGAATGTGGGCGTGAGTGGCATATTTTGCCGTCGGCAACGCGTCACGGTGACGTCCTTTCAGGGATCCCTTACGGCAGCAGCCGGGCCGTGCCGAGACACCAGGGGGCGGGGTACTCGTGATTTATGTGCTCATAATTCATAAGGCGGAAAGGTCATTCACCTTATGTGCTGTTTGAATTATGCATTATGTTTGAGTCATAAGTGCATTTTGGTGAGGATGTTGATGAATTGATTGGCAACACGAGTCACTCCTCTGCCATGCCTGTCTGACATGGGCCCCCTCTTCCTTCACATGCTTATTCCAAAACAGTTTTCAAGGAATGAGAAATCCATTCAAAAAATAAACAAACAAAAAAACATGGACTGCTGATTATGCTTCAGTCTTTCGTAATAGCAGCTGATCTCAGATGATGGGGGTATTCTACCGTCTTTAGTTTAGTTTATTTAGCACAATGTTAAAAACAAGTAGAACAATACAAAGAGAAGTTTCTGTGCAAGGAAAGAAAGAAGCCAGCAGGCTTATTTAGAATTCTTTCCTATATGGGAGAGGTCATTAAAATAAAATGGATTTAAAGTTCAAAAAGAACAATACAAAAGGAGAAAAAAAGAAAAAAAATACAAGTTTCCAAGGGGAGCAGCTGTGCAAAAAAGAAATAAAAACAGAAACTGCACAAAAGAAGAAAAAAAGACAAAATAATAATCACATTTGGAAAGATTACACATCAGAGAACGAAATCATATGGACTACAATATGGAAGAAATAAGATGTTGTTTTAGATGTTTCTTAAAAATTGACAAAGATAGCGATGACTTTAGTGATGCTTCAAGAGAGCTCCACAACTGAGGGCCTCTAAATCTTATGAAGGATTGCTGTTTTGAGGTACTACAAAGAGGTAAATTAAAATCATCTCTTTGCCTTGTGGGGTAGGAGTGAATGTCAGAGGTAACACGAAAAAAATTATAAAAAGAAATAGGAATATCATGTATGCAATTTTTAAATTTAAACATAAATAAACAGGAATAAAAAACATTTAACTTATCTATAGGCAGTAACGAATATTTAATAAAGAGAGGTGCAGATGGCTCATGTCTATTTGACTGTGAAATCATTCTCAAGAACCTTTTTTGAATGATTAGTAGTTTGGTTAAATATGATGGAAAAGTAGCAGCCCAAACAATATTACAGTAATTAATATGGGGGAAAATTAAGCTATAATAAAGAGTTAGATGAGATGAAGGATGAACCAGTGGACAGACTTTTCTCAATATACCAAGCATCTTCATAGCCCTCATACATACAGAATCAATCTGTTGTTTCCAGTTTAAATGCTCATCTATAATTACACCCAAGAATTTGGTATAAGGAACCTGGCAGATTTCTGAACCATCTAACAAAATTCTAGGTTTATCTATTGGGAATTTTTTGTTAATATTACTAAAAATCATGAAGTTGCATTTTTGTATATTGAGAGTAAGCTTATTCAACTGAAACCATTTGACAATATCAGACAATTCATCATTAACAATATTTACTAGTGTATTTAAATCACTGTGTGAAGCAATGAGATTTGTATCATCTGCAAATAAAATAGGAAAAAACTTTTTACAGTTCATGGCTAAATCATTAATATAAATCAAAAACAACAAAGGACCAAGTATGGAGCCCTGAGGAACCCCGACTAAGATTTTCAGCTTCTCAGACATGCAACCGTTGATGGACACATATTGTTCTCTGTCCTCTAGATAGTTAGAAAACCACTTGAGAGCGACATCCTGTACACCATATCTATTGAGTTTAGAAACAAGAATTTTATGATTAACAGTATCAAATGCTTTGGATAAGTCCAAGAAAACCCCAAGAACAAATTTCCCATCTCCCAAAGCAGAAGAGATATTGTTCACAAGCTGTAACAGAGCTAGTTCAGTTGAGTATTTCTTTCGAAAGCCATATTGGTGGCAATAGAGGATGTTGTTCTCTAGTAAGTGAGCTGAAATTCTGGAATAGATAAGTTTTTCCAATATTTTTGAAAAACAGGGAAGAATAGATATAGGCCGATAGTTGCCAAAATGATTAGAATCTCCTGATTTATGACGTGGCATAACTTTTGCTATTTTAAGTTTATGAGGAATAACACCAGATTGCAAAGATAAACCAAAAATATGAGTTAAGGGTTGAATAATATAATCAATGATTTCTTTAATAAAACTACTTCTAAACCCATCAAGACCCTCAGCAGAGTTTTTTAAGTTTGAGACAATACCCCGCACTTCATCAACACTGGGAGGATCAAAACTGCAGAGTGGAGAAAACTGACCCTTAATCAGACTACATGGGATTTCATCAGAATTATGTATGTTAGCTGCCAGCGAAAGGCCAATATTAACAAAAAAATAATTTAAACCATTTGCTATCTCTCTCTGGTTGAGGGGAGAACCTTCGTTTCCCAATACCTCAACTGGAGCAATTAGTTGATGTTTTTTACGTTGCAACAATTGATTAATAACACTCCAAGTGGACTTGATGTCATTAGATGCTTGGTTAAATTTGTCTGTGAAATATTTCTTTTTTGCATTCCTTAGTGATTGAGTATAATTATTTTTGTAATTCTTATATGTTTTCACATTGAGAGGAGTGGGATTTACAATAGATTTTTTATATAGTTTCTTTTTTAAAAGAGAACATTTTCTTAATTCTGAAGTAAACCAAGGGTTTGCTTTGAAATATTTGTTTTCTTTTTTTGAGGTAATCATTGGGAAGCATTTCTCAAAAACAGAATTGAAGAGCACTAAAAACAACTGGTAGGCTTTCTCCACATCTTGCAGCCTTAAAACAGCATCCCATGAAACACCCTTAATAGAAGATATAAAGGATTCCACATTCCTTTTGGTATATTTACGATAACTGATTTTCTCTTGTACAGAGTTGTTACTAAGGGTATTCTCTTTAATGTGAATTAATTGGAAGACTGGGAGATGATCTGAAATATCATTTAATAATAGACCAGAAGTAATTTCAAGATGCAGAAAGTTAATTAAAATATTGTCAATAAGTGTGGCTGATGATTTGGTTATTCTGGTGGGTCTGTGAATTGAGGGATAAAAATAAGTAGAATAAAGAACATTAAGAAAATCTACAGTAGATGGCTGTGTGCTGTTGAGAAGATTAACATTGAAGTCACCTAGTAATACACACTTTTTACGCTCCTTAGAAATCATTTCCAGAGTGTGATAAAGGGCATCATTGAAAATTGAAAGATCTGACTCAGGTGGTCTGTAAATACACCCAATTACGATGCTTTCACCATCAAAAAGTAAGCAAGATGGAATTTCCACAAACACTGATTCAACAGGGGTCTTATCCAAGTATTGGCTTAGCTCCTTTTTTTCCTTGAAATTAAACTGATTTGAAACATAAAGAGAGACACCGCCACCTGTTGTTGTGGTCTTTCTACAAGAGTGAATAGCATTATAATTTTCCAAAGGATAGAGACACGTAATGTTGTCATGCAGCCACGTTTCTGAAAAGGCCATTACTGAAAATGAGAAGTTTAGGATAGGTAGGTATTCTGTCAATTGATCATAATTTTGTGGTATACTACGAATATTTAGGTGCAAGAAAGAAAAGGTATTTGGATCTTGTATAGATTTGCTAAACTGATCATCAGTATAATATTCACAAGATATTTTTACATTCTTTAGGTCGTCATGATTTGAATCAGGATTAAAGAACTCATCATAGATGCCATCCTTATCGATACATAAATCAAAAGGATTAAATGCTGGTAGATCAGGTACATGTTGAGGAGGCACATAAGTATGGTCAGTCATGATGAAAGAAGAAAAAAAGAAAAACTGATTAAAAAAATAAGAATCTACAAACAAATAAAATAGATCTGTGATAGTGTCACCACATTTTTGCCTTTACTGTTAACCAGATGCGAGCCATTGACTCATTTGGCCTCGTCTACAACAGGCCTGCGAGAAGGGGGGTGGGAAATCAGCTGATCATATTTGAGATATGCAATGTTCCCTTTTTTGCGTTCTTCCAAGAGAAGGGGAAATAATTCTTTTCTTTTTAGACGGATTTTTTCAGAGAAATCCTCATTAATGAAGATCTTAAGGCCTTTGAGCAGTTTTGCCCTTTTCATAATCTCCTCCTTGTCCTTGTATCTGAGCAGCTTGGCGGTTATAGATCTAGGTCTCCCATCTGGCAGAAAGGTGCCAATTCTGTGTGCCCTCCATCTCAATCACCTTAGAATCCAAATTAAGTTTATCAGACAGCATCTTTTTTAGCTTGATCTCAGTCTCTTGCCAAGATTCTGATTTAGAATCCTCAATACCATCAATCAGGATGTTGTTTCTTCTGAATTGATTTTCTAGGTAGTCTCCTTTAGAGGAGAGCTTGTCTAGTGAAGCCTGTAGTTGGCCAAGTAACAATGTACTTGACTGAGCTGTTGCCTGGTTCAAGACATTTGCATCCTTAAAACTATCTGTCTCTGCTTGAGTGAACTCCAGACTAATTTTAAGCTCACAGACTGATTTCACCAGATCATCAACTCTTTTTGTGGTAGAGTCCATGATGAGACCTAGGAAAGTTTTAAAGTTTTTTTTCTTGGAGATCCATCAGTTCTTTGAAAAATTGCTTTTGTTGTTCTAACATATCATTTAGAACAGTGACAGTCACAAACTCATCCTCCTGAGGAGCTGGAGCCTTTTTAGGACCCATAGTAACAACACAGCTAACCAGAGGTCTCACCAAACAAACACAATGAAGTTAGGATGGATCACGGGCCTGGTGGAGCCTGGTGTTGTCTGGCTGCTGCTGGCCTGGTGGAGCCTGGTGTTTTCTGGCTGCTGCTGGCCTGGTGGAGCCTGGTGTTTGGTGGCTAATGCTGGCTGGCTGGTCTTAATAGCAGCTGATCTCAGATGATGGGGGTATTCTACCGTCTCAATAGCAGCTGATCTCAGATGATGGGGGTATTCTACCGTCTCAATAGCAGCTGATCTCAGATGATGGGGGTATTCTACCATCTCAATAGCAGCTGATCTCAGATGATGGGGGTATTCTACCGTCTTAATGGCAGCTGATCTCAGATGATTTGGGTATTCCACCGTCTTAATAGCAGCTGATCTCAGATGATGGGGGTATTCTACCGTCTTAATGGCAGCTGATCTCAGATGATTTGGGTATTCCACCGTCTTAATAGCAGCTGATCTCAGATGATTTGGGTATTCTACCGTCTTAATAGCAGCTGATCTCAGATGATGGGGGTATTCTACCGTCTTAATAGCAGCTGATCTCAGATGATGGGGGTATTCTACCGTTTCAATAGCAGCTGATCTCAGATGATCGGGGTATTCTACCGTCTTAATGGCAGCTGATCTCAGATGATGGGGGTATTCCACCGTCTTAATAGCAGCTGATCTCAGATGATGGGGGTATTCCACCGTCTTAATGGCAGCTGATCTCAGATGATGGGGGTATTCTACCGTCTTAATAGCAGCTGATCTCAGATGATGGGGGTATTCTACCGTCTTAATAGCAGCTGATCTCAGACGATGGGGGTATTCTACTGTCTTAATAGCAGCTGATCTCAGATGATGGGGGTATTCTACCATCTTAATGGCAGCTGATCTCAGATGATGGGGGTATTCTACAGTCTTAATGGCAGCTGATCTCAGATGATGGGGGTATTCTACAGTCTTAATGGCAGCTGATCTCAGATGATGGGGGTATTCCACCGTCTTAATAGCAGCTGATCTCAGATGATTTGGGTATTCTACCGTCTTAATAGCAGCTGATCTCAGATGATGGGGGTATTCTACAGTCTTAATAGCAGCTGATCTCAGATGATGGGGGTATTCTACCGTCTTAATAGCAGCTGATCTCAGATGATGGGGGTATTCTACAGTCTTAATAGCAGCTGATCTCAGATGATGGGGGTATTCTACCGTCTTAATGGCAGCTGATCTAAGATGATGGGGGTATTCTACCGTCTTAATAGCAGCTGATCTCAGATGATGGGGGTATTCCACCGTCTTAATGGCAGCTGATCTCAGATGATGGGGGTATTCTACCGTCTTAATAGCAGCTGATCTCAGATGATGGGGGTATTCTACCGTCTTAATAGCAGCTGATCTCAGACGATGGGGGTATTCTACTGTCTTAATAGCAGCTGATCTCAGATGATGGGGGTATTCTACCGTCTTAATGGCAGCTGATCTCAGATGATGGGGGTATTCTACCGTCTTAATAGCAGCTGATCTCAGATGATGGGGGTATTCTACCGTCTTAATAGCAGCTGATCTCAGATGATGGGGGTATTCTACAGTCTTAATGGCAGCTGATCTCAGATGATGGGGGTATTCCACCGTCTTAATAGCAGCTGATCTCAGATGATGGGGGTATTCTACCGTCTTAATAGCAGCTGATCTCAGATGATGGGGGTATTCTACTGTCTTAATAGCAGCTGATCTCAGATGATGGGGGTATTCTACCGTCTTAATGGCAGCTGATCTCAGATGATGGGGGTATTCTACCGTCTTAATAGCAGCTGATCTCAGATGATGGGGGTATTCTACCGTCTTAATAGCAGCTGATCTCAGATGATTTGGGTATTCTACCGTCTTAATGGCAGCTGATCTCAGATGATGGGGGTATCCCACCGTCTTAATGGCAGCTGATCTCAGATGATGGGGGTATTCTACCGTCTTAATAGCAGCTGATCTCAGATGATGGGGGTATTCTACCGTCTTAATGGCAGCTGATCTCAGATGATGGGGGTATTCTACCGTCTTAATAGCAGCTGATCTCAGATGATGGGGGTATTCTACCGTCTTAATAGCAGCTGATCTCAGATGATGGGGGTATTCTACAGTCTTAATGGCAGCTGATCTCAGATGATGGGGGTATTCCACCGTCTTAATAGCAGCTGATCTCAGATGATGGGGGTATTCTACCGTCTTAATAGCAGCTGATCTCAGATGATTTGGGTATTTTACCGTCTTAATGGCAGCTGATCTCAGATGATGGGGGTATTCTACCGTCTTAATGGCAGCTGATCTCAGATGATGGGGGTATTCTACCGTCTTAATAGCAGCTGATCTCAGATGATTTGGGTATTCTACCGTCTTAATGGCAGCTGATCTCAGATGATGGGGGTATTCTACCGTCTTAATAGCAGCTGATCTCAGATGATTTGGGTATTCTACCATCTTAATGGCAGCTGATCTAAGATGATGGGGGTATTCTACCGTCTTAATAGCAGCTGATCTCAGATGATGGGGGTATTCCACAGTCTTAATAGCAGCTGATCTCAGATGATGGGGGTATTCCACAGTCTTAATAGCAGCTGATCTCAGATGATGGGGGTATTCCACCGTCTTAATAGCAGCTGATCTCAGATGATGGGGGTATTCTACAGTCTTAATGGCAGCTGATCTCAGATGATGGGGGTATTCCACCGTCTTAATAGCAGCTGATCTCAGATGATGGGGGTATTCTACCGTCTTAATAGCAGCTGATCTCAGATGATGGGGGTATTCTACCGTCTTAATAGCAGCTGATCTCAGATGATTTGGGTATTCTACCGTCTTAATGGCAGCTGATCTAAGATGATGGGGGTATTCTACCGTTTTAATGGCAGCTGATCTCAGATGATGGGGGTATTCTACCGTCTTAATAGCAGCTGATCTCAGATGATGGGGGTATTCTACCGTCTTACTGGCAGCTGATCTAAGATGATGGGGGTATTCCACCGTCTTAATAGCAGCTGATCTCAGATGATGGGGGTATTCCACCGTCTTAATAGCAGCTGATCTCAGATGATGGGGGTATTCTACAGTCTTAATAGCAGCTGATCTCAGATGATGGTGGTATTCTACAGTCTTAATGGCAGCTGATCTCAGATGATGGGGGTTTTCCACAAAGCCGGATTACTGAGTAAAACCTGCAACCCTCCCAAGTAAGGAACATGGACTGAAGTAAAAAGAGCTGTTCCGGATTTTACTCAGTGCAGTTATCCAGTTACTCAGATTAATTTATTTTTGACAGGATAAGAATCCCGACTTTACTGTGATTCGTATCCTCTGGGGATTTCCAGAGCACATAAAGTATGGACTCGTCTTTTTGATCGAGTCTGTTTTGTATCATGTTACAAAATAAGGACCCACTGTCGCTATAACGTTGGGATCGTAAAATAGTTTATTGAGCATCGCAAGTTTTAACATGTTTTAACAGTAGTCAGTCAGTGTGATGAGTTACTTTGAGGCAGACATCAGGTATGGGGCCAAACAAAGTATAAATATACTGTTCATTTTTGTTTTATATTGATATTGATGCGCTTTAGAAATAGCTTGACACCATTTAGCAGGTAGGGTCCATCTATGCTTGAACTATTTAGCAGCTGAAAATGTGCCAACTAGCTATCGGTGTTGAGTAGATAGGGCGAGAAAGTAGTAGAGTACGGGAAAAATTTTCAAATTACAAATTATACTTCAAACACCTGGATGACACACTTACTTCCGGGGTTTCGCTGAGTACATTCGGGAGCACACTTCAAGAAGTACACAAACATTTTGGTCACATAAATATGACGTGAGCTTTGTTTAAAAAACATTTTTTTCAGCAAACGCGTAAGAACTTTTTATTTATACTGTAATAGTAAGTTCAACCAGATGTGTGAACAAGTTTGCAAAAACAACTTGACACAACAACGATTGCATAACAAATAAAAGTGAAGATATTTTGTATCCATATTTTTGGTCAAATAGATGACTTGGGCAGATAGTGATTTTGGAATGTAACGCATTCTGATAGGCTGATGACATGGGCAATAATGCACAGTGAATCTGCAGTGTTAGGAGAGTAGAGTTAGGCAGATATCTCAATTTGGCAATTATGCTATGAGGCTAACGATATTTAAAATCATCGAGGATTTAAACACAATAAAGCCTATGAGGCTTATTTCCATTGTGGTCTTCACAAGAAATACTAAAGACAACAAAACCACACGACAATTAAAAAATACAACCAAATACAAAACGGTAAAACAAAAGCATACGGTGAAGTGCTTCTTAACAGGTGGGTCTCGCTGATCATTCAAGTTTCATACTTTCTACTCTGAGTCCGTCTGTCTGTCTGCCTCTCTGAGTCCGTATGTCTGTCTCCCTCTCTGAGTCCGTCTGCCTGTCTGCCTCGCTGAGTCCGTCTGTCTCCCTCTCTGAGTCCGTCTGTCTGTCTGCCTCGCTGAGTCCGTCTGTCTGTCTCCCTCTCTGAGTCCGTCTGTCTGTCTGCCTCTCTGAGTCCGTCTGTCTGTCTCCCTCTCTGAGTCCGTCTGTCTGTCTCCCTATCTGAGTCCGTCTGTCTGTCTGTCTGCCTCTGAGTCCGTCTGTCTGTCTGCCTCTCTGAGTCCGTCTGTCTGTCTGCCTCGCTGAGTCCGTCTGTCTGTCTCCCTCTCTGAGTCCGTCTGTCTGTCTCCCTCTCTGAGTCCGTCTGTCTCCCTCTCTGAGTCCGTATGTCTGTCTCCCTCTCTGAGTCCGTCTGTTTATCTCTCTGTCAGTCTGTCGGCCTCTGTGGGCCCTGTTTGAAATGGAGGCCCCTCCCCTCACACAGGGAGTATCCGAGGCTGACCGCGTACGAGTTTCCCGCTCGCTCGCCTGGCCCCTGTTTGCACAAGGCGTTGGCGGGACGTGTGCAGGCTCACGTGCACACTTGGGGTCATGCGCTGCCAGTGCTGGAGGTCACCTGTCATTACCTGTCATTAGTTTTCAACAACTCATTGCTACTTTACACATACATGTTTAGAATGATATTTGATATTATTAAAGACAATATTTTCTAAATATTAGAGCACATTGATGTTCCCTTTAACATTGTTTTTTAATCTTAAGGTGTTTAAAAAGCTGAAGTATTTCAAATGGTTATTTGAGCCAGGTCTGCTGTCCTGTCCTCAGGATTAGCTTTAGTAATATTTAATAAATGCTTTAATGACACGTAAGCAATCTGGCTCATGTGCATATTTCTCATGTGTCTTAAGTGCTGTATACAATTTCTATCACTTATTTATGCTTTTTATATCTGCAGGGTGTTGAGATGGCGACATTATGATAACAGCACTGAGTTACTATGTACTCTCTCCAATACAAACCAAACACCTCTGTTTCCTGCTCTGTACAGTCGTGAGACAGTCAGCATATTTATGTCTATAAGATAAGTAGAGAGTATGAGATTATAAGATATGTATGTATGAGATAAGTGTAAAAAGGTAGCACCACTAAAATCCATGGCTTTGCAGGAATGCAGTTGAAAGGATCATTTTTCGGTAATCAGTATCCATTTCTCGTCTAAATAAGATATTATTTCCAAGCATGCAGATGTATATTTTTTTAAGCCTTCTAAGAGTACATATCCCTACGGCTTCGGTCAGGAAATGATCTAAGCGCTAATTACAGCGTATCGGCGTGAAAATGCAAAAGGCGTGCGAACAGCCGGGAAGTCATGAGGGTTGCATTTCAAGGTCTGAAGCCTGTGATTACACAAACATCAGCGTGGGAGTCTCTTTATTCCTTCAGCCCTCACTGTTTGCTCTCTTAGCAGTTTGAGAAGCGTGGGGGGGGTGGGGGGGCACAGGCAGCATAAATCAAGGCTGCTTTTTATAACCAAATCATTCAGTTTTTCTTAGAGGTGCTCTAAGACAGTTGATTGATCACCTCAGTCTACACACACATTTCACCAGTTCTCATCATTGATTCCAGCGTTATTTGTTATCTGAGTGTGACACATCACATACTTTTTGAGGTGGAGGACCGTACCCAATCTGACGGACTGAATGATACCTGAGTGTGACACATTGCACACTTTTAGAGGAGGTGGAGGACCGTACCCTGAAAAACTGAATGACTTTGTTCCTTTATTTGAATGACATTCTGCTGAATTGGTGCACAGGAGTGCTGTAAAAGAACAGAGACTCTGTTGCTTAAGGGCTACAGTTCAGCTTTTGATGGTATAAAAGCCCTTAGTTTAGCATTAGCATGCGCAGAACCATCAATGCTTCAGGTCCAATAGCGCTCCAGGTGGGGGGAGGGGCTTAGCCCTGCAGACAAGGGGATGAGCATGGCTGAATCCCTAATTGAGCCCTCACGGACTCACGGACTCATGGACTCGTAGACTTTAAGGGCGTATTTTTGAGTTGGATTGAGTTCTTAGGACTCACGGACTTAACGAGAACGCGCCATTGAGCCCTATGCACTCACATACTTAATGAGAATGCGCCATTGAGCCCTATGCACTCACATACTTAATGAGAATGCACCTTTGAGCCCTATGCACTCACATACTTAATGAGAATGCACCATTGAGCCCTATGCACTCACATACTTAACGAGAATGCACCATTGAGCCCTATGCACTCACATTCTTAACAAGAATGCACCATTGAGCCCTATGCACTCACATACTTAATGAGAATGCACCATTGAGCCCTATGCACTCACATACTTAATGAGAATGCACCATTGAGCCCTATGCACTCACATACTTAATGAGAATGCGCCATTGAGCCCTATGCACTCACATACTTAATGAGAATGCACCATTGAGCCCTATTTTGAGCCCTAAGCACTCACGGCTTTAACGAGAACGCGCTATTGAGTCCACGAGTCTGGGAGTCCTGAGAATTGGATTCAGCCCTTCGCCCTCCAGGCAGGTGAAGTCTGTTTTCTCTCACCTGAGTTTGCGTTTGCTTTGATTGAGGATCTGAAAGAGGCATCCTTTTCCGTACCCTGGAAATTCAGCAAATGTGATTGACATTCAAAATAAATTTTAAAAATGGAATTCTTTTGCAAGTCTGAAACATAGACTTTTTGCAGTGAAATACAAACTCTTTGCATTGAAACAGACGCCTTGCAGTGAAACACAGGCTCTTTGCAGTGAAACATAGGCTCTTTGCAGTGAAACACAGGCTCTTTGCAGTGAAACACAGGCTCTTTGCAGTGAAACACAGGCTCTTTGCAGTGAAACACAGGCTCTTTGCAGTGAAACACAGGCTCTTTGCAGTGAAACATAGGCTCTTTGCAGTGAAACACAGGCTCTTTGCAGTGAAACACAGGCTCTTTGCAGTGAAACACAGGTTCTTTGCAGTGAAACACAGACTCTGTACAGTGAAACAAACTTTTTGCAGTAAAACACAAACAGTGTTGTACACTTCAGTTCGGTATCCCGTAATAATTTATTATATTATTTAGTATTCTATTATGTCATTTAAATTCCACAATGTGGTGTAAAGGGAATCGGACACACGGACAGCTTGTTTGGAGTGGAGAAGCTAAAGGCACTTTGTCCTTACTACTGAGAGCTTGAGGGAAGGTGAATACAGGTCATGCTCTATTCTATGGAGCCGTGCTACTACCTGGAGAAACTATTTATAATTTTCATCTGTGTTAGCAGTTTAATTGAAGCTATATTTATTATGACTTATGCTATTAAACAGCCCATGACGTTCTGTGAGCCTGTGAAATGAATCGCTATCAGAAATCATACCTGCAATCAAAATGCTGATTTATCTCCTGTTTTCAGAAACAAGAAATATCATCCCAAACTGTACAGTGCAAACCCCATTTAAATTACTGTCTCACATAGTTACAGTATTGGGGTGGTTGTCTATCATGTAGGGTTCTGTATCACACATTAAGGGTATTGAGGTTATCTCTCACACAGTAAGGGTATTGGGGTTCTGTATCACACATTAAGGGTATTGGGGTTCTGTATCACTCAGTAAGGGTATTGGGGTTTTCTATCACTCAGTAAGGGTATTGGGGTTCTGTATCACTCAGTAAGGGTATTGGGGTTCAGTATTGGTTACTCAGGGAAATGGAAAGTTTGTTTTATAGCCCTCCATAGTAAACACGTGACCTTCTGACCTTCCCACATCGTGTCCATGAGTGCCGTGCTAAGACTACAGCTCTTTGTTTATCTTTGTTTATCTTTGTTTAGTATTTTATCAGTTGAAGGCGTGATATCATTGTGCGCTAACGCGCTAACGTGCTACTCCTGCTGTTAATCGGCCGGCCTGTAGTTCTGAGCTCTTATCCCTGAGGTTTTTCTGCGCCTATTTTAGTTTAAAAACCACTTCAACAGTCACTTTGACTTTGAGCTGGTGTGCGTGTTTCCCAGCGCCTGCTATTAACACTATTGCAGTGCCCTTTCTGTCCTGAGCTGAACACTTTTTCTCCAGTTATCATTCTTCATATTTACTGTGCAAAATGTTTTGTCGTAAAGCATTGGGTGAGCTGTTCTGAATGCCTGGTTTAAAGCCTTTTGTAAGTGATAAATGTATTGTAGGATCGTCACAGCAAAACATAAAAAAAATATTTTAACAATTAATGGTTGAACATAAGAATGGCATTTAAGGGGGCTTAAAGGCATGGATTCTCTCAGTCGTTGCAATAAATGACTGAAGCACAGGGGGTTTGGTTCTTATCTTCACAAACGCAGTGTGGAGGACTCACAGAACCACAGCGCCTCATTGTGTTTGTGAAGCAAAAAGCAAACCACAGTAATTACAAGTGAACCAAAATTAAATAGAAATGCTGATTGAATATGGGCCAAAGTTTCAGTTTGATTTTCGAAAATAATAATAAGAGTCCTGTTGCTGACAGATTTTCTGCCTCTTTCTCTGTAGTGTAGTGTAAATAGGGAGGAATATAATGGGGGCAGCTGGATGTGCACTATGGCACTGAGGCACTAGGACAGACGTGTGGCCCTCAATGTGCACTATGGCACTGGGGCACTGGGAGAGACGTGTGGCCCTCAATGTGCACTATAGCACTGGGGCACTAGGACAGACGTGTGGCCCTCAATGTGCACTATGGCACTGGGGCACTGGGAGAGACGTGTGGCCCTCAATGTGCACTATGGCACTGAGGCACTGGGAGAGACGTGTGGCCCTCAATGTGCACTATGGCACTGGGGCACTGGGAGAGACGTGTGGCCCTCAGTGTGCACTATGGCACTGGGGCACTGGGAGAGACGTGTGGCCCTCAATGTGCACTACAGCCCTGGGGCACTGGGAGAGAAGTGTGGCCCTCAATGTGCACTATGGCACTGGGGCACTGGGAGAGACGTGTGGCCCTCAATGTGCACTATGGCACTGAGGCACTGGGAGAGACGTGTGGCCCTCAATGTGCACTATGGCACTGGGGCACTGGGAGAGACATGTGGCCCTCAGTGTGCACTATGGCACTGGGGCACTGGGAGAGACGTGTGGCCCTCAATGTGCACTATGGCACTGGGGCACTGGGAGAGACGTGTGGCCCTCAATGTGCACTACAGCCCTGGGGCACTGGGAGAGACATGTGGCCCTCAATGTACACTATAGCACTGGGACAGACGTGTGGCCCTCAATGTGCACTATGGCACTGGGGCACTGGGAGAGACGTGTGGCCCTCAATGTGCACTATAGCACTATAGCACTGGGGCACTGGGAGAGACGTGTGGCCCTCAATGTACACTATGGCACTCGGGCACTGGGAGAGACGTGTGGCCCTCAATGTACACTATGGCACTGGGACAGATGTGTGGCCCTCAATGTGCACTATGGCACTGGGGCACTGGGAGAGACGTGTGGCCCTCAATGTACACTATAGCACTGGGGCACTGGGAGAGACGTGTGGCCCTCAATGTGCACTACAGCACTGGGGCACTGGGAGAGACGTGTGGCCCTCAATGTGCACTACAGCACTGGGGCACTGGGAGAGACGTGTGGCCCTCAATGTACACTATAGCACTGGGACAGACGTGTGGCCCTCAATGTGCACTATGGCACTGGGGCACTGGGAGAGACGTGTGGCCCTCAATGTACACTATAGCACTGGGGCACTGGGACAGACGTGTGGCCCTCAATGTGCACTATGGCACTGGGGCACTGGGAGAGACGTGTGGCCCTCAATGTACACTATAGCACTGGGGCACTGGGACAGACGTGTGGCCCTCAATGTGCACTATGGCACTGGGGCACTGGGAGAAACGTGTGGCCCTCAATGTGCACTATGGCAGCGGTCCCCAACCTTTTTTGGACCACGGACCGGTTTCACGTAAGACAATATTTTCACGGACTTCAAGGTGTGGGGGGATAAATATGACGAAATAATATGATACGACTGGCATAAAAACAAATACAGTAATACCTTGACATACGAGTTTAATTCGTTCCGTGACCGAGCTCGTAACTCGGTTTACTCGTATATCAAATCAATTTTCCCCATTGAAATGAATTGAAATACCATTAATCCGTTCCAGCCCCCCAAAAAACACCCTAATTTCTTTGTTACGTAGTTATAAAAATGAGAAATGTATTTATAAATAATTAATACAAAACATAATACTGTCATGGTTTTCCCTTCCTTTCCTCTAATTCGACGCCTCGTCCTTTTTTCGGTCTATCAGATTTTTCTCCGCATTCCCTTGCGGGATTTTCCTTTCGCCCAGGTGATTATCTAGTTCACCTGTCGCCCGCGTCAGGAGGTATTTAAACCCCTGAGTTCCGCTTCCTGGCGCTTCTTTATCATTTCGTGCCTTCACGTATGTATGGTTGTTGTTTGTTTCCTCTGCTCGCACTTAAAAGATTGTTATTCTTTATTCGCATAGTAGAGCTATACCCAGATAACTACTATAGAAGCTCAGGGAATATAGTTTAGGTTTTTCCCTCTTTTCACTTCTCCGTTTCCACTCCCGCTCTCTTTGTTGTTAGAGGGCGTGAGCGTTATTTTATTTTCATTTGTTTCACCAGTTATCGGGCGTTATAGTCACGTTCCGAGGGTGCCTTTGTTTTTGCTGTTCTTCTGGCTATCGGTATTAGTGTCGCCCGTGTTTACGTGGCTATCCCGGTTTTACAAGGGTGTTTTTGGTTTCGGCTACGGCTGGGAGGTTTTTTCATTCTTTCTTTTCTTTCATCGCGTTTGGCTCATCGTTGTACCACTACAACGCCCTTACAAATACAAAGATAATAAAATAGAATATAAAGAAATAAATTGGTTTTATAAAGTGTATTTACCTTGGAGATCAGACGACTTGGGCTAACGGAAGATGCTGGTGGAGGTGGTGGAGGAGATAGGCGGAGGAGATTTGAAGGGCTCATCACACTTTATCCCTAAACTTAATTGATACAACTTTGTTTTTAGTTTTTTTTTTTTTCATGCGGGTGTTCGCTTGCTTAACTGCGCCAACTAGCGGAGGCGTCTCTAAGCTCGCTC
This sequence comes from Ilyophis sp. 1 JC-2022, assembly GCA_022702515.1. Taxonomy (NCBI): domain Eukaryota; kingdom Metazoa; phylum Chordata; class Actinopteri; order Anguilliformes; family Synaphobranchidae; genus Ilyophis; species Ilyophis sp. 1 JC-2022. Next base: position 289,621 of record CM040394.1, on the reverse strand, counting down.
CACTTGCTCGGCTCGTAACTCGGGTCTAGGCTCGTAAGGCGAAGCAAGAAATTGTCCGAGCAACGGCTCGTAACTCGGAATACTCGTAAGTTAGTGCACTCGTATGTCAAGGTTTTACTGTATAAAGTGCATAAAAAATACAACTCACCATCTCAAGAGACGCAGATGCATTTTTCAAAATAAAACATCTTTCAGATTCTGAATACAAAAATATTTTATTGATTATCAGTCTTTCTGTGCGGCCCGGTACCAAATGACCCACGGACCGGTACCGGTCCGCGGACCGGTGGTTGGTGACCGCTGCACTATGGCACTGGGAGAGACGTGTGGCCCTCAATGTGCACTATGGCACTGGGGCACTGGGAGAGACGTGTGGCCCTCAATGTGCACTATGGCACTGGGGCACTGGGAGAGACGTGTGGCCCTCAATGTGCACTATAGCACTATAGCACTGGGGCACTGGGAGAGACGTGTGGCCCTCAATGTGCACTATGGCACTGGGGCACTGAGAGAGACGTGTAGCCTCGGCCTGTCAGAGAAACACTTAGAGATGCGAGAGCCGCTACGGCTGTGAAGCCTCTTGAGCCGTTTTCAGGATCAGTTCTGAGCCGACAGAAGCGAGTGCAGGATTGGCAATTAAATAGACCCTCAGAGTTCTAAAACCCCTTCTGTGGGGGAGAATCAATTATCCACAAAACCTGAAAGTACCATTTTTTTCTGTGCACACAAGTCAAAGGTTACCTACACCGTTACCATGGGGATTCATTGTAAAGGGCTTTAACACGTTTGCTCAGGTGAGAGTAAGTCAATAGCTTTGCCCTTTGCGTATAGTGTCCTGGCCTTTAACTCACCTCCAGGATTTGTGAAGCACATTGGCAGTCTGGGAGTTATGGCACTGTCCCATTAATTTTCCTGGCCAGGACTGGAAATGGCAGCAGCCATACAGGATACAGGAGTTTAGCAGTGAGAACGAATTCCCAACCAGATTACAGGAGTGCAATGCATGCTTATATTGACCAGGTAATTAAATACCTATGTAGAATATAGGTATATGTTCATATGAAATTTTATGAACATGTTGTTAACTAGGTTTTTCAGTACACATACAGTGCCCTCCACAATTATTGGCACCCCTGTTAAAGATGAGTAAAAAGGGTTATACAAAATTCACCTTTTGGTGAATTAGCTTAATCTCACACTGAAAAAAAGAAAAAAAATCCAACCTTTTATTGAAGTTTAAAAATGTATTCTGAGAAAAAAAAAAGAAATAATTATTTTTAACAAAACCACGTGTGCCACAATTATTGGCACCCCTAGACATTTTTATGAACAAAATGTAACTGAAGCATTTATATTTGACTTTTTAAAGTTGATCAGAGTGTTTAGGAACTTTCAAGCAGTAATCCATGACTTCCTGTTTCACTGGGGTATAAATATGAGGTGACAGAGGCCATATTCCCTTATTCATACATCAACATGGCAAAGATAAGATGACACACAAATCAAATGAGGGAAAAGTGTGTTGAGCTATAAAAAAATAGCTACTCACCTGAAAATGCCCATATCTACCGTTAGGGCAATACGTTCAAAGCAACTGGAACTGTTACAAATTTGTCTGGAAGTTTATTTTGCCCCCATGCACAGATGGTAAGAGAGGCAAAAAAATTCCCAAGGATCACTGTTGGAGAATTACAGAGGAAAGTAGCATCTCTGGGTCATCAAGTCTCCAAAATTACCATTAGACGTTCCTGTCATTTCACCACAAACGTAAGCACCTGGAGTTTGCTAAACGCTACTGGAACTTTGACTGGAACCGTATTCTATGGTTAAAATTAAACGAAAATTGAGCTTTTCGGCAACCAACACTCAAGGTGGGTTTGGCGTAAAAAGAAGGATGGCTATACCGAAAATAACCTGATCCCCACTGTTAAGTATGGTGGAGGTTCCGTGATGTTGTGAGGCTGTTTTTCCTCAAAAGGCCCTGGGAACCTTGTTCGGGTACATGGCATCATAAACTCCATGAAATACCAGGAAATTTTAAATCTGAATCTGGCGGCCTCTGCCAGTAAACTAAAACTGGGTCGTCATTGGATCTTCCCGCAGGACAATGATCCAAAACATACGTCCAAATCAACACAAAAATGCTTAACTAAACACAAAATGAAGCTTCTGCCAGCATGGCCCTCTCAGTCCGCTGACCTAAACCCCATTCAAGCTTCTGCCATGGCCATCTCAGTCCCCTGACTTAAAGCCCATTCAAGCTTCTGCCATGGCCATCTCAGTCCCCTGACCTAAAGCCCATTCAAGCTTCTGCCATGGCCATCTCAGTCCCCTGACCTAAAGCCCATTCAAGCTTCTGCCATGGCCGTCTCAGTCCCCTGACCTAAACCCCATTCAAGCTTCTGTCATGGCCGTCTCAGTCCCCTGACCTAAACCCCATTGCAAACCTGTGGGCTGAGCTGAAGAGGAAAGTGCCCAAGAGAAGACTTAGGACTCTGGATGATCAAGAGAGATTCTGTAAAGAGGAATGGTCTCAGATTCTTTGCTCTGTATTTTCTAACCTTGTTAGATGTTACGAGAGAAGACTCGGTGCTGTTTATTGGCAAAGGGAGGTTGTACAAAGTATTAAATGCAGGGGTGCCAATAATTGTGGCACATGTGGTTTTGTTAAAAATAATTATTTCTTGAGGGTTTATTTCTTTCCAGAATAAATTTACTTCAATTAAAGGTTGGATTTTCAGTGTGGGATTAAGCTAATTCACCAAACGGGGAATTTTTTTATAACCCTTTTTACTCATCTTTACCAGGGGTGCCAATAATTGTGGAGGGCGCTGTATGTCTTGTACATTCTGCACTACATGAAATTTTAGTTGCTATAGTTGTTTTATTGTTGTTTTATAGTATTGTATTGCCTTTCCTGCTGTTGGATGTTTATAGGGCTATATCGTGGCCAGTAAGAGATTTCTCAGTGGGATTCACCCAGATAAATAAAGGATATATAAGATTAATAAAGGCTTTGCTGGACTGTGTACATTGAGTTTATAGTGTACCCATAATGCCATTCTGTTCAACAATCAATAGCTTTCACCTCACACTTTGGCTCCAGTACTATCTGCTGCTTTAAGAATTCAGTGGATTGCTTTTGGGTTAGAAAGCTGGGATATTTGAGGCTGTCTAGAAAGCAGGAATATTCTGCATTACAGTTTGAGGTTAGAAAGCAGAAATATTCAGCATTAAAGCCCGGGGTTTAGAAAGCTATAATATTTAGCATTAGAGTCCGGGGTTAGAAAACTGGAATATTCAGCATTAGCGGCTGTCTGAGGTTAGAAAGCTGGAATACTGAGCATTAGAGACTGAGGTTAGAAAGCTGGAATACTGAGCATTAGAGACTGAGGTTAGAAAGCAGGAATATTGAGCATTAGAGGTTGTCTGAGGTTAAACCTTCACTGCACTGTACCACTAGAAAACTCCATAGCGCTTATTTCCACACACAGAGAAAGGGCATTCCATATGCTAATTAGCTAATTAGCCATGAAGTGTGGGCCAACACATTCCCCTCTTGAGAAACGAGTGTAAAAACAATTGCAGTTGTTGTTGAAATGGCGTTTATGTGACATTAATGAGGCATTGGGAAGTAACTGGGCTATTTGTGTCGATTGTCTTTTCTATACAATCACTATGTGAAGTGCTGGGAAGACCTTTGATGTGACTTGACATTCAGTGGATGTCTGTGTCCAGAGGGAGATGTTTAATAGCACTCTGTGGTAATAACACTTTTTTTGTGGATGTATCTAGCAGAATTGGAATCTGGAAATTACATTACAGTACTGGTATTTATCAGATGCTGGTATCCATAGCAACTTGCCCGAGTAGTATCCATACTGCTGGATATATACTACATACTGAAGCAATTCCGCATACGTATCAGGGTTCTCCCCAAAGAATGTAATGCCAGCGTGTAACCAAAAGGGCATCTAATCAGAAAAAAATCAGCGCTTATTTTGTCAAGGCTGGGACAAATGTCCTTTTCTTTTGGTACGGGACTTTCGGACAATTACAGTCACGCGCAGTGAACCGAACAATTACAGTCACGCGCAGTGAACCGAACAATTACAGTCACGCGCAGTGAACCGAACAATTACAGGCACGCGCAGTGAACCGAACAATTACAGTCACGCGCAGTGAACCGAACAATTACAGTCACGCGCAGTGAACCGAACAATTACAGTCACGCGCAGTGAACCGAACAATTACAGTCACGCGCAGTGAACCGAACAATTACAGGCACGCGCAGTGAACCGAACAATTACAGTCACGCGCAGTGAACCGAACAATTAGTCACGCGCAGTGAACCGAACAATTACAGGCACGTGCAGTGAACCGAACAATTACAGTCACGCGCAGTGAACCGAACAATTACAGTCACGCGCAGTGAACCGAACAATTACAGTCACGCGCAGTGAACCGTACAATTACAGTCACGCGCAGTGAACCGAACAATTACAGTCACGCGCAGTGAACCGAACAATTACAGGCACGCGCAGTGAACCGAACAATTACAGTCACGCGCAGTGAACCGAACAATTACAGTCACGCGCAGTGAACTGAACAATTGGCAGGATTGTTTGGCCTTTCGCTGTGGTGGTAAAGTCATACTCGTGTTTCCTATGGCTAAATTAATTTGTCACTACAGATGACATCACACTTGGCTTCTCCTAGTGAGGCATCCTATTGGAACACTGTTGCCTAGGCAGCAGTTGCTATGGTACAAGTTAACTTGTTTTTTTATTTACTTTGTCAAATGTACATCAGCTGTAATGAACAGAAATGCATTTCTCCCTTTTCTCTTTTAATATTCAAATACATCACAGTAAGTCTCATATTATGCAAGCTAAATGTACATGGTTAATATGGTAGTTGGGAGATGCTAGGATTAGCATTAATACTATGATAAAATTAAAATGAATCATTGGTATACCTCGCTGTATATCGACCTTTTCTCTTAGTCATGCTTAGAATGAATAAAACAAGACCTTCTGTCCTCCATTCAGCTAGACATGTTGTTTTTGGTGTGGAGAGGATAATCAAATATGTAAAAATTGTCAAAGACTTGGAACTGTGGTGTTCTTTCACACATAAGTTGTAGAGAGTGCACTCATACACAGACATAGTAAACAAAACTTTGTGGATTTGATTTGAAAGTATTCAGAAACGTCAGCTCTGGCCCAGGTCTCATCTGAAATAAAAATGACCTGTGGGCAGCAGGTTTTGTCAAGTTGCTCTCAAATCCTAAAAAATTAATTAAGCATTTTTGAAGGCAGTTTGAAATCACAAGCATCCTATAAAATACGTCCACACTGCATGGAAATTTAATGTGATCCTGTGGAATGTGGAAAACGCGTGAATCTGTGGGCTGTTTCAATCATAGGCCGCACACAGTACACTGGGCTCTGAGAAATCAATTTACTGTGTAGGCATAAAGCAGAAGCCATTTAGGGCAGTGTATGTGTGTGTGGGTATCTGTGTGTGTGTGTGTGTGTGTGTGTGACTGAGTGTGTGTGTCTCATCTTCTCTTGGATCATTAAATTAAAAGGGTCTCGGCACCAGCCAGCCCCCCCCCCCAGTCTCCGCCCACACTCAGCATCTCCCCAGGCTGTCATCCTGCTGAGAGCTGTTTGGTCCTTTAGGAAGATGTGTCTGCCTGCTGTGGTCTTCATCAGAGCCGTGGGGTTTACCTGTGGCGTGCGTTCACAGGTGTACCGACTCACTGATTCAGCTGTTCTTCCATTTTTAACCACTGCTGGATAATCAAAGAAAGGCTCATTATGTGTCTTCAGGCTGTCATTTCGAGCCAATCCAGGTCGAGAGCAGGACAGAACGGATTTTGGGGCGACGTCAAAGTGCCAGCGCTCTTATGGTATAAAAGCTGATAGTATTTTCTAGTATAATACCTTATAATATCTCTGTAGTACAATACCTGATGATATTTGTGTAGTATAATACCTGATAATATTTAGTTTTGTATAATACCTTTAGTATATTATGCACACTTGAGGTTTGTGTTTTAAATCCTCTTCTTGAAAAGAAAGACCTTTTTAATTAGCCTTTGCATGTCATAAACTCTTGGATTACCATGGAGGGTTTGAAGCAGCAGTTTCAAAAACAGAAACAGGCCATTTTATAGCCTGAGCCTGTATAGGGAAGTGCTACACTGACAGTTTGACTGATGTGAACTTATCAACGTGGCCAAACGAGACAAACTGCTTATTATACAGCCGCCTCTAAGCCCTCCCCCAGCCCCCCCCTGCTGGCTCTGCTGTCATTCACCCATCTGCGTGTCTGTTAGAGAAATACTGCACTTCTCTCAACGCTCTGAATCATATATATCTGTCTGATCATGAATTATGAAATAGACTATTCTGTTGCGTTGCTGTTTATCACGCGTGAGCTTTCACAGATTATTCCATAGCATTGTGCTGTTTATCATGCGTGAGCTTTCACAGATTATTCCATAGCATTGTGCTGTTTATCATGCGTGAGCTTTCACAGATTATTCCATAGCATTGTGCTGTTTATCGTGTGTGAGCTTTCACAGATTATTCCATAGCATTGTGCTGTTTATCATGCGTGAGCTTTCACAGATTATTCCATAGCATTGTGCTGTTTATCATGTGTGAGCTTTCACAGATTATTCCATAGCATTGTGCTGTTTATCATGCGTGAGCTTTCACAGATTATTCCATAGCATTGTGCTGTTTATCGTGTGTGAGCTTTCACAGATTATTCCATAGCATTGTGCTGTTTATCATGCGTGAGCTTTCACAGATTATTCCATAGCATTGTGCTGTTTATCATGCGTGAGCTTTCACAGATTATTCCATAGCATTGTGCTGTTTATCATGCGTGAGCTTTCACAGATTATTCCATAGCATTGTGCTGTTTATCATGTGTGAGCTTTCACAGATTATTCCATAGCATTGTGCTGTTTATCATGCGTGAGCTTTCACAGATTATTCCATAGCATTGTGCTGTTTATCGTGTGTGAGCTTTCACAGATTATTCCATAGCATTGTGCTGTTTATCATGCGTGAGCTTTCACAGATTATTCCATAGCATTGTGCTGTTTATCATGCGTGAGCTTTCACAGATTATTCCATAGCATTGTGCTGTTTATCATGTGTGAGCTTTCACAGACTATTCCATAGCATTGTGCTATTTATCATGCGTGAGCTTTCACAGACTATTCCATAGCATTGTGCTATTTATCATGCGTGAGCTTTCACAGACTATTCCATAGCATTGTGCTGTTTATCGTCTGTGAGCTTTCACAGATTATTCCATAGCATTGTGCTGTTTATCATGCGTGAGCTTTCACAGACTATTCAATAGCATTGTGCTGTTTATCGTCTGTGAGCTTTCACAGATTATTCCATAGCATTGTGCTGTTTATCATGCGTGAGCTTTCACAGACTATTCAATAGCATTGTGCTGTTTATCGTCTGTGAGCTTTCATAGATTATTCCATAGCATTGTGCTGTATCATGTGTGAGCTTTCACAGACTATTCCATAGCATTGTGCTATTTATCATGCGTGAGCTTTCACAGACTATTCCATAGCATTGTGCTGTTTATCGTCTGTGAGCTTTCACAGATTATTCCATAGCATTATGCTGTTTATCGTGCGTGAGCTTTCACAGACTATTCCATAGCATTGTGCTGTTTATCGTCTGTGAGCTTTCACAGACTATTCCATAGCATTGTGCTGTTTATCGTCTGTGAGCTTTCACAGATTATTCCATAGCATTGTGCTGTTTATCGTCTGTGAGCTTTCACAGACTATTCCATAGCATTGTGCTATTTATCATGCGTGAGCTTTCACAGACTATTCCATAGCATTGTGCTGTTTATCATGCATGAGCTTTCACAGATTATTCCATAGCATTGTGCTGTTTATCATCTGTGAGCTTTCACAGACTATTCCATAGCATTGTGCTGTTTATCGTCTGTGAGCTTTCACAGACTATTCCATAGCATTGTGCTGTTTATCGTCTGTGAGCTTTCACAGATTATTTCATAGCATTGTGCTGTTTATCATGCGTGAGCTTTCACAGATTATTCCATAGCATTGTGCTGTTTATCGTCTGTGAGCTTTCACAGATTATTCCATAGCATTGTGCTGTTTATCATGCGTGAGCTTTCACAGACTATTCCATAGCATTGTGCTGTTTATCATGCGTGAGCTTTCACAGACTATTCCATAGCATTGTGCTGTTTATCATGCGTGAGCTTTCACAGATTATTCCATAGCATTATGCTGTTTATCATGCATGAGCTTTCACAGATTATTCCATAGCATTGTGCTGTTTATCGTGTATTTGATTAGGCCTGAACATCTATAATCTCCAAGATTATTTAAAGGCTCTATCAAATAAACCTAAAAACACAGAATATGGCAGAAATATGTGTTTAAAAAAATAAAATAAAAACCCTGGGAATATAATATTTATTTGGGGTTTAGGTCGTGGGGACAGACGATGCATATTGCAATATATACGTATGCAAAACATGGTATGCAAAACGTTAAATGTACATAACATGGTTTAATTTTCCTATCAGTGCTTTGAATATGAGACGTTGCAGTTCCTGTTGTGTATAGTGGCTGGCTCACATGCCATGTTTACTCTAGTTAGGGTTAGGGTTAGGGTTGTGTATAGTGGCTGGCTCACATGCCATGTTTACTCTAGTTAGGGTTAGGGTTAGGGTTGTGTATAGTGGCTGGCTCACATGCCATGTTTACTCTAGTTAGGGTTAGGGTTAGGGTTGTGTATAGTGGCTGGTTCACATGCCATGCTTACTCTAGTGAGCACTTTAGTGTATGGAGTTTTCAAACTACTGAAGGGTTGAATGGAGCATTACTGAAATTAGACACAACGTAAAGAACTGGCAGTACATTCTCTACCATTGTGTCAGGCCATCTTTTATATCTGCAGTCTAATCAGCTGCTGTGGAGGCTAGCTGGTGCAGTCTAATCAGCTGCTGTGTAGGCTAGCTGGTGCAGTCTAATCAGCTGCTGTGTAGGCTAGCTGGTGCAGTCTAATCAGCTGCTGTGTAGGCTAGCTGGTGCAGTCTAATCAGCTGCTGTGTAGGCTAGCTGGTGCAGTCTAATCAGCTGCTGTGTAGGCTAGCTGGTGCAGTCTAATCAGCTGCTGTGTAGGCTAGCTGGTGCAGTCTAATCAGCTGCTGTGTAGGCTAGCTGGTGCAGTCTAATCAGCTGCTGTGTAGGCTAGCTGGTGCAGTCTAATCAGCTGCTGTGTAGGCTAGCTGGTGCAGTCTAATCAGCTGCTGTGTAGGCTAGCTGGTGCAGTCTAATCAGCTGCTGTGTAGGCTAGCTGGTGCAGTCTAATCAGCTGCTGTGTAGGCTAGCTGGTGCAGTCTAATCAGCTGCTGTGTAGGCTAGCTGTGATTCTTTGCCAGTTCCTGTAATCAAAACACACTGTCAGGCAATTATCGTTGTGACAGTTGATGAGAGGCTGTGGATTGGCTCTCTGACTCACCGGTTTGATGAGAGGCTGTGGATTGGCTCTCTGACTCACCGGTTTGATGAGAGGCTGTGGATTGGCTCTCTGACTCACCAGCCATTTCACAGGTTTCAGATGTCCAGGCAGAATCCTGTTGGAAACACTTGTTGATTGACTTCATACAAAAATGCATTCAATGCAGACGTGCACTCATATTCACACATTGTACTGACAGAAAAGGTAAATATTATAACACATACATGTACATGTGCGTGTGCACACACATATACTGTACACACACTCATTCTTGTGAAATGTCAAATATAAATTCATATTTATGAACACATGGTATTTAGCATGATTTTCCAAAATTGCATTGAATGTAATATTCTATTATAATTAAATACAATTATATATTAGTGGCAATAAGAAGATATATATTGTAGCATATTAAAATTGATCCCCACTAATATAACTGTTGCCTTAGATATCTTAATATCTTAAGAGGGGGGAGAGACTATCACTGAATCAATGGCAGGTGTTTAGGGGTTAGGGTTAGGGGCGTTTTGTCCAGCAGTTGGAATGAACGCCCTGACAGAGAATAAAGAAGCTCAGCGCTCCAGAAATGCACAGCAAGGTCGTAACAGAACAGATTATTGTACTCCTTGCTTTTTGGATGCTCCACTTTTGAAGAACGGCGAGACAGTAGAGGTCATAGGTCACTGGCGGTTTCAGTGAAATGCAGATGTAATGAGATGTAAATTAGATGTAATTGGGTTGCCCTGGTACTGATGAGTAAAGATGCTAACGAGTAGCAGACGAGGACGAGTCGCTTAATTAAAAAAAAAATTTTAGGAGCTTTCTCTCTCTCTCCCTGGGGAGGTGGGCTCGCTCTTGAGCCGCTGTGTGGAGGTTCTGGACACACACACACACACGCTCGCCTGAGCGCTCGAGCCGTTGTGTGGAAGTTCTGGACACACACACACACGCACACACGCTCGCCTGAGCGCTCTCTAGTCGCTGTGTGGAGATTCTGGACACACACACACACACACACGCTCGCCTGAGCGCTCTCGAGTCGCTGTGTGGAGATTCTGGACACTCACACACACACACACGCTCGCCTGAGCGCTCTCGAGTCGCTGTGCGGAGGTTCTGGACACACACACACACACGCCTGAGCGCTCTCTAGTCGCTGTGTGGAGATTCTGGACACACACACACACACACACGCTCGCCTGAGCGCTCTCGAGTCGCTGTGTGGAGATTCTGGACACTCACACACACACACGCCTGAGCGCTCTCGAGCCGCTGTGCGGAGGTTCTGGACACACACACACACACGCCTGAGCGCTCTCGAGTCGCTGTGTGGAGGTTCTGGACACACACACACACACACACACGCCTGAGCGCTCTCGAGTCGCTGTGCGGAGGTTCTGGACACGCACACACGCTCGCCTGAGCGCTCTCGAGTCGCTGTGCGGAGGTTCTGGACACACACACACACACGCCTGAGCGCTCTCGAGTCGCTGTGCGGAGGTTCTGGACACGCACACACGCTCGCCTGAGCGCTCTCGAGTCGCTGTGTGGAGATTCTGGACACACACACACACACGCCTGAGCGCTCTCGAGCCGCTGTGCGGAGGTTCTGGACACACACACACACACGCCTGAGCGCTCTCGAGCCGCTGTGTGGAGGTTCTGGACACACACACACGCTCGCCTGAGCGCTCTCGAGTCGCTGTGAACACAGAAGTGGCATTCGGTCTCGATCATGCATTCCGTACTGCGAGAAACATTTAACAAATGAGAATAAAAAGTTGAAATTGAAACACTGACGAGCTGAAACACTGACGAGCTGAACCACTGACGAGCTGAAACGCTGAGGAGCTGAAACACTATAACTCCTATTACAAGTAGAAGCAGTTCTCAGATCTCAGTCAGGAACTCAAAGGAACCATTATTTCCAGGGTCATCTAACTTTTCAAAGTGACGTTTGTAAATATTGAATTAAGCTGTGGATGAAGGCCGGTGCTGCATTTTAATTGTACGGCACAGACGCAAGTGCTGCATTTTAATTGGATGGACGCCACTAACCATCCAGGAAGCTTTCCCCTTCACAACGTGCTAGTTAAATATCTTTCAATGTTTTTATCCTAGCGAGGGGAGAATTAGCTATTGTAGCTCACTGACCAGAACCAATCATCCAAACACACACACACACTCGCACACACATGCACACACACACATGCATGCATGCACACACACATTTGGCCTTTATGCAGTCTTTGGTGTTGTTTTTGGTTCTAATTGTGCTTCATCTTTCTGGGCTTTAATGGAAATGACTCATGGAAGGGAAGAGGGATCATGTCACCAATTAGATCTTGCAAAGCATGAAAGATGAAATTTGATAGATATTTAAATAAACTGTCTTGAAAAAATGAAAGGGGTAAATTGTGGATATTTATCGTGTGGCAAAAGGCTTTGGATAGTTTGTTGTGATCAAATCTGAAGTCCTGATTTGATTTAATACCTATTGGTTTATTTTTCTTTGCTCTTGTTTGACAGCTGAAAAAACCTACAGGCATTCCAGAAGCTTCTGGTGATTTGAGATGATATACTTTTTACACCCGTAGAATTTGATGGAATACCTTTTAATTTTCAGAGCTATTGTGAAAAAAATGGATTTGGGATTAACATTTACTTTTTCTGTAACAGGCAGCTAACAGGCTACCTTATGGTATTGGAATATATTGAGAAAATATATCCATTATTTCTTCTTTCATATAGTACTATATATCGCATTGAAATATATTTATAATATTTTCAATATACATATTTAAAATATATTGCAATGCATTCTATTTCTGTAAGGGCGTGTTGCTCAGTTATCACAATTTCATGACTAATTCAGACCTGCTACAGACTGCACTCTAAAAATCAAACTGGTTTGTGGGAGGTGCTTATAGGTGTAGTGGGAGGTGCTTATAGGTGTAGTTCATATTTACTGGCCATGCAAGGGTGGGCATTAACTAAAGAAGGATGGTATAGCACTGTGTTCAAATGGAAGCCATTTTCACCTCTTACTGAGACAGCACTACTGCAGTAAACTGAGATGGAAAAGTCTGTTTTATTCTGATAGATATTCAGGCCTCTCAGTCCTACCACATATATATCTTTAATCATTATATCATCTCTGATCTGGTGTCATTTACACATATGAACCACAGGGACCTATGGCCACATTTTCAGGCTGTCAGCCAAAATTATAACAAATTCTTCTATATTTTTATATTTTTATGAATAATTGTGTTGTTTGTGTATATATAATACATTATTTTTGAAATTTAATTCCAATGTTTTTATAAGTCATATACTATTCTATATGTACATATAGTGCATATACAGGTACATATAGTGAACTGAATAAGTGATGTGTTCATGAATACTCTGGTCGTTTTAAAAAATGTTGAGCGCTTGGTTTCTGGCACTAATGGGATGTTGTTTTTATTTCCTCCTGCAGAGAATCCTTATTACAAACTTCTTGTGGTTTTTAGGGCTGGTTTGCTAAGTCTCATGGGTAATTACGGCGTGTGTGAAACGAGGAGCCCTCCAGTCATGTTGTGGATTCTTCATCTCTTTTGTTTGTTTGTTTCTCCCCCGTCAGGGCCGGAACAGTTATGGAGGACGAGCAGCTCCGCCCTCCCAAAGCGATGGATCACAAGATGATGAAAAACATCTGCTCTGAGGAGGGTCAAACCGAAAATGTGAGTGCCCCTTTTCACCATATCTCAGGCCCCGTAGGGCTCTATACCCTTTTCACCATATCTCAGGCCCTGTAGGGCTCTATACCCTTTTCACCATATCCCAGGCCCTGTAGGGCTCTATGCCCTTTTCACCATATCTCAGGCCCCGTAGGGCTCTATGCCCTTTTCACCATATCCCAGGCCCCGTAGGGCTCTATGCCCTTTTCACCATATCTCAGGCCCCGTAGGGCTCTATGCCCTTTTCACCATATCTCAGGCCCTGTAGGGCTCTATGCCCTTTTCACCATATCTCAGGCCCCGTAGGGCTCTATGCCCTTTTCACCATATCCCAGGCCCTGTAGGGCTCTATGCCCTTTTCACCATATCTCAGGCCCCGTAGGGCTCTATGCCCTTTTCACCATATCCCAGGCCCCGTAGGGCTCTATACCCTTTTCACCATATCCCGGGCCCCGTAGGGCTCTATACCCTTTTCACCATATCTCAGGCCCCGTAGGGCTCTATGCCCTTTTCACCATATCTCAGGCCCCTTAGGGCTCTATACCCTTTTCACCATATCCCAGGCCCTGTAGGGCTCTATGCCCCTTTTCACCATATCTCAGGCCCCGTAGGGCTCTATGCCCTTTTCACCATATCCCAGGCCCTGTAGGGCTCTATGCCCCTTTTCACCATATCTCAGGCCCCGTAGGGCTCTATGCCCTTTTCACCATATCCCAGGCCCTGTAGGGCTCTATGCCCCTTTTCACCATATCCCAGGCCCCTTAGGGCTCTATACTAACTAACCCCAATGCACTTTGTCCTTAAAGCACAACTGAAGTTTGGTCTCATATTTGGACTTATATCATGGCCAGGTAACTACACAACCCAAAGTTTTACCAAACTTCAGTTGTGCTTTAATGTTGAGTTGTGGGTTTAAATAGGTTCCTGAATGAAGGCTGGTTTGTCAGCCAGGCCTCGTTGGGTTTCTGTCCCATGACTACACTCTGTCACCAGCGAGATAAGCTCCTGTCCTCAAACTGACAGCTTCCTGGCACTCTTTCTCTGGATAAATATGAACTTATATTGTTTTTAGTGTGCTGTCACTTAAAGTTGAACATAATACACATTGTGGTTGGACTGAATTGATTGTTTGTCTCAGTACCTGAGGGAGTATTCTGGAAGTGCCATAAATATGAATGCAGATACTGATACTCACGTGGCGTTTTTGGTGGAAAGTCTCTTGTTGCTGGGCAAAAGGAGGCATAGTGGAGTATATCTCGAACAGATTGGACAGGATTCAATCAACATTTGGCCTTTACTGTTTTAAGTTAATGTGTTTATTTTGTTCAGTGAAGGTTTTAGGTTTATTTATTTATCAATGCAGAATAGGCAGTTACTTTTGATGACCTTTCAAATTAAACAGATTAAACTGTCAAACTGTTTGTGAATAAAACAAACAAACAATCCAGTATGATCACAAACCAATCAGAAGCAGGCCTCTATCTTTGACTTACATGCTGCGTGGTCTCAAACTATGGATTATGTAAGAATAATATATAAAATATATAAAATATATATAACATTAAGTAGCATATGGTGGGTAAAATTACCCCTGTTTTTTCCTGCAGTGTGATTTCCAGGCTGTGTGGTAGGGGGCGCTATTCCAACACTAAACTGATGGCTCCACAGGCCTCATCACGGGTAGTTTAGCTTTTCACACCAGATCAGTGTCATCTATGCCCTGCAGGGCCAGCTTCACCTCCATGTTTGGAAAGCTTTTAAACGAGGCCACACGACACCGGAATCCAAAACAGTCTCTGTGAACTTAAAATGCCTGGAATTTGGACATCTTGCAATTATTGAGGAAAATATGTTACTTGCTGCCTGTGGGGCTGGTTGTGAGCAGTGAGGGGCCTGACAAGTGCGTCGGCCATGACCAACATTACGCTGCTGATGATAATGTCTCTCACTTTGGGTTTTTACATGGAATAGTGAAACGATTATTTGTGAGTCTGTGCAGGAGGCGACTGTATGGGGGAAGATCTACAGCCTAATCATTGAACGTGTGACGTGGACTAGGGCTATACCGATATTTTTGTGACCTAGCTGCAGGATAATTTATTTCCAGTCCCCTGCAGGCAGGTTTTGGGATATGAATTGGCAAAGTGCATTTACTGTTCTATAGATTTATGATTTTTTGGAATTTGTCATATTGGCTTTTGCCACTGCTTAGTAGCTTTTTCTATAACTACATAGAGTATCTGAACCATGTCTAGCCTTCATTTGAGAGGCAGAACTTTTTCTGAACCATGTCTAGCCTACATTTGAGAGGCATAACTTTTTCTGAACCATGTCTAGCCTTCATTTGAGAGGCAGAACTTTTTCTGAACCATGTCTAGCCTACATTTGAGAGGCAGAACTTTTTCTGAACCATGTCTAGCCTTCATTTGAGAGGCAGAACTTTTTCTGAACCATGTCTAGCCTTCATTTGAGAGGCATAACTTTTTCTGAGGATCGTAATTGGCCTAAATGTTTGGAATGTAACACTGCACATGAACGACACGACAGTTTTGTCTATTGTAATAGCCTAAATACATTTTAATAATTTATGTCGTTCTCCTGGTGCACTGGTGCCCTTAATGTGCTTTTACTACCATATTTGCCGAATTATCGAGATTTATTTATTTATTTATTTAATTAATTATCTATTTACTTTAACGAAAGTGTTTTTATTTTGCGGCTCTGGCGTTTAAGATGTCGGTATATATTGTATAACAGGAGGTAAGATTCACTTTCACAGATTTTTTTATATTGGACTTATTCCCTTTTTTTAATAGCCTATAGCCGTGATTTATTGTTTTCGTATAGCGTTCAATTTAGTAGTTGTTTGTCGAGTCTGTTCTTTCTCACATCCTTTCTTTATTTTTTATTACTTCTGTATTGAATATTGTTTTGAATATGAAGTAGACTCTACATATTCAAACATCTGAGATATTATAAAATTTTCTCCTGTTAGTAATTATTTTAACCGCAGCACGATTATACTTTTTTGGGCTTTTAGCCATGAGATCAAGGGTTAAAGGGAATTTATCTATCTGTAGGCCTATACTGCTTTACCTAAGGAAATGTGGATATAGTCTATGTATGTACGTATAGGCCATGTGTATTTATATTTATATGTATATATACAATATTTCTGTGCACATTTGTGTGTATGGGTATGCTATATATATAGGTATATACGTGTGGGTGTATGAATGTGTATGTGCATAGGTATATGTAGACATGTGTTTGTATGTATGCATGCATGTCTATTTGTCCTTAATGTACTTATCAATAGTGTTGAATTGTTTAATTGATACAAGTCGCTCTTCATTTATTTTCATTCTGTGGGTTGAATGTGGGCTTAACCTAATTGGAGCTTGGCAGGGTCCACCTGCGGTATCAACTGATCTATCTGCTGCCTTCTCTGCAACAGTACAGGGAAGGACAGTTCTAGGGAGGGGGTGGGGAGAGGGAAGGACAGTTCTAGGGAGGGGGTGGGGAGAGGGAAGGACAGTTCTAGGGAGGGGGTGGGGAGAGGGAAGGACAGTTCTAGGGAGGGGGTGGGGAGAGGGATACAGGGAAGGACAGTTCTAGGGAGGGGGTGGGGAGAGGGAAGGACAGTTCTAGGGAGGGGGTGGGGAGAGGGATACAGGGAAGGACAGTTCTAGGGAGGGGGTGGGGAGAGGGAAGGACAGTTCTAGGGAGGGGGTGGGGAGAGGGAAGGACAGTTCTAGGGAGGGGGTGGGGAGAGGGAAGGACAGTTCTAGGGAGGGGGTGGGGAGAGGGAAGGACAGTTCTAGGGAGGGGGTGGGGAGAGGGAAGGACAGTTCTAGGGAGGGGGTGGGGAGAGGGAAGGACAGTTCTAGGGAGGGGGTGGGGAGAGGGATACAGGGAAGGACAGTTCTAGGGAGGGGGTGGGGAGAGGGAAGGACAGTTCTAGGGAGGGGGTGGGGAGAGGGATTGGGGTATGGATATTCCTGTGCAGGTGTGTGTGAATGGGGAATTATTTATTTATGATTTGATTGTATCATTATGCCTAAATACAACTTTTTAACTTGGAATGTTAAAGGTTGAGGGAGTTCAATATAAAGAAGGGCATTTTTTTTCCATCTTAACAAAGAAAAGGTAGATGTAGCTTTTCTACAAGAAACCCACCTTCTACCCCAAGCTCATAAAAAGCTAAGATATGGATGGGTTGTCTTTTATTCTTCCTTAATTCTAATTCTAGAAGTGTAGCGTTTTTGATGCGTCAAAATGTTAAGTTCTTTCCTAAAGAGATTAAATCAGATGGTTAATTTATGTTAGAGGCTCCCTTGATCAATCTGAAGTCATTTTTCTGAACTGTTACTGTCCTAATTTTGATGATCCAAAGTTTATAAATGATCTAACACACATGATTGTACAACACATGGTCCCTGCCCTATGGAGTCGGGTGGTGATTTTAACTGTGTATCTTATTCTGACAAGACCTCTCAGAAAAATTTCAAACTTTCTAATACATCCATAGCTTTGGCTTACAATACTCAATTTAAATGGAGGTGGTCTTTTAACAGTATTAAGTATCTAAGAATTCACATTCCCTGTGAAATAGAAAAAACATATAGTTTTAATTTCACCCCCTTAATTAAAACTGTATCTAATGAACTTAAAAGATAAAATAAAAGTTAATATAGTAAAAATGTCTGTACTCCCAAAATGTCTTTACTTATTTCAAAATATCCCAATACCTGTCCCACCTGATTGTTTTAAGAAAGTACAAAGTCTCTTCACATCTTTTATTTGGAATAAAAAACCTCCAAGAGTTTGTGCTCAAACCTTACAACTTCCTTATGATGCAGGAGGGCTTAACTTGCCCAACCTAAAGGATTATTATTTGGCAGCTCAACTCTCTCTTTGGTTTTGTAATATCTTATGCACATGGGCAAAAATGTAATCACATTGCATTGAACCATATGAACATCTAACATATATTGGTTTGAAAGAAGTTTAAAAAATCACAAAAAATCTTGTAATTTTAAACAGTTTAAAGGCATGGAAACATGGAAAATCTCTGTTTAATTATGATGAACCCCTCTCACCCTTAGGAAAAAAGAAAAAAAAAAAGAAGGGTAAGAGATGGATATGTAAATATGTTTGTTAAAAGCAAAGTTAAAAGTGTCTTTTTGTGTCTGAAATTCAGAAACAGGATTTGTACAATGAAATGTGCAGGCATATCAGTGTTGAAAAAATAAATGGGAAGAGAAAAGTCATGTCAGTAAATATATCAAACTCTACTTTATTGCACATTTCTACAATGGAATTGTCACAACACACTGCAAAAATAGTTTTTCCAGTAGAAATGTATAAATCAGAAAACCCAGCGGGTTTAACAGTCAAAATCATTCCCTGGCTGAGAAAAACACTCCCAAGAACAAGGATTGAAGGCTTAGAATACTGATTTGTAGAAAAGTTCAGTGGATCAATTTGAAGTTTTGCTGTTGTGACGGTTTTGAGCAGTTTTTACATTTTTCTGCCACTGTGACCTGTTTCTGTCCTCTCTAAGGGGACACGTCTCTGTCTGACCTGTCTCTGTCCTCTCTAAGGGGACACGTCTCTATCTGACCTGTCTCTGTCCTCTCTAAGAGGACACGTCTCTGTCTGACCTGTCTCTGTCCTCTCTAAGGGGACTCGTCTCTATCTGACCTGTTTCTGTCCTCTCTAAGGGGACACGTCTCTATCTGACCTGTTTCTGTCCTCTCTAAGGGGACACGTCTCTATCTGACCTGTCTCTGTCCTCTCTAAGGGGACACGTCTCTATCTGACCTGACTCTGTCCTCTCTAAGGGGACACGTCTCTATCTGACCTGTCTCTGTCCTCTCTAAGGGGACACGTCTCTATCTGACCTGTCTCTGTCCTCTCTAAGGGGACACGTCTCTATCTGACCTGTCTCTGTCCTCTCTAAGGGGACACGTCTCTATCTGACCTGTCTCTGTCCTCTCTAAGGGGACACGTCTCTATCTGACCTGTCTCTGTCCTCTCTAAGGGGACACGTCTCTATCTGACCTGTCTCTGTCCTCTCTAAGGGGACACGTCTCTATCTGACCTGTCTCTGTCCTCTCTAAGGGGACACGTCTCTATCTGACCTGTCTCTGTCCTCTCTAAGGGGACACGTCTCTATCTGACCTGTCTCTGTCCTCTCTAAGGGGACATGTCTCTATCTGACCTGTTTCTGTCCTCTCTAAGGGGACACGTCTCTATCTGACCTGTCTGTCCTCTCTAAGGGGACACATCTCTATCTGACTGTGTCTGTCCTCTCTAAGGGGACATGTCTCTATCTGACCTGTCTCTGTCCTCTCTAAGGGGACATGTCTCTATCTGACCTGTTTCTGTCCTCTCTAAGGGGACACGTCTCTATCTGACCTGTTTCTGTCCTCTCTAAGGGGACACGTCTCTATCTGACCTGTCTCTGTCCTCTCTAAGGGGACACGTCTCTATCTGACCTGTCTCTGTCCTCTTGAAGGGGACACGTCTCTATCTGACCTGTTTCTGTCCTCTCTAAGGGGACACGTCTCTATCTGACCTGTCTCTGTCCTCTCTAAGGGGACACGTCTCTATCTGACCTGTCTCTGTCCTCTCTAAGGGGACACGTCTCTATCTGACCTGTCTCTGTCCTCTTGAAGGGGACACGTCTCTATCTGACCTGTTTCTGTCCTCTCTAAGGGGACACGTCTCTATCTGACCTGTTTCTGTCCTCTCTAAGGGGACACGTCTCTATCTGACCTGTCTCTGTCCTCTCTAAGGGGACACGTCTCTATCTGACCTGTCTCTGTCCTCTTGAAGGGGACACGTCTCTATCTGACCTGTCTCTGTCCTCTTGAAGGGGACACGTCTCTATCTGACCTGTTTTTGTCCTCTCTAAGGGGACACGTCTCTATCTGACCTGTTTCTGTCCTCTCTAAGGGGACACGTCTCTATCTGACCTGTTTCTGTCCTCTCTAAGGGGACACGTCTCTATCTGACCTGTCTCTGTCCTCTCTAAGGGGACACATCTCTATCTGACTGTCTCTGTCCTCTCTAAGGGGACACATCTCTATCTGACTGTCTCTGTCCTCTCTAAGGGGACACATCTCTATCTGACTGTCTCTGTCCTCTCTAAGGGGACACATCTCTATCTGACCTCTCTAAGGGGACACATCTCTATCTGACCTGTCTCTGTCCTCTCTAAGGGGACACGTCTCTATCTGACCTGTTTCTGTCCTCTCTAAGGGGACACGTCTCTATCTGACCTGTCTCTGTCCTCTCTAAGGGGACACGTCTCTATCTGACCTGTCTCTGTCCTCTCTAAGGGGACACGTCTCTATCTGACCTGTCTCTGTCCTCTAAGGGGACATGTCTCTATCTGACCTGTTTCTGTCCTCTCTAAGGGGACACGTCTCTATCTGACCTCTGTCTGTCCTCTCTAAGGGGACACATCTCTATCTGACTGTCTCTGTCCTCTCTAAGGGGACACATCTCTATCTGACTGTCTCTGTCCTCTCTAAGGGGACACATCTCTATCTGACCTGTCTCTGTCCTCTCTAAGGGGACACATCTCTATCTGACCTGTCTCTGTCCTCTCTAAGGGGACACATCTCTATCTGACCTGTTTCTGTCCTCTCTAAGGGGACACGTCTCTATCTGACCTGTCTCTGTCCTCTCTAAGGGGACACGTCTCTATTTGACCTGTCTCTGTCCTCTCTAAGGGGACACGTCTCTATCTGACCTGTTTCTGTCCTCTCTAAGGGGACACGTCTCTATCTGACCTGTCTCTGTCCTCTCTAAGGGGACACGTCTCTATCTGACCTGTCTCTGTCCTCTCTAAGGGGACACATCTCTATCCGACCTGTTTCTGTCCTCTCTAAGGGGACACGTCTCTATCTGACCTGTCTCTGTCCTCTCTAAGGGGACACGTCTCTATCTGACCTGTCTCTGTCCTCTTGAAGGGGACACGTCTCTATCTGACCTGTTTCTGTCCTCTCTAAGGGGACACGTCTCTATCTGACCTGTCTCTGTCCTCTCTAAGGGGACACGTCTCTATCTGACCTGTTTCTGTCCTCTCTAAGGGGACACGTCTCTATCTGACCTGTCTCTGTCCTCTCTAAGGGGACACGTCTCTATCTGACCTGTCTCTGTCCTCTTGAAGGGGACACGTCTCTATCTGACCTGTTTCTGTCCTCTCTAAGGGGACACGTCTCTATCTGACCTGTTTCTGTCCTCTCTAAGGGGACACGTCTCTATCTGACCTGTTTCTGTCCTCTCTAAGGGGACACGTCTCTATCTGACCTGTCTCTGTCCTCTCTAAGGGGACACGTCTCTATCTGACCTGTCTCTGTCCTCTTGAAGGGGACACGTCTCTATCTGACCTGTCTCTGTCCTCTTGAAGGGGACACGTCTCTATCTGACCTGTTTTTGTCCTCTCTAAGGGGACACGTCTCTATCTGACCTGTTTCTGTCCTCTCTAAGGGGACACGTCTCTATCTGACCTGTTTCTGTCCTCTCTAAGGGGACACGTCTCTATCTGACCTGTCTCTGTCCTCTCTAAGGGGACACATCTCTATCTGACTGTCTCTGTCCTCTCTAAGGGGACACATCTCTATCTGACTGTCTCTGTCCTCTCTAAGGGGACACATCTCTATCTGACTGTCTCTGTCCTCTCTAAGGGGACACATCTCTATCTGACCTGTCTCTGTCCTCTCTAAGGGGACACATCTCTATCTGACCTGTCTCTGTCCTCTCTAAGGGGACACGTCTCTATCTGACCTGTTTCTGTCCTCTCTAAGGGGACACGTCTCTATCTGACCTGTCTCTGTCCTCTCTAAGGGGACACGTCTCTATCTGACCTGTCTCTGTCCTCTCTAAGGGGACACGTCTCTATCTGACCTGTCTCTGTCCTCTAAGGGGACATGTCTCTATCTGACCTGTTTCTGTCCTCTCTAAGGGGACACGTCTCTATCTGACCTGTCTCTGTCCTCTCTAAGGGGACACATCTCTATCTGACTGTCTCTGTCCTCTCTAAGGGGACACATCTCTATCTGACTGTCTCTGTCCTCTCTAAGGGGACACATCTCTATCTGACCTGTCTCTGTCCTCTCTAAGGGGACACATCTCTATCTGACCTGTCTCTGTCCTCTCTAAGGGGACACATCTCTATCTGACCTGTTTCTGTCCTCTCTAAGGGGACACGTCTCTATCTGACCTGTCTCTGTCCTCTCTAAGGGGACACGTCTCTATCTGACCTGTCTCTGTCCTCTCTAAGGGGACACGTCTCTATCTGACCTGTCTCTGTCCTCTAAGGGGACATGTCTCTATCTGACCTGTTTCTGTCCTCTCTAAGGGGACACGTCTCTATCTGACCTGTCTCTGTCCTCTCTAAGGGGACACATCTCTATCTGACTGTGTCTGTCCTCTCTAAGGGGACACGTCTCTATCTGACCTGTCTCTGTCCTCTCTAAGGGGACATGTCTCTATCTGACCTGTTTCTGTCCTCTCTAAGGGGACACGTCTCTATCTGACCTGTTTCTGTCCTCTTTAAGGGGACACGTCTCTATCTGACCTGTCTCCTTCCTCTCTAAGGGGACACGTCTCTATCTGACCTGTCTCTGTCCTCTCTAAGGGGACACATCTCTATCCGACCTGTTTCTGTCCTCTCTAAGGGGACACGTCTCTATCTGACCTGTTTCTGTCCTCTCTAAGGGGACACGTCTCTATCTGACCTGTCTCTGTCCTCTCTAAGGGGACACGTCTCTATCTGACCTGTCTCTGTCCTCTCTAAGGGGACACGTCTCTATCTGACCTGTCTCTGTCCTCTCTAAGGGGACACATCTCTATCCGACCTGTTTCTGTCCTCTCTAAGGGGACACGTCTCTATCTGACCTGTTTCTGTCCTCTCTAAGGGGACACGTCTCTGTCTGACCTGTCTCTGTCCTCTCTAAGGGGACACGTCTCTATCTGACCTTTTTTGGGACAGTAAATTTGCTCGGGGCGTTGCTGTCCTAAATTCTTTATTTTTATTTAAAACCATCTGTGCTGTCCTTTGCTGTCAAATGAATGAATAGGTGATTTTATTTAGATATGAGGTTTATTATTTATGGGACGAGGGATATTTGGGATGATTCTATATTAATGCTGACCTGTGTTATTGCTTATAGCACCTTTGTTCAAATTATTCAGACAGTACATCATTGTAAATGTTGTGATAAATTACTATTAATTTGAAATGACTATTTTCCCATCAGCCTGTTATAAATTATACTTTGCTATCAGACTATTTTGAAAAAAGACGGAGTTAAAAACCCCGTTATTTGGCCTCAGGATGTCATTGGGAATGCATATGTTTGAGAGCAAGTTTCATGAAAAATCTTCTTGTCTATGAAGGCAACCTATATTTATCTTAACATTTATTTGTTTGCCTTTTTGTTGAGACACAAATAAATGAATGTTTTAAATCTTTGTAAAACAGAAAGGTTATAATAAGATATTTGCCTTAGTTCAAGGTGTGAACATACAATCCAGTACAATAACAATAGCTTAAGTTCCCTAACTGAAGTTCCTTAACAGGAAAATAAAAGTTATTCTATTAAGAAAAAATAAAATAATAATAAAATACAGTGTAATAAATATATAATACAATACTAATGTATACATTATATAGCTTTATACACTGTTAAGGTGCAAGAGTGTGCAAATGGGCTAAGGGCGGATATAGGAAGGGTCTTTGTTGAGGAGGATTATGGCTTTGGGAAAGAAGTTGTTGAGGTGGCGGTTAGACCTAGTCTTTAGGGCTCTCACTCTCAGTCTCCGCTGAGAGGGGAAACGCTGGAAGAGAGAGTGGCCAGGATGTGAGGGGTCTGCCAAAGGGGGTCTGAGTGGTCTGCCGAAGCTTACATTACATTACAGGCATTTAGAAGACGCTCTTATCCAGAGCGACTTACACAACATTTTAGCATTTTTTACATATTATCCATTTATACAGCTGGATATATACTGAAGCAAGTCAGGTTAAGTACCTTGCTCAAGAATACAATGGCAGTGTCCTACCTGGGAATCGAACCTGCAACCTTTCGGTTACAAGGCCAGTTCCTTAACCATGATCCTACACTCTCTTCCTCATCCTGGAGGAGTACAGATCTGTGAGGGGTCTGCTCTCTCCCTCCTCCTGGAGGAGTACAGATCTGTGAGGGGTCTGCTCTCTCCCTCCTCCTGGAGGAGTACAGATCTGTGAGGGGTCTGCTCTCTTCCTCCTCCTGGAGGAGTACAGATCTGTGAGGGGTCTGATCTCTTCCTCCTCCTGGAGGAGTACAGATCTGTGAGGGGTCTGCTCTCTCCCTCCTCCTGGAGGAGTACAGATCTGTGAGGGGTCTGCTCTCTTCCTCCTCCTGGAGGAGTACAGATCTGTGAGGGGTCTGCTATCTTCTCCTCCTGGAGGATTTCAGATCTGTGAGGGGTCTGCTCTCTTCCTCCTCCTGGAGGAGTACAGATCTGTGAGGGGTCTGCTCTCTTCCTCCTCCTGGAGGAGTACAGATCTGTGAGGGGTCTGCTCTCTTCCTCCTCCTGGAGGAGTACAGATCTGTGAGGGGTCTGCTCTCTTCCTCCTCCTGGAGGAGTACAGATCTGTGAGGGGTCTGCTCTCTTCCTCCTCCTGGAGGAGTACAGATCTGTGAGGGGGGGGCTCTCTTCCTCATCCTGGAGGAGTACAGATCTGTGAGGGGGGGGCTCTCTTCCTCATCCTGGAGGAGTACAGATCTGTGAGGGGGGGGCTCTCTTCCTCATCCTGGAGGAGTACAGATCTGTGAGGGGGGGGGCTCTCTTCCTCATCCTGGAGGAGTACAGATCTGTGAGGGGGGTCTCTCTTCCTCCTCCTGGAGGAGTACAGATCTGTGAGGGGGGGCTCTCTTCCTCATCCTGGAGGAGTACAGATCTGTGAGGGGGGGGCTCTCTTCCTCATCCTGGAGGAGTACAGATCTGTGAGGGGGGGGCTCTCTTCCTCATCCTGGAGGAGTACAGATCTGTGAGGGGGGGGCTCTCTTCCTCATCCTGGAGGAGTACAGATCTGTGAGGGGGGGCTCTCTTCCTCATCCTGGAGGAGTACAGATCTGTGAGGGGGGGCTCTCTTCCTCATCCTGGAGGAGTACAGATCTGTGAGGGGGGGGCTCTCTTCCTCATCCTGGAGGAGTACAGATCTGTGAGGGGGGTCTCTCTTCCTCATCCTGGAGGAGTACAGATCTGTGAGGGGGGGGCTCTCTTCCTCATCCTGGAGGAGTACAGATCTGTGAGGGGGGTCTCTCTTCCTCATCCTGGAGGAGTACAGATCTGTGAGGGGGGTCTCTCTTCCTCATCCTGGAGGAGTACAGATCTGTGAGGGGGGGGGCTCTCTTCCTCATCCTGGAGGAGTACAGATCTGTGAGGGGGGGGCTCTGTTCCTCATCCTGGAGGAGTACAGATCTGTGAGGGGGGGGCTCTCTTCCTCATCCTGGAGGAGTACAGATTTGTGAGAGGGGGGGGCTCTCTTCCTCATCCTGGAGGAGTACAGATCTGTGAGGGGGGGGCTGGCCGCTAATGATCTTTTCTGCACACCGTACTGTGCGCTGTAGTTTCCACTTAGAATGGGATGATGCAGAGCTGAACCACACGGAGATGGAGGATGTGATGACTGATTCAATTATGGCTGTGTAGAATAATAATTAATTATGAGATGCAGCCGTGCAGGCAGTATTTGCTTTTGGGTTCTGAGCGGAGCTGCATGAGGCAGCAATGTAGAATAGGGTAGTGTAGAGTAGAGTAGAGGCAACAGTGTAGAATAGGGTAGTGTAGAGTAGAGGCAACAGTGTAGAATAGGGTAGTGTAGAGTAGAGTAGAGGCAACAGTGTAGAATAGAGTAGTGTAGTGTAGAGGTCAGTGTAGAGTAGGGTCGTGTAGAGTAGAGGCAACAGTGTAGAATAGGGTAGAGTAGAGTAGAGGCAACAGTGTAGAATAGAGTAGTGTAGTGTAGAGGTCAGTGTAGAGTAGGGTCGTGTAGAGTAGAGGTCAGTGTAGAGTAGAGGTCAGTGTAGAGTAGGGTAGTGTAGATTAGAGGTCAGTGTAGAATATGGCAGTGTACAGGCAGCAGTGTAGAATAGGGTAGTGTAGAGTAGAGGTCAGTGTAGAATAGGTCAGTGTAGAATAAGGCTGTGTACAGGCAGCAGTGTAGAATAGGGTAGTGTAGAGTACAGATCAGTGTAGAATAGGGTAGTGTAGAGTAGAGGCAACAGTGTAGAATAGGGTAGTGTAGAGTAGAGTAGAGGCAACAGTGTAGAATAGGGTAGTGTAGTGTAGAGGTCAGTGTAGAATAGGGTAGTGTAGAGTACAGATCAGTGTAGAATAGGGTAGTGTAGAGTACAGATCAGTGTAGAATAGGGTAGTGTAGAGTACAGATCAGTGTAGAATAGGGTAGTGTAGAGTAGAGGTCAGTGTAGAGTAGAAATCCATCTCTCTGCACATAGAGCATCTTGGGCGGTTGTGTTAATCCACGTTAGCTCCTGTCAGGTCCGTGCCAGGCCTGGGTCAGGCCCGGGTCAAACCCACATTTAAAACTCACTTTACAAACACTTTACCCATTACTTTACATTACATTCCTTTGGCAGACGCTTTTATCCAAAGCGACGTACAATAAGTGCACACTGAAGGTCTTTGTAGTGACGTACAATAAGTGCATACTGAAGGTCATTGAAGCGACGTACAATAAGTGCATACTGAAGGTCATTGAAGCGACGTACAATAAGTGCATACTGAAGGTCATTGAAGCGACGTACAATAAGTGCATACTGAAGGTCATTGAAGCGACGTACAATAAGTGCATACTGAAGGTCATTGAAGCGACGTACAATAAGTGCATACTGAAGGTCATTGAAGCGACGTACAATAAGTGCATACTGAAGGTCATTGAAGTGACGTACAATAAGTGCATACTGAAGGTCATTGAAGCGACTACAAACCAAGTCAGACGAAGCACATTTGGTAACAGCTATCCATAGTCATGTACATTGAGTAAAGTACGCACAGTGTAGCAGCTATCCATAGTCATGTACATTGAGTATAGCACACACAGTGTAGCAGCTATCCATAGACATGTACATTGAGTAAAGTACGCACAGTGTAGCAGCTATCCATAGACATGGACATTGAGTAAAGTACGCATGGTAAGCTATAGCTAGGTCAGATGCTGCCCCTTCAGGTGCTGGTAATGTTTGAAAACACACATTCAGATCCCTGCAGTGCTTTTAACCAAACATTAAAAACCAAAAAATAAATTATTCAATTCTGTGCTAAATATTGGCGAAAATAGATGTTTATTTTAAAACTGTCGGCAATCTGTAGGGATTTAACTGATAGTGAGTCAAGGGTTAAAGTATTTCAAATGATTATTTGTCCTCACTCTGGTGTGAGAAAACCATCAGCAATATCATATTTAATATTGTAAATGATTGTGTATGGCCTATTACACCTTCAGTGGAAATTAATGACATTTTAATTCAAGTTTCCAATGGAGTTTCCCCTGCCTTATTTGAGATCAGTATTCTTTCTCTATAACGTGGTTCCCAATTAATTATTTTGAATGGCTGGACACAGCCACTTTGGCAGGCAGCCATGTTATGCTTCTTTCTGCACTTTATTTGTAACTGGCAGGATGGTTTATGTACAGTCTAAACTCCTCCCACCTGTACACAGGAAATGAGTCGTCTTAGTGACATCATCCAAATACACTCGTAACACACAACATGCTGCCTTTGTCCATTCATCTTTGTACATTGTGCTGAAATTATTCTACTGCAGGCATTAGGTGTGTGTGTGTGTGAGAGAGTGAGAGAGAACATATTTCTCATATATATATAACATATATATAGAATATAGAACATATATAACACTGTACTGAAATAATTAGGTGTGTGTGTTAATGAATACATTGTACTGAAGGCATTAGGTGTGTGTGTGTGTGTGTGTGTGTGTTAATGAACACACTGTACTGAAGGCATTAGGTGTGTGTGCGTGTGCGTGTGTGTGTGCGGCGCGCGTGCATGTTAATGTACAGTGTACTGAGGACATTAGGTGTGTGTGCGTGTGCGTGTGTGTGTGCATGTTAATGAACAGTGTACTGAGGACATTAGGTGTGTGTGCGTGTGCGTGTGTGTGTGCATGTTAATGAACAGTGTACTGAGGACATTAGGTGTGTGTGCGTGTGTGCGTGCGCGTGCGTGTTAATGAACAGTGTACTGAGGACATTAGAGTCCCTTATTGCATTTGGGAGTTACTGATGAGGAAGTGATGCGCTCTACCAGCTGCAGTAATTTGTTCTGACCAGGAAGTGGCTCTAAATGAAGCTCTCAAAATAATCTGCAACCAAACACAATGAGCCCAACCTCTCCCAACCAAACACAATGAGCCCAACCTCTCCCAACCAAACACAATGAGCCCAACCTCTCCCAACCAAACACGATGAGCCCAACCTCTCCCAACCAAACACGATGAGCCCAACCTCTCCCAACCAAACACGATGAGCCCAACCTCTCCCAACCAAACACGATGAGCACAACCTCTCCCAACCAAACACGATGAGCCCAACCTCTCCCAACCAAACACGATGAGCCCAACCTCTCCCAACCAAACACGATGAGCCCAACCTCTCCCAACCAAACACGATGAGCCCAACCTCTCCCAACCAAACACGATGAGCCCAACCTCTCCCAATCAAACACGATGAGCACAACCTCTCCCAACCAAACACGATGAGCCCAACCTCAGCCTTTCGCTGGATACTCGTATATATACATTGTTGTATTTGAACACATATACAGTATGTGCCAACCTTGCATATATATATGGTGGCACTGTACACTGTGTGTGTGTGTGTGTGTGTGTGTGTGTGAGAGAGAGAGAGAGAGAGATTGTATGTGTGAATGCATGTGCGTATGGGTGAATGCATGTCTGTGTGTATGCATGCATGTGTGCATTTGTGTGAGGGAGAGTGTGTGTGTGTTTGCGTAAAAGCATGTCTGTGTGTGTTAGCATGTATGGGCATGTCTGTGTGACAGAAACTTTTTTCGAAACTTATTTCCCCATAGATTTCTATAAGAAAATGAGTCAGGAGAAATAACCCTTGCAGTGATCCATCCACATCTACTCCATATCTGGCAACAGAGTGATGGTTTGGGGCCCGTTCGATAGCTCAGACCCTTGATGACTTACAGCCATTTAGCCAGCCATGTGTTCCATACTGTACCAGTGTAATTTACAGCTGAATCTAGTCTCACCCCCCAATTTCCATAGAGATCCATTCAAATGCAGAGAGCTTATAGTATCGCTTGTAACAGTACCTGGAAATAAGATATCGAGAGTCTTTTGATGTTGATGGGTCACAGACTTCAGGAAGTAACAGCATGCAAAGGATATGCGACCAAATATTAAATATGATACTTTAAAAATATGTTAAAGCAAAGGGTATGAATACTTATGTAAATTAAAGATTTCAGTTTTCGATTTTTAATACATTTGCAAAAATTTCTAAAAACATGTTTTCACTTTGTCATTATGGGCTATTTTGTGTAGAATACAAATGAACTCAATCTATTGTAGAATATGTCTGTAATGTAATAAAATGTGGAGAAGGTGAAAGGGGTGTTCAGACCTTCCGGCTTGACTGTATGTATGACTCTGGTATGTATGCATGACTCGTGTATGTATGCATGACTCCTGTATGTATGCACAACTCCTGTATGTATGTTTGACTCCGGTATGTATGTTTGACTCCGGTATGTATGTATAACACTGTAACTCTTCCCTAATTGAATTCTGGCCGGAATAACTCACTTTACTACATTTAGCAGTAAACCCATCCTGCTGCCTATAGGGTTAGGGTTAGGGTTAGGGTTTGGGTTAACTGTGGTGTTTAACTTGTGCTGTTAGTTTTCATTGTGAAATTTACACCTCTGTGCAGTCACTGCTCCTGTTGGACCAACTGCGTAACTCACTGCGTAACTCACTCTGGATATAAGAGTCTGCTAAATTACTAAATGTAGCCTGCTTGTTCATTTGAAAGTCTTTGGAAATATAATATAATGTATAATAATTTCTGAAAGTGAAATCCAGGAGAACGATTGGTGTAGCTACTGCAATGTGTGAATGAGTTTCTCTATACATTCTGCTTAAAGTGGAAATCAAACTGAGCTGAGTTACCTTTAAGATGTGAATCAAGCTTTCAGAGCAGTATGGCTTCTGTTGATAAGAAGCCCATTCCGGCTAAACCCCTCTGGCAGTCAAACAGAATAATTGCTCTTATGCAGGGACATATCTCAGGTGAGCCATGCTATTAGACCTGAGCGCCACAATTTCCAGTTTATGAGATTAGCGCCGGTTGAAGCATTCGGTCAAGCAGTATGACGGTGAGGGTTCCTGTCACTCTGGTGGTCTGCAGGTAAGTATAAGAGGGTAAGGGTACCTGTTACTCCCGACTATACAAATATTACACACTGACTGCATTACAATACTGCACACTCCCTACTGTACAGAGATTACACACTGACAATATTACAGTACTGCACACGCCCTACTGTACAGAGATTACACACTGACTGCATTACAATACTGCACACTTCCTACTGTACAGAGATTACACACTGACAGTATTACAATACTGCACACTCCCTACTGTACAGAGATTACACACTCACAGTATTACAGTACTGCACACTCCCTACTGTACAGAGATTACACACTGACAGTATTACAATACTGCACACTCCGTACTGTACAGAGATTACACACTGACAATATTACAGTACTGCACACGCCCTACTGTACAGAGATTACATACTGACAGTATTACAATACTGCACACTCCCTACTGTACAGAGATTACACACTGACAGTATTACAGTACTGCACACTCCCTACTGTACAGAGATTACACACTGACAGTATTACAGTACTGCACACTCCCTACTGTACAGAGATTACACACTGACAGTATTACAATACTGCACACGCCCTACTGTACAGAGATTACACACTGACTGCATTACAATACTGAACACGCCCTACTGTACAGAGATTACACACTGACAGTATTACAATACTGCACACTCCCTACTGTACAGAGATTCCACACTGACAATATTACAGTACTGCACACGCCCTACTGTACAGAGATTACATACTGACAGTATTACAATACTGCACACGCCCTACTGTACAGAGATTACACACTGACTGTATTACAGTACTGCACATTCCGTACTGTACAGAGATTACACACTGACAATATTACAGTACTGCACATTCCGTACTGTACAGAGATTACACACTGACTGTATTACAGTACTGCACACCGCCTACTGTACAGAGATTCCACACTGACAATATTACAGTACTGCACATTCCGTACTGTACAGAGATTACACACTGACAATATTACAGTACTGCACACGCCCTACTGTACAGAGATTACATACTGACAGTATTACAATACTGCACACTCCCTACTGTACAGAGATTACACACTGACAGTATTACAGTACTGCACACTCCCTACTGTACAGAGATTACACACTGACAGTATTACAGTACTGCACACTGCCTACTGTACAGAGATTACACACTGACTGCATTACAATACTGCACACTTCCTACTGTACAGAGATTACACACTGACTGCATTACAATACTGAACATGCCCTACTGTACAGAGATTACACACTGACAGTATTACAATACTGCACACTCCCTACTGTACAGAGATTCCACACTGACAATATTACAGTACTGCACACGCCCTACTGTACAGAGATTACATACTGACAGTATTACAATACTGCACACGTCCTACTGTACAGAGATTACACACTGACTGTATTACAGTACTGCACATTCCGTACTGTACAGAGATTACACACTGACAATATTACAGTACTGCACATTCCGTACTGTACAGAGATTACACACTGACTGTATTACAGTACTGCACACCGCCTACTGTACAGAGATTACACACTGACAGTATTACAATACTGCACACTCCCTACTGTCCAGAGATTACACACTGACTGTATTACAGTACTGCACACTTCCTACTGTACAGAGATTACATACTGACTGCATTACAATACTGCACACTCCCTACTGTACAGAGATTACACACTGACTGCATTACAATACTGCACACTCCCTACTGTACAGAGATTACACACTGACAGTATTACAATACTGCACACTCCCTACTGTACAGAGATTACACACTGACAGTATTACAATACTGCACACTCCCTACTGTACAGAGATTACACACTGACAGTATTACAATACTGCACACTTCCTACTGTACAGAGATTACACACTGACAGTATTACAATATTGCACACTTCCTACTGTACAGAGATTACACACTGACAGTATTACAATACTGCACACTTCCTACTGTACAGAGATTACACACTGACTGCATTACAATACTGCACACTCCCTACTGTACAGAGATTACACACTGACTGCATTACAATACTGCACACTTACTACTGTACAGAGATTACACACTGACAGTATTACAATACTGCACACGCCCTACTGTACAGAGATTACACACTGACAGTATTACAATACTGCACACTCCCTACTGTACAGAGATTACACACTGACAGTATTACAATACTGCACACTTCCTACTGTACAGAGATTACACACTGACAGTATTACAGTACTGCACACTTCCTACTGTACAGAGATTACACACACAGTATTACAATACTGCACACTTCCTACTGTAACAGAGAGTACACACTGACAGTATTACAGTACTGCACACTTCCTACTGTACAGAGATTACATACTGACTGCATTACAATACTGCACACTCCGTACTGTACAGAGATTACACACTGACTGTATTACAGTACTGCACACGCCCTACTGTACAGAGATTACACACTGACTGCATTACAATACTGCACACTCCCTACTGTACAGAGATTACACACTGACAGTATTACAATACTGCACACTCCCTACTGTACAGAGATTACACACTGACAGTATTACAATACTGCACACTCCCTACTGTACAGAGATTACACACTGACTGCATTACAATACTGCACACTCCCTACTGTACAGAGATTACACACTGACAGTATTACAATACTGCACACTCCCTACTGTACAGAGATTAACACACTGACAGTATTACAATACTGCACACTTCCTACTGTACAGAGATTACACACTGACAGTATTACAATACTGCACACTTCCTCCTGTACAGAGATTACACACTGACAGTATTACAATACTGCACACTCCCTACTGTACAGAGATTACACACTGACTGCATTACAATACTGCACACTCCCTACTGTACAGAGATTACACACTGACTGCATTACAATACTGCACACGCCCTACTGTACAGAGATTACACACTGACAGTATTACAATACTGCACACTCCCTACTGTAAAGAGATTACACACTGACAGTATTACAATACTGCACACTTCCTACTGTACAGAGATTACACACTGACAGTATTACAATACTGCACACTTCCTACTGTACAGAGATTACACACTGACAGTATTACAATACTGCACACTTCCTACTGTACAGAGATTACACACTGAGAGTATTACAATACTGCACACTCCCTACTGTACAGAGATTACACACTGACTGCATTACAATACTGCACACTTCCTACTGTACAGAGATTACACACAGAGTATTACAGTACTGCACACTTCCTACTGTACAGAGATGACATACTGACTGCATTACAATACTGCACACTCCCTACTGTACAGAGATTACACACTGACAGTATTACAATACTGCACACTTCCTACTGTACAGAGATTACACACTGACAGTATTACAGTACTGCACACTTCCTACTGTACAGAGATTACACACACAGTATTACAATACTGCACACTTCCTACTGTAACAGAGAGTACACACTGACAGTATTACAGTACTGCACACTTCCTACTGTACAGAGATTACATACTGACTGCATTACAATACTGCACACTCCGTACTGTACAGAGATTACACACTGACTGTATTACAGTACTGCACACGCCCTACTGTACAGAGATTACACACTGACTGCATTACAATACTGCACACTCCCTACTGTACAGAGATTACACACTGACAGTATTACAATACTGCACACTCCCTACTGTACAGAGATTACACACTGACAGTATTACAATACTGCACACTCCCTACTGTACAGAGATTACACACTGACTGCATTACAATACTGCACACTCCCTACTGTACAGAGATTACACACTGACAGTATTACAATACTGCACACTCCCTACTGTACAGAGATTACACACTGACAGTATTACAATACTGCACACTTCCTACTGTACAGAGATTACACACTGACAGTATTACAATACTGCACACTTCCTCCTGTACAGAGATTACACACTGACAGTATTACAATACTGCACACTCCCTACTGTACAGAGATTACACACTGACTGCATTACAATACTGCACACTCCCTACTGTACAGAGATTACACACTGACTGCATTACAATACTGCACACGCCCTACTGTACAGAGATTACACACTGACAGTATTACAATACTGCACACTCCCTACTGTAAAGAGATTACACACTGACAGTATTACAATACTGCACACTTCCTACTGTACAGAGATTACACACTGACAGTATTACAATACTGCACACTTCCTACTGTACAGAGATTACACACTGACAGTATTACAATACTGCACACTTCCTACTGTACAGAGATTACACACTGAGAGTATTACAATACTGCACACTCCCTACTGTACAGAGATTACACACTGACTGCATTACAATACTGCACACTTCCTACTGTACAGAGATTACACACAGAGTATTACAGTACTGCACACTTCCTACTGTACAGAGATGACATACTGACTGCATTACAATACTGCACACTCCGTACTGTACAGAGATTACACACTGACTGTCTTACAGTACTGCACACGCCCTACTGTACAGAGATTACACACTGACTGCATTACAATACTGCACACTCCCTACTGTACAGAGATTACACACTGACAGTATTACAATACTGCACACTCCCTACTGTACAGAGATTACACACTGACTGCATTACAATACTGCACACTCCCTACTGTACAGAGATTACACACTGACTGCATTACAATACTGCACACTTCCTACTGTACAGAGATTACACACTGACAGTATTACAATACTGCACACTCCCTACTGTACAGAGATTACACACTGACAGTATTACAATACTGCACACGCCCTACTGTACAGAGATTACACACTGACAGTATTACAATACTGCACACTCCCTACTGTAAAGAGATTACACACTGACAGTATTACAATACTGCACACTTCCTACTGTACAGAGATTACACACTGACAGTATTACAATACTGCACACTTCCTACTGTACAGATTACACACTGACAGGATTACAATACTGCACACTTCCTACTGTACAGAGATTACACACTGACAGTATTACAATACTGCACACTCCCTACTGTACAGAGATTACACACTGACTGCATTACAATACTGCACACTCCCTACTGTACCGAGATTACACACTGACTGCATTACAATACTGCACACTTCCTACTGTACAGAGATTACACACTGACAGTATTACAATACTGCACACTTCCTACTGTACAGAGATTACACACTGACAGTATTACAATACTGCACACTTCCTACTGTACAGAGATTACACACTGACAGTATTACAATACTGCACACGCCCTACTGTACAGAGATTACATACTGACAGTATTACAATACTGCACACTCCGTACTGTACAGAGATTACACACTGACAGTATTACAATACTGCACACTCCCTACTGTACAGAGATTACACACTGACTGCATTACAATACTGCACACTTCCGACTGTACAGAGATTACACACTGACAGTATTACAATACTGCACACGCCCTACTTTACAGAGATTACATACTGACTGCATTACAATACTGCTCTCTACCGAGTCCCTTCTGTCAAAAAATTCTGCTGTTTCAGGGTTCAGAGGTACAGAAACATTTGCATTTATCACTGATACTTATTTATGCAGGGCTGCAAATACACACGACAGACATCGGTTTGTTCCCATTTCACTAATTAATAGTTGGGAAGTTAAGTGAATAAAGTAGTTTTTTTGGTAACTATTGAATAAATGCAAACAAGGAGAGAATAGATAGTAATAAAGCTCATGATGATGATGATTTTCAGTGTCCCTGGGAGACTCTGGCGCTAACAGTGTGGGCTGCGACTCGTAAAAACACCACAGCACTGGGGCTGTACGCTTTCTGCATAAACACCACAGCACTGGGGCTGTACACTTTCTGCATAAACACCACAGCACTGGGGCTGTACACTTTCTGCATAAACACCACAGCACTGGGGCTGTGCACTTTCTGCATAAACACCACAGCACTGGGGCTGTACGCTTTCTGCATGAACACCACAGCACTGGGGCTGTACGCTTTCTGCATAAACACCACAGCACTGGGGCTGTACGCTTTCTGCATAAACACCACAGCACTGGGGCTGTACGCTTTCTGCATAAACACCACAGCACTGGGGCTGTACGCTTTCTGCATAAACACCACAGCACTGGGGCTGTACGCTTTCTGCATAAACACCACAGCACTGGTGCTGTACACTTTCTGCATAAACACCACAGCACTGGGGCTGTACACTTTCTGCATAAACACCACAGCACTGGGGCTGTACACTTTCTGCATAAACACCACAGCACTGGGGCTGTGCACTTTCTGCATAAACACCACAGCACTGGGTCTGTACGCTTTCTGCATAAACACCACAGCACTGGGGCTGTACACTTTCTGCATAAACACCACAGCACTGGGGCTGTACGCTTTCTGCATGAACACCACAGCACTGCGGCTGTACGCTTTCTGCATAAACACCACAGCACTGCGGCTGTACGCTTTCTGCATAAACACCACAGCACTGGGGCTGTACGCTTTCTGCATAAACACCACAGCACTGGGGCTGTACGCTTTCTGCATAAACACCACAGCACTGGGGCTGTACGCTTTCTGCATAAACACCACAGCACTGGGGCTGTACGCTTTCTGCATAAACACCACAGCACTGGGGCTGTACACTTTCTGCATAAACACCACAGCACTGGGGCTGTACACTTTCTGCATAAACACCACAGCACTGGGGCTGTGCGCTTTCTGCATAAACACCACAGCACTGGGGCTGTACGCTTTCTGCATAAACAGCACAGCACTGGGGCTGTACGCTTTCTGCATAAACACCACAGCACTGGGGCTGTACGCTTTCTGCATAAACACCACAGCACTGGGGCTGTACGCTTTCTGCATAAACACCACAGCGCTGGGGCTGTACACTTTCTGCATAAACACCACAGCGCTGGGGCTGTACGCTTTCTGCATAAACACCACAGCACTGGGGCTGTACACTTAAACACCACAGCACTGGAGCTGTACACTTTCTGCATAAACACCACAGCACTGGGGCTGTACACTTAAACACCACAGCACTGGAGCTGTACGCTTTCTGCATAAACACCACAGCGCTGGGGCTGTACACTTTCTGCATAAACACCACAGCGCTGGGGCTGTACGCTTTCTGCATAAACACCACAGCACTGGGGCTGTACACTTAAACACCACAGCACTGGAGCTGTACACTTTCTGCATAAACACCACAGCACTGGGGCTGTACACTTTCTGCATAAACACCACAGCACTGGGGCTGTACACTTTCTGCATAAACACCACAGCACTGGGGCTTTGCGCTTTCTGCAAAAACACCACAGCACTGGGGCTTTGCGCTTTCTGCATAAACACCACAGCACTGGGGCTGTACACTTTCTGCATAAACACCACAGCACTGGAGCTGTACACTTTCTGCATAAACACCACAGCACTGGGGCTTTGCGCTTTCTGCAAAAACACCACAGCACTGGGGCTGTACACTTAAACACCACAGCACTGGGGCTGTACGCTTTCTGTATAAACACCACAGCACTGGGGCTGTGCACTTTCTGCATAAACACCACAGCACTGGGGCTGTACGCTTTCTGTATAAACACCACAGCACTGGGGCTGTGCACTTTCTGCATAAACACCACAGCACTGGGGCTGTACACTTTCTGCATAAACACCACAGCACTGGGGCTGTGCACTTTCTGCATAAACACCACAGCACTGGGGCTGTACACTTTCTGCATGAACACCACAGCACGGGCTGTACGCTTTCTGCATAAACACCACAGCACTGGGGCTGTACACTTTCTGCATAAACACCACAGCACTGGGGCTGTACACTTTCTGCATAAACACCACAGCACTGGGGCTTTGCGCTTTCTGCAAAAACACCACAGCACTGGAGCTGTACACTTTCTGCATAAACACCACAGCACTGGGGCTTTGCGCTTTCTGCAAAAACACCACAGCACTGGGGCTGTACACTTAAACACCACAGCACTGGGGCTGTACGCTTTCTGTATAAACACCACAGCACTGGGGCTGTGCACTTTCTGCATAAACACCACAGCACTGGGGCTGTACGCTTTCTGTATAAACACCACAGCACTGGGGCTGTGCACTTTCTGCATAAACACCACAGCACTGGGGCTGTACGCTTTCTGTATAAACACCACAGCACTGGGGCTGTACGCTTTCTGTATAAACACCACAGCACTGGGGCTGTGCGCTTTCTGCATAAACACCACAGCTCTGGGGCTGTACGCTTTCTGCATAAACACCACAGCACTGGGGCTGTACACTTAAACACCACAGCACTGGGGCTGTACGCTTTCTGCATAAACACCACAGCACTGGGGCTGTGCACTTTCTGCATAAACACCACAGCACTGGGGCTGTACGCTTTCTGCATAAACACCACAGCACTGGGGCTGTGCACTTTCTGCATAAACACCACAGCACTGGGGCTTTGCGCTTTCTGCATAAACACCACAGCACTGGGGCTGTACACTTAAACACCACAGCACTGGGGCTGTACGCTTTCTGCATAAACACCACAGCACTGGGGCTGTACACTTAAACACCACAGCACTGGGGCTGTACGCTTTCTGCATAAACACCACAGCACTGGGGCTGTACACTTTCTGCATAAACACCACAGCACTGGGACTGTACACTTTCTGCATAAACACCACAGCACTGGGGCTGTACACTTTCTGCATAAACACCACAGCACTGGGGCTGTACACTTTCTGCATAAACACCACAGCGCTGGGGCTGTACGCTTTCTGCATAAACACCACAGCACTGGGGCTGTACACTTAAACACCACAGCACTGGGGCTGTACACTTTCTGCATAAACACCCCAGCACTGGGGTTGTACACTTTCTGCATTATGTTAGCAGTACCATCTGTGGATCAGTAGCCTGCAGGAGGAAGCAGAGAGCGTGTTATTGCTAACTGCCTTATATGAATAATTGAGTCCTTCCACTCTGTGGGTTCGCAGTACGGGGTGTCCTGCAGGCATATTCACTGGACAGACACCCCGGTCCAATTAAGAGACAGATCATCCCTTTCTCAAAGGTTCCACAGTGTTCTACCTGGTGCAGTCATAAAGCCATGTGCTGTAGCCATGGCGATGGTAAAGCTACGCTTTCTCAGGTCAGCGTTGTGAATTATTAATGTTCTAAAAACTCAAACAAACCGGAGGCATCAGGCCATCTTTCACTTTAATGGAATAAAAGAGGAATTTGGATTTTCGTGCCACATCGTTCCCCATTGTGTTTAGATCTGGATTGAATAGTCTGTTTTCCTAATGAAATTTTAAAATAGAATTGAATGTTTTATCATATATTGCTGGTGCATCTCTGGGATTCACACGCGTTCTGCGTATTCCAGAGCTGTTAACGGAAGCCGAGTGAAGCCACATGCAAGCTGTGAGGCAGTGTGGAAACCTGAGCGTGTGATGAGCTGTCAGGCAGCATGGAAACCTGAGCGTGTGATGAGCTGTGAGACTGTCAGGCAGCGTGGAAACCTGAGCGTGTGATGAGCTGTCAGGCAGCGTGGAAACCTGAGCGTGTGATGAGCTGTCAGGCAGCATGGAAACCTGAGCGTGTGATGAGCTGTCAGGCAGCGTGGAAACCTGAGCGTGTGATGAGCTGTCAGGCAGCGTGGAAACCTGAGCGTGTGATGAGCTGTCAGGCAGCGTGGAAACCTGAGCGTGTGATGAGCTGTCAGGCAGCGTGGAAACCTGAGAGTGTGATGAGCTGTCAGGCAGCGTGGAAACCTGAGCGTGTGATGAGCTGTCAGGCAGACACACACATACATACACACAAACGCACACACACAGACAAGCACGCGCACACAAACGCACACATACACGCACACACACACACCGACACACACACACACACACACACTCTCGCACACATACACGAACACACACACACACACAATCGCATGCATACATGCACACACACACTCTCGCACGCATACATGGACACACACACACACACTCTTGCACACACACACTCTCACACGCACACTCTCACACGCATACACACGGTGACATGTTCAGCCCCATGTTGGCCACCATTATTTCTTTAAATAAAATGAAGGTTTTAATGAAAAACGATTATATGCGAGGAAAATGGTTTTATAAATATTGCAGTGCATGCGATTCTTCGTTTTATGTTTGCTTTACCATGTGCAGCTTATTCTGATGAACCAATCAGCTGCTGAATATTAGAGAAGAAAAGATCGTGGCCCTGAGCAATTAATCAAGTTCCCAGTTTTTCTCAGAGGAGCTCAGAAATGCAACATCGCCGCTGAGTTTGAAGTCACTTACTGGCTGTTCTCTTCTGTGTGAGTGAAGCTCATATATTGCTGGGTTGCTGGGACCATTTTAAAGTGTTTCTCAAGCTGATCTGAGGTCAAGTCATGAGTCTTAATTGTGCAATTCTCTCAGATTCACTCTAACAATCTGAATCCGCAACATTGAATGCAGCCAAAAATGAATCCCACCTCCTATTAGATAACTATTAGATAACATAATAACTATTACATGAGAGAGAGAATATATGTAATTATGTATGAGAGGGAGAATAGATGTAATTATGTATGAGAGGGAGAATAGATGTAATTATGTATGAGAGGGAGAATAGATGTAATTATGTATGAGAGAGAGAATATATGTAATTATGTATGAGAGGGTTGAATAGATGTAATTATGTATGAGAGGGAGAATAGATGTAATTATGTATGAGAGGGTTGAATAGATGTAATTATGTATGAGGGTTGAATAGATGTAATTATGTATGAGAGGGAGAATAGATGTAATTATGTATGAGAGAGAGAATAGATGTAATTATGTATGAGAGAGAGAATAGATGTAATTATGTATGAGAGGGTTGAATAGATGTAATTATGTATGAGAGGGAGAATAGATGTAATTATGTATGAGAGGGAGAATAGATGCAATTATGTATGAGAGAGAGAATAGATGTAATTATGTATGAGAGGGAGAATAGATGCAATTATGTATGAGAGGGAGAATAGATGTAATTATGTATGAGAGAGAGAATAGATGTAATTATGTATGAGAGAGAGAATAGATGTAATTATGTATGAGAGGGTTGAATAGATGTAATTATGTATGAGAGAGAGAATAGATGTAATTATGTATGAGAGAGAGAATAGATGTAATTATGTATGAGAGGGTTGAATAGATGTAATTATGTATGAGAGGGAGAATAGATGTAATTATGTATGAGAGGGAGAATAGATGTAATTATGTATGAGAGGGAGAATAGATGTAATTATGTATGAGAGGGAGAATAGATGCAATTATGTATGAGAGGGAGAATAGATGTAATTATGTATGAGAGGGAGAATAGATGCAATTATGTATGAGAGGGAGAATAGATGTAATTATGTATGAGAGAGAGAATAGATGTAATTATGTATGAGAGAGAGAATAGATGTAATTATGTATGAGAGGGTTGAATAGATGTAATTATGTATGAGAGGGAGAATAGATGTAATTATGTATGAGAGGGAGAATAGATGTAATTATGTATGAGAGGGAGAATAGATGTAATTATGTATGAGAGGGAGAATAGATGTAATTATGTATGAGAGGGAGAATAGATGTAATTATGTATGAGAGGGAGAATAGATGTAATTATGTATGAGAGGGAGAATAGATGTAATTATGTAATAATTACAGCACTATGAGCCTGACCAGGCTGCTCATAACCTTACAGCACTATGAGCCTGACCAGGCTGCTCATAACCTTACAGCACTATGAGCCTGACCAGGCTGCTCATAACCTTACAGCACTATGAGCCTGTATTTCCGTTTTTTAAATGTATTCGTTCTCTCCGTTTCTGTCCGCTCACATCCACTGAGAGCACATTATGACCGGTTCCTTTCTGTTTTCTTTTGTCCATTACCGGCAGTATGAGAGCCCTCGCTTGCACTGAATGTTATGCATTATTGATTCTCAGGTTAAACTGTTTTCCTATTCAACGATCAGACTGAAACCCGTGCGAAGGTACGCAAAACCTTTTATTTTTACATCTTCAAAAAAATAAAAACAAGGCAGAGGAAACAATGTTCACATATCTGTCTGTTGGGCTGGGTTAGGGTTAGGGGTTAGGGGTTAGGGGTTAGGGGTTAGGGTTAGGCTGCCTGGAAATGTACTGTTCAGATTAAGAAAAAAGAGTGTATAATTTAAATTGATTCTCTGTCTGCCATCTTTAATAGTATATTGTTTTGTAAAAGAAAATTGTTTCGCAAATATAGCTTGAATATTTTCACTGAATGTCTATGAACTCATTTAATCTCATCACAGATATATGAATGAATTCAGAACTGGTGCACTTTAAAAATATATATTTAAAAAGAAGTTTCCCTTTCCAAAGTT
The DNA here is from genome assembly GCA_022702515.1 of Ilyophis sp. 1 JC-2022. Taxonomy (NCBI): domain Eukaryota; kingdom Metazoa; phylum Chordata; class Actinopteri; order Anguilliformes; family Synaphobranchidae; genus Ilyophis; species Ilyophis sp. 1 JC-2022. The sequence goes on along the minus strand of CM040394.1, from coordinate 246,313 downwards.
AACTTTGTTCTGGTGCACACAGTGAAAGACCGGAAATAAAACTGTGTGTGTGCATACACAGCTGAACCCCAGAGGGAAAGGCTCACCTGTTCCTTTCTCGCCAGGAAAAATATTTATCCACTTTCTGAGGCTATTGACTTTTTTTTCTCTCCACCATCTGGAATGGCCTTGTCAAAACAACAATGGCTGCCTGTACACAAATCCCTTTCACAGTCACACACATGGCTGCCTGTACACAAATCTCTTTCACAGTCACACACATGGCTGCCTGTACACCAACCCTTTCACAGTCACACACATGGCTGCCTGTACACAAATCTCTTTCACAGTCACACACATGGCTGCCTGTACACAAATCTCTTTCACAGTCACACACATGGCTGCCTGTACACAAATCTCTTTCACAGTCACACACATGGCTACCTGTACACAAATCCCTTTCACAGTCACACACATGGCTACCTGTACACAAATCTCTTTCACAGTCACACACATGGCTGCCTGTATACAAATCCCTTTCACAGTCACACACATGGCTGCCTGTACACAAATCTCTTTCAGTCACACAAATGGCTGCCTGTATACAAATCCCTTTCACAGTCACACACATGGCTGCCTGTACACAAATCTCTTTCAGTCACACACATGGCTGCCTGTACACAAATCTCTTTCACAGTCACACACATGGCTACCTGTACACAAATCTCTTTCACAGTCACACACGGCTGCCTGTACACAAATCTCTTTCACAGTCACACACATTTCTTTATATGTCTTTTTTTCTGATGAAACACCAGAATCATAATTACTAAAGGCACATTTCGTCTGCGTTTCCTTTTGTCTCGAGACTGTCTCTTTCATTCTTCTTTTTTGCACTTTTCTCATTCTCAGCCATATAATATAACTCCCAAGTTAGAAAGGGTTGCGCCCTGAGGATCGGGGGTTCGATCCCCAGTCCCGCCAGATCTGAGCATGGCCTGTGCCCTGTGAGAGCAGGGTAGTAGCAGTAGCAGTAGCAGCAGGAGTTTTCCTCTTAGGAATTTAAATCTTCTTCTGTTCGACTGTTCTGTCGTTCAGGCCGCTGGTAATCTTTCACCATAAGACTGTTCTGTGGTTCAGGCCGCTGGTAATCTTTCACCATAAGGGCTGTTCTGTGGTTCAGGCCGCTGGTAATCTTTCACCATAAGGGCTGTTCTGTGGTTCAGGCCGCTGGTAATCTTTCACCATAAGAGCTGTTCTGTGGTTCAGGCCGCTGGTAATCTTTCACCATAAGGGCTGTTCTGTCGTTCAGGCCGCTGGTAATCTTTCACCATAAGGGCTGTTCTGTGGTTCAGGCCGCTGGTAATCTTTCACCATAAGGGCTGTTCTGTCGTTCAGGCCGCTGGTAATCTTTCACCATAAGAGCTGTTCTGTCGTTCAGGCCGCTGGTAATCTTTCACCATAAGAGCTGTTCTGTGGTTCAGGCCGCTGGTAATCTTTCACCATAAGAGCTGTTCTGTGGTTCAGGCCGCTGGTAATCTTTCACCATAAGGGCTGTTCTGTCGTTCAGGCCGCTGGTAATCTTTCACCATAAGGGCTGTTCTGTCGTTCAGGCCGCTGGTAATCTTTCACCATAAGGGCTGTTCTGTCGTTCAGGCCGCTGGTAATCTTTCACCATAAGGGCTGTTCTGTCGTTCAGGCCGCTGGTAAGACACTATTCATGTTACAGCAGATTACTTCCAATTTTAAAGGATAAATCTAGTTATTACCTTTTTGTGGATTCTGCAGATTTGCTTATTAACATGTTTTCATCTTTTAAAACATTTTAATAACCGGATATACACAACTAAATACATCAAATTGTGTTTAATCAACTACACTGACAAACCTACAAACCTAAAAGGGTTCTTCATTAGAAAGCTGTGCTGATCTGATAAAAGGGTTCTTCATTAGAGAGCTGTGCTGATCTGATAAAAGGGTTCTTCATTAGAAAGCTGTGCTGATCTGATAAAAGAGTTCTAATGGTTAATCAATAGACCCGGATCGTTGGGAAGAATGAGAAGCTGGCACAATACTCCCAGCTGTGTGTCCTGGGATATGGTCTGTCTCTGAAGATGAGAACGGTGTTTGGGGAACTGCTCTGAGTTTTTTTAAAGTTTTTTTTAAATATATGGCAGAGCACATCGACCATCTTGTTGTGAGCTGAATTAATCAGTCTCTCTGAGCTGAATTAATCCGTCTCTCTGAGCTGAATTAATCCGTCTCTCTGAGCTGAATGAATCCGTCTCTCTGAGATGAATTAATCCGTCTCTCTGTGAGCTGAATTAATCCGTCTCTCTGAGCTGAATTAATCTGTTTCTCTGTGAGCTGAATTAATCATTGCCATTTGATGCTCTTATTTTGAGTGGGCAGGGCAGAACCTCTCCACTGTTTGCTACTGTTGCTGTTTTCGTGACAAGAGAACAACTTCCTTTGTATACAGGGACACGCCCCTTGATGGGGGTGATACGCAATTGGTGATTGCATCGCCCAGGGTATGGGAGGGTCGGTTAGGGGCCTGAGTTTCTTTGCTCTTTAGTGACCCCTGGTGGCTGTGGACTGCATTTTAAAGCCGCATATGAAAGGACCACAGATGTCCACACTCCTCAGCCAGCAGCAGGGTTCTCACATGAGCGTGGCTGCAGATACAAATAATTAGACATTATAAATTAGGGTGGGAATTGGACATGTTCAGCTCCACACTGGGTTATGTATATATAAGAGTTTTCCTGGTTCCATTTTAAATCTTAATGAAAAATGGATTTTGTCTTTTGTGTCAGTCTGGGATTAAATTAATGAATTTATGAAATTTTTAAAGATGCATTAATGTCCAATGCAAAAAATACACCATTAAAGTTTTTAAATTAATTTCACATCTGGTAAAATAAACATTTCCTGGAGCTTGGCCGTGTGAGTGTAATTTTCAGAGATAATGTAGTTTTAGGCATTAGGGCTGTTGGGCATCTTGGCTTTTGCCACCAATTTCCTGTTAGTCACATGGGGTTTGAGTCAAGATGACAACATCATTGTTATTCATTGGCCTTGTGGGAGAGGATCAGGTCTGTAGCTCCTATTTACAAAGACATTTCTCCTTTAATGTTTAAAATGAATGTGATGGGGAGCCAGCAGAATCTCATACGGTTGTATCCTTAAGTAATTTAATCTGCAACTTAAACTATTTCATTTGGAATTGATTTGCCAAGTTCTGTTGTATTCCACTTGTGACAAAACAAAACAAACCGTATTTTTTCTATCAATCATGGAATAGGCCACAGAAGGTTAGACAATTAATTAATGGAATATTTTACTCTGCAAGACGATCACAAGTGAATGGATTTGAATTTCATTAAGCCATTTATTGTGTCAGAAAGATGACTGATCAGGCACAAATTCAATTTGCCTCGAGCTAAGTGTTACATCGTTGGATGTAAAAAAAAAATCTAAGAATTCGCTTGGAGAAAAATGTTGCAGGTGTGAGAGAGGGTACTTAGTGAAGCTGAAGGCTGTGTTGGTGTGAGAGAGGGTACTTAGTGAAGCTGAAGGCTTTATGTTGCAGGTGTGAGAGAGGTACTTAGTGAAGCTGAAGGCTTTGTTGCAGGTGTGAGAGAGGGTACTTGGTGAAGCTGAAGGCTTTATGTTGCAGGTGTGAAGAGGGTACTTAGTGAAGCTGAAGGCTTTGTGTTGTTGATGTGAGAGAGGGTACTTAGTGAAGCTGAAGGCTTTATGTTGTTGGTGTGAGAGAGGGTACTTAGTGAAGCTGAAGGCTTTATGTTGTTGGTGTGAGAGAGGGTACTTAGTGAAGCTGAAGGCTTTATGTTGCAGGTGTGAGAGAGGGTACTTAGTGAAGCTGAAGGCTTTATGTTGCAGGTGTGAAGAGGGTACTTAGTGAAGCTGAAGGCTTTATGTTGCAGGTGTGAGAGAGGTACTTAGTGAAGCTGAAGGCTTTATGTTGCAGGTGTGAGAGAGGGTACTTGGTGAAGCTGAAGGCTTTATGTTGCAGGTGTGAAGAGGGTACTTAGTGAAGCTGAAGGCTTTATGTTGCAGGTGTGAGAGAGGTACTTAGTGAAGCTGAAGGCTTTGTGTTGTTGATGTGAGAGAGGGTACTTAGTGAAGCTGAAGGCTTTATGTTGTTGGTGTGAGAGAGGGTACTTAGTGAAGCTGAAGGCTTTATGTTGCAGGTGTGAGAGAGGGTACTTAGTGAAGCTAAAGGCTTTATGTTGCAGGTGTGAAGAGGGTACTTAGTGAAGCTGAAGGCTTTATGTTGCAGGTGTGAGAGAGGTACTTAGTGAAGCTGAAGGCTTTATGTTGTTGGTGTGAGAGAGGGTACTTAGTGAAGCTGAAGGCTTTATGTTGTTGCTGTGAGAGAGGGTACTGAGTGAAGCTGAAGGCTGTGTTGGTGTGAGAGAGGGTACTTAGTGAAGCTGAAGGCTTTATGTTGCAGGTGTGAAAAGGGTACTTAGTGAAGCTGAAGGCTTTATGTTGCAGGTGTGAGAGAGGGTACTTAGTGAAGCTGAATGTTTTGTGTTGTTGTTGTGAGAGAGGGTACTTAGTGAAGCTGAAGGCTTTGTGTTGTTGATGTGAGAGGGTACTTAGTGAAGCTGAAGGCTTTGTGTTGTTGTGAGAGAGGGTACTTAGTGAAGCTGAAGGCTTTATGTTGTTGGTGTGAGAGAGGGTACTTAGTGAAGCTGAAGGCTTTATGTTGTTGGTGTGCGAGAGGGTACTTAGTGAAGCTGAAGGCTTTATGTTGCAGGTGTGAAAAGGGTACTTAGTGAAGCTGAAGGCTTTATGTTGCAGGTGTGAAAAGGGTACTTAGTGAAGCTGAAGGCTTTATGTTGCAGGTGTGAGAGAGGGTACTTAGTGAAGCTGAATGTGTTGTTGTTGTGAGAGAGGGTACTTAGTGAAGCTGAAGGCTTTGTGTTGTTGATGTGAGAGAGGGTACTTAGTGAAGCTGAAGGCTTTGTGTTGTTGATGTGAGAGAGGGTACTTAGTGAAGCTGAAGGCTTTGTGTTGTTGATGTGAGAGAGGGTACACACACCGCATGCACGCACGCACGCACGCACGCACGCACGCATGCACGCATGCACACGCACACACACACACACACACACTCACATGCACACACACACACTCACATGCACACACTCATATGCACACACACACACACACACACACACACACACACACACACACACACACCGCACGCACGCACACACACACTCACATGCACACACACACACTCACATGCACACACTCATATGCACACACACACACACACTCACTCACATGCACACACACACACTCACATGCACACACTCATATGCACACACTCATATGCACACACGCACACACACACACACACGCACGCACGCACGCACACACACACTTAAAAAGATCATGTGACAGTTTCCTCTCACTCTAGAGCACGACAGTAACATGATGATCATTCTCATAAAAAAGCAACCCTAAACTCCATCATGCTCATTTCCTCTCTTTATTGCCCCTGCATCCTCCTGGCTGGGTTAGGGTTAGGGTTAGGGTTAGGGTTAAGACTCCTCCTGGCTGGGGAATAAGTCATTTCTGCACTGCCTTGCTTTTGCTGAAGCTCTGGATCGTATCCAGAGATACTGAGAAACTGCGGTGGTTCTGGTGATTCTGGTTCTGATTCCACATCAACAATGGTGCCGAAAATATAACTATATATACTATATAATATAAATAATGGTGCCATTTTCCGTTTGGAACAACAATAGATTTTTTAGTTATATGCCTCGCTGCAAGTACATGCATCACAGACGGAATTATTTAATCCAGCATGGATACACACTCTCTCAGTATTCAGAGCTGCAGTGACTCAGCACAGTGACTCTCTCAGTGATCAGGGCTGCAGTGACTCAGCACAGTGATTGTCTCAGTGTTCAGGGTTGCAGTGACTCAGTGACTCTCTCCGTGTTCAGGGCTACAGTGACTCAGTGACTCTTTCAGTGTTCAGGGTTGCAGTGAATCTGTGTTCAGGGCTTCAGTGACTCAGTGTTCAGGGTTGAAGTGACTCAGTGTTCAGGGTTGCAGTGACTCAGTGTTCAGAGTTACAGTGACCCAGTGTTCAGGGCTGCAGTGACTCAGTGTTCAGGGCTGCAGTGACTCTTTTTGTGTTCAGGGCTGCAGTGACTCTTTTTGTGTTCAGAGTTGCAGTGACTCAGTGCTCAGGGCTGCAGTGACTCTCTGTGTTCAGAGTTGCAGTGACTCAGTGTTCAGGGCTGCAGTGACTTTCTCTGTGTTCAGAGTTGCAGTGACTCAATGTTCAGGGCTGCAGTGACTCTTTTTGTGTTCAGGGCTTCAGTGACTCTTTTTGTGTTCAGGGCTTCAGTGACTCTTTTTGTGTTCAGGGCTTCAGTGACTCTTTGTGTTCAGAGTTGCAGTGACTCAGTGTTCAGGGCTGCAGTGACTCAGTGCTCAGGGCTATTAGTGACTCTCTCTGTGTTCAGAGTTGCAGTGACTCAGTGTTCAGGGCTGCAGTGACTTAGTGTTCAGGGCTGCAGTGACTCTCTTCACTATTTTCTTCTGTAATGGTGCAATAAATCATCCCCCTGATTGCCATGGCGATAACGACCCCCCCAACCCCCAGGTGTGGGACGACTTCTTGGCCTCTCCAGATGGCATCCCGGGTCCCGGCTCCGAGCCCTTCCAGGTGCGGAGGCTGTCCTTCCGAAACCTCCAGCTGCCCCCACTGGCATTCCGCCTGGCCGAGCAGCAGATGGACTGGGACAGAAACATGGAGCGCCCCTCCAGACCCACCAGCCTGGCTCTGCGTAGCCCGCCTCTAATCGCCATTACCGCCGCCGAGAACAGCAGGTGAGCCAGGCGCCCGTGCTCAAAATATCATGAAAAAGCCATAATATCAGTCTCTAATATTGCCCTGGTTACCTGCGTGCACACAATATATCCATTATTTCTGTGCTTAAAATATGTAACCGTATGCTCCCACTGCAAAATAAGTTGTGAATTTGCTTTTACTTAAAATATTGAAAAGAGCAAAAACTGAAATGTAGGGTTTCATTTGCACCGTTGACATTATCAACTTTTAACTATTTTTATTTATGAAGGTTTTTTAAAAATAGAACTGTTCTGTTCAGGGTAGTGAGACCTTTATTGACACTCAGTAAATGGACATTATGGACACTAAAGCACCTGGGCCAGCCGCAGCTCTCACTAAAGACACAGCAACCGCTCAATCCATACATTCAACATCAATCCATACATTCAACATCAATCCATACATTCAACATCAATCATCTGTCAATGTCAAAATCCAGGTTTTGTTTTTTATTAAAAACCACACAAATAAGATATATCATGATCCATGTTCATAAATGAAACCACACACATGCAACACAGACTTTATAAAATTGAAGCATTAGCGAGCTCTGATAATGTTGCGGATGACAGTTCTTTGCAAAGCTCACCACTTTCATGAACAAACCTTCTCTTAATTGGAGAATAGCTGTGTGTACCATAATGTCTTTACCTGCTGGTACACTGTCTCTATGTTTTCCCTGTGAGACTGTTGGCTGTGGCTCTATGTCTCTATGTTTTCTCTGTGAGACTGTTGGCTGTGGCTCTATGTCTCTATGTTTTCTCTGTGAGACTGTTGGCTGTGGCTCTATGTCTCTATGTTTTCTCTGTGAGACTGTTGGCTGTGGCTCTATGTCTCTATGTTTTCTCTGTGAGACTGTTGGCTCTGGCTCTATGTCTCTATGTTTTCCCTGTGAGACTGTTGGCTGTGGCTCTATGTCTCTATGTTTTCTCTGTGAGACTGTTGTCTGTGGCTCTATGTCTCCATGTTTTCTCTGTGAGACTGTTGGCTGTGGCTCTATGTCTCTATGTTTTCTCTGTGAGACTGTTGGCTGTGGCTCTATGTCTCTATGTTTTCCCTGTGAGACTGTTTGCAGTGGCTCTATGTCTCCATGTTTTCTCTGTGAGACTGTTGGCTGTGGCTCTATGTCTCTATGTTTTCTCTGTGAGACTGTTGGCTGTGGCTCTATGTCTCTATGTTTTCTCTGTGAGACTGTTGGCTGTGGCTCTATGTCTCTATGTTTTCTCTGTGAGACTGTTGTCTGTGGCTCTATGTCTCCATGTTTTCTCTGTGAGACTGTTGGCTGTGGCTCTATGTCTCTATGTTTTCTCTGTGAGACTGTTGTCTGTGGCTCTATGTCTCCATGTTTTCTCTGTGAGACTGTTTGCAGTGGCTCTATGTCTCCATGTTTTCTCTGTGAGACTGTTGGCAGTGTGCAGTAGTGTGTAGTCTACCAGGCAGTGATTAATTCCTCATGGGAGAATCTAATTCTGGGAGAATCTGTCATGCGGATTTCGGTAACTTAATCCAGTGTATAGTTTTAAACACTACTGGTACCTTTGAACAACCATTTAAAGACAATATTTTGATTATTTTAGCATAATGCTGAACTTCTTAGCCTGAATTCAATCAGAATTTTTTCTCAGCTTTGATTTCTCAACTCTCTTTGAATGAAAAAGGGGTTGTTTTTTTCCCCAAACTGTGGTGAATACATTTTTGCATTGATTTGTTTTGTTCAGGAAAAATTTTGATTGTATCCAAGCCATTATCTATTATTTGCCCCCAAATTCTGTGAAAAAATTATGAAAACACTACTTGCATTTTCTAACAAAGCTTGAAAGTGAAGGTCTTTAAGATGAATGGGAACTCATGTAGGGTTGCAACAACACAACATGTCTCTTGGTAGTCTAGTCACACGGCATCATAAATGAGTTCTGCATCTCCCTTCAACAAACATGATAAAGAGATCCACTCTATCCTGAGTGGATACACACGCACACGCACACGCGCACGCACACGCACACGCACACACACACACACACTGTCTTTGTCTCTCTCTCTCTCTCTTTCTCTCACACACTCAGGCACACACACCATCTCTTTTTTTCTCTCTTACACACACCATCTCTCTATCTCTCTTTCTCTCTTTCTCTCTCTCATACACACCATCTCTCTATCTCTCTCTCTCTCTCTCTCTCTCTCTCTCTGTCAATTCAATTAAATTAAATAATGCTTTATTGGCATGATTGTATGCGAACAATATTGCCAAAGCAATTAACAATAAAACAATTAACAATGACACATAACATAGGACTAATACACTGGAATAATAAATACATAAATAATAAATAACCAAATCTACAGACAATCTATATGAATTGTTGAACGACAAACACGAATAAGGACAGTAACAATAACAATAGCCATTAACACTTTGGATAAAGGAGATGGTGCCTCTCTCTCACGCATACCATTTCGCTCTCTCTCTCTCTCGCTTTCTCTCTCTCTCTCTCTCTCACACACACGCACACACGCGCACTCACAAGCACACACACATCTATCTTTGTCAAATTCAAATTCAAAATGCTTTATTGGCATGAAATACACTTGTAAATATTGCCAAAGCACACATATAGATGGATGTAAAATGGCTGCACAAAACATAGATGCAAATAAATCAGAATAATTGCTATATCTAACTGTAACTAAAACCGCTATATCATATTGAAACCGCTATATCTTATATAAACCGCTATATCATATATAAACCGATATATCATATATAAACCGCTATATCTTATATAAACAGCTATATCATATATAAACCGCTATATCTAACTGTAACTAAAACCGCTATATCATATAGAAACTGCTATATCATATAGAAACCGTTATATCTAACTGTAACTAAAACCACTATATCATATAGAAACCGCTATATCATATATAAACTGCTATATCATATAGAAACCGCTATATCTAACTGTAACTAAAACCACTATATCATATAGAAACCGCTATATCATATATAAACTACTATATCATATAGAAACCGCTATATCTAACTGTAACTAAAACCACTATATCATATAGAAACCGCTATATCATATAGAAACCGCTATATCATATATAAACCGCGATATCATATATAAACAGCTATATCATATATAAACTGCTATATCATATATAAACCGCTATATCTAACTGTAACTAAAACCGCTATATCATATAGAAACCGCTATATCATATATAAACTGCTATATCATATAGAAACCGCTATATCTAACTGTAACTAAAACCACTATATCATATAGAAACCGCTATATCATATATAAACTGCTATATCATATATAAACCGCTATATCTAACTGTAACTAAAACCGCTATATCATATAGAAACCGCTATATCATATATAAACTGCTATATCATATAGAAACCGCTATATCATATAGAAACCGCTATATCATATATAAACCGCTATATCATATATAAACCGCTATATCATATATAAACCGCGATATCATATATAAACCGCTATATCATATATAAACCGCTATATCTTATATAAACCGCTATATCATATATAAACCGCTATATCATATATAAACCGCTATATCATATATAAACCGCTATATCATATATAAACCGCTATATCATATATAAACCGATATATCATATATAAACCGCTATATCATATATAAACCGCTATATCATATATAAACCGATATATCATATATAAACCGATATATCATATATAAACCGCTATATCTTATATAAACCGCTATATCATATATAAACCGCTATATCTTATATAAACCGCTATATCATATATAAACCGCTATATCTTATATAAACCGCTATATCATATATAAACCGCTATATCTTATATAAACCGCTATATCATATATAAACCGCTATATCATATATAAACCGCTATATCATATATAAACCGCTATATCTTATATAAACCGCTATATCATATAGAAACCGCTATATCATATATAAACCGCTATATCATATAGAAACCGCTATATCATATAGAAACCGCTATATCATATATAAACCGCTATATCATATATAAACCGCTATATCATATATAAACCGCTATATCATATATAAACCGCTATATCATATATAAACCGCTATATCATATATAAACCGCTATATCATATATAAACCGCTATATCATATATAAACCGCTATATCATATAGAAACCGCTATATCATATATAAACCGCTATATCATATATAAACCGCTATATCATATATAAACCGCTATATCATATATAAACCGCTATATCATATAGAAACTGCTATATCATATATAAACCGCTATATCATATATAAACCGCTATATCATATATAAACCGCTATATCATATATAAACCGCTATATCTTATATAAACCGCTATATCATATATAAACCGCTATATCTTATATAAACCGCTATATCATATATAAACCGCTATATCATATATATAAACCGATATATCATATATAAACCGATATATCATATATAAACCGCTATATCTTATATAAACCGCTATATCATATATAAACCGATATATCTTATATAAACCGCTATATCATATATAAACCGCTATATCATATATAAACCGCTATATCTTATATAAACCGCTATATCATATATAAACCACTATATCATATATAAACCGATATATCATATATAAACCGCTATATCATATATAAACCGATATATCATATATAAACCGCTATATCATATATAAACCGCTATATCATATATAAACCGATATATCATATATAAACCGCTATATCATATATAAACCGCTATATCATATATAAACCGCTATATCATATATAAACTGCTATATCATATATAAACCGCTATATCATATATAAACCGCTATATCATATATAAACCGCTATATCATATATAAACCGCTATATCATATTTAAACCGCTATATCATATATAAACCGCTATATCATATATAAACCGCTATATCATATATAAACCGCTATATCATATATAAACCGCTATATCATATATAAACCGCTATATCATATTTAAACCGCTATATCATATATAAACCGCTATATCATATTTAAACCGCTATATCATATATAATAATTAATAGCAACAACAAGAACTATAATAATAATGCCGGTGGGGGGGGTTTTCTTCCTGTGTTTTCTCCTGGTTCCATTGTTGATTTGAGCTGGATCTGTGTGTATTTCTGTTTGCAACCAGGATCGTGTATTTCAGTTTAGAAACTGGATTTGCATTTATTTCAGTTTGAAAGCAGGATCTGTGTGTATTTCAGCTTTATCCAGTGATTCATCTTGCGTTGTGTAATCTGTACTCCCTCAATGTGACCCTTAATTGCTGCCAAGCATCTTTCTCTACGGTTTTTTTTTTTTAAAGAGCTGAAAAAAAGTTTAACCTGGCAACCGTTGGACAGTGAAGGACATGAAGTGGTTTTATTGAATTCCTGTGGGTTTTAGGAGGGAAAAGTGACTGTGGCCTTGATTAGGAGGCAGAAATTTCCCATCGCGGCAAAAAATGTGTTCACTGCATACATTTCCCCTGCATGCATTTCCTGCATGTGTGTGTCTTTGTGCATGGGTATATATACAGTGGCACCCCTGGGTTAAAAAGCTGCATGTGTGTGTCTTTGTGCATGGGTACGTATACAGTGGCACCCCTGGGTTAAAAAGGTTATTAAAAAATTACCGTTTGGTGAATTAGCGTAATGTCACAGTGACAAAATGAGAAAAATCCAACTTTTAATTGAAGTAAATTTATTCGGAGAAAAAAAAACTGTCATCAAGAAATTATTATTTAAAAAAAAAAAAACCACATGTGCCACAATTGGCACCCCTGCATTTAATACTTTGTAAAACCTCCCTTTGCCAATAAAACAGCACTGTGTCTTCTCCCGTAACATCTAATAAGGTTGGAAAATATAAAGCAAGGAATCTGAGACCATTCCTCTTTACAGAATCTCTCCAGATCATCCAGAGTCCTCGGTCCTCTCTTGTGCACTCTCCTCTTCAGCTCAGCCCACATGTTTTCAATGGGCTTTAGGTCAGTGGACTGAGATGGCCATGGCAGAAGCTTGATTTTTTTGTTCAGTTAACCATTTCTGTGTTGATTTGGATGTATGTTTTGGATCATTGTCTTGCTGGAAGATCCAACAACGACCCAGTTTTAGTTTCCTGGCAGAGGCTGCCAGATTCAGATTTAAAATGTTCTGGTATTCATGCTTCATGCTGCCATATACCCTAACAAGGTTCCCCGGGCCTTTGGAGGAAAAACAGACCCACAAGATCACGGAACCTCCACCATACTTGTGTACCTCCACCGTACAGTGGGGATCAGGTTATTTTCGGTATAGCCATCTTTTTTTAATTTTTACGGCAAACCCACCTTGAGTGTTGGTTGCCGAAAAGCTACATTTTAGTTTCATCTGACCATAGAACACGGTTCCAGTCAAAGTTCCAGTGGCAAACTCCAGGTGCTTATATTTGTGGTGAAATGACAGAAAAGGCTTTTTTCTGGCATGCCTTCCAAATAATTTATTGGCATGGAGGTGACGTCTAATGGTAGTTTTGGAGATTGATTACCCCAACATTCTACATTCCTCTGTAATTCCCCAACAGTGATCTTTGGGGATTTGCCTCTCTCTTTTAAAAAAAAAATTTGTTTCTGATTTTTTCCCGTTTTCCTCCCAATTTAGTAGCCAATTGAACCCCTATTCTAATTCAATTCCCCCCGTGTAGCAACCGCTAGAGAATCACTGCTGCACAACCTCCGTCAGCCGGCGGTAGAGCGAAGGTAGCCACGCTACCAGAGCGCGACTCCTTCCGAGCCTGACCGTGATTCCAACCCGTCCGTGGCTGCTATATGCTCAGCGATTCTCTCCGAGCCCCTCCCCCCACCCGGAAGCAGCCGCCAATTGCTGCTCCCACAGGGCGCCGGCCATGCTCGGAAAATGGCAGGTCCGGGGCGCGAACCCCGATCCTCGGAGTACAACTTTTTGATTTGCCTCTCTCTTACCATCCTCCTCACTGTGTGTGGGGGCAAAATAAACTTAGGTCCTCTTCCAGGCAAGTTTGTAACAGTTCCAGTTGCTTTGAACTTTTTAAGTATTGCCCTAACGGTAGATATGTGCATTTTCAGGTGAGTAGCTATTTTTTATTCTAAGTGCAGTCCATAGTTCAAATAAGTTCATAGTGTCTATATTTACTTAGATCATAGTTTTCTTTTATATCAGACACAGTGTCTGATATAAAAGAAAACTATGATCTAAGTGCAGTCCATTTACCATTTATAAGGGGGTGCTTCCTAATACTCGAAAAATGCAACCTTTCCTCCTCCACTACCACTCCTCTCCTCCGTGCCCCAAAAAAAAATTTTCAGTTACATTTTGCTCATAAGAATTTCAAGAGGTGCCAATAACTTTGGCACACGTGGTTTTGTTAAAAATAATATATTTCTTGATGAGGGATTTTTTTTCCCTCCAAATAAATGTATTTCAATTAAAGGGTGGATTTAAAAAAAAAAATTTTTCATAAGGTGAATTTGTGTTTGTGTGTGCGCGTGCATGAAAAAGGGGGAGAGAGGAAGATTAATAATTATAATAATAATATTGCCCGTTATTATTAAATCATGATGGTTATGTATTCATGTTAAAATGTGTTTTTATATAGCCATACTGATTCTCATCAGCCAATAACACACACGCACACACGCACACACGCACACACGCACACACACACACACTTTTTTACATTTTACACATTCTGGCCTTATTAGGTAATCAATCTCCTTCCGGAGGTGTCCAGAGACACGCCCCAAACTACCCTTACGGTGTGATGGCATTTCGCAGAGCAACTTACACTTAAAACCAACCCTGCATCCGTGCACCCCGGAGAGGAGGAGAGAGATCTTATCATCTTCATTTCTCATCCTGTAACATCGTGCCTCTTACACATAAAAGACAATCTATCAGCCCTTCTGAGTTTTACTGATAGATGTTTCTGAGTTTTACTGATAGATGTTTCTGCGTTTTACTGATAGACGTTTCTGAGTTTTACTGATAGATGTTTCTGCGTTTTACTGATAGATGTTTCTTCTGGTCTGCAGTGATGTTTTAATTGACATATCCAGCTCACCTCATCTGTGTGGGAGGAACCGTTTCTCCATGCAGTGGTGCCTACCTTTGATACTGTTAACTGTTACCGGCATAATAAATCTGGATTAGCGTCTGCCATATAAGTGAATGTTTCATATACTGTATATTCTGAAACGGGAACAGTGATTAGCTTCTGCCATATAAGTGAATGTTTCATATACTGTATATTCTGAAACGGGAACAGTGAGTAGCTTCTGCCATATAAGTGAATGTTTCATATACTGTATATTCTGAAACGGGAACAGTGATTAGCTTCTGCCATATAAGTGAATGTTTCATATACTGTATATTCTGAAACGGGAACAGTGATTAGCTTCTGCCATATAAGTGAATGTTTCATATACTGTATATTCTGAAACGGGAACAGTGATTAGCTTCTGCCATATAAGTGAATGTTTCATATACTGTATATTCTGAAACGGGAACAGTGAGTAGCTTCTGCCATATAAGTGAATGTTTCATATACTGTATATTCTGAAACGGGAACAGTGATTAGCTTCTGCCATATAAGTGAATGTTTCATATACTGTATATTCTGAAACGGGAACAGTGATTAGCTTCTGCCATATAAGTGAATGTTTCATATACTGTATATTCTGAAACGGGAACAGTGAGTAGCTTCTGCCATATAAGTGAATGTTTCATATACTGTATATTCTGAAACGGGAACAGTGAGTAGCTTCTGCCATATAAGTGAATGTTTCATATACTGTATATTCTTAAACGGGAACAGTGATTAGCTTCTGCCATATAAGTGAATGTTTTATATACTGTATATTCTGAAATGGGAACAGTGATTAGCTTCTGCCATATAAGTGAATGTTTTATATACTGTATATTCTGAAACGGGAACAGTGATTAGCTTCTGCCATATAAGTGAATGTTTCATATACTGTATATTCTGAAACGGGAACAGTGATTAGCTTCTGCCATATAAGTGAATGTTTCATATACTGTATATTCTGAAACGGGAACAGTGATTAGCTTCTGCCATATAAGTGAATGTTTTATATACTGTATATTCTGAAACGGGAACAGTGATTGATACGGGCCTACTCAGCAAACAGTGGATGTCCCAGGGACGTCCCCTTTTAGACCCCTCAAAGTTATGATGTGACGTTTCCTATGGATGTCCTAAAAACATTACTAGGACGTTATTAAATTCTCAAGAAGATCATTGTTTGGTTACAATATGACATTTAATTTGAATTTTTCGGGGACGTTCAAGCAACGTCCCGATGCGGTTATGATATGATGCTGTGCTCATAACATTCATGGGACATTCAGGGATGTCCCTGCAACGTCTGTTACTTGTTATATAATATAATATAACGTTACTGTTATATTATTATTTTATTAGTAACGTGTTACTTAATATAACGTCATGTAATGAATGGCTGAGGGATGTTACTAGAACGTCCAAGGAACGTTTTCTGTGACGTCCATGTAACATTTAGAAAACCCTACAAAAAAACGTCAAGGCGACGTCCTGATGACGTTTCGAAACGTTCAGGGGACGTCCCAGAGACGTCCTGGAGACCTCATTTTGTTTGCTGGGTACTTTCCTACATTCAATGAAAGCGAATGGCTGCCGGCACCATTTTGTATTTTTTGATGTAAAACAATGAGTTCAACCAGAAAAACAGCAGTTAACGCACACTACAGTCGGGTCATTCCATTGCTTCTGTGAAAATGCTCCATAGCTAGTTTAGCATGGACTTAAACACTCACATTGGCTAAAGTCTTGCAATGCTATTTGAATATATTTATCATGTTGAACTCGACCCTGATCGGTTGCCAATATGCATGTGAGATGATCATTCATCTTTAATGACTGAAAAAAACAAACATTTGAGAGTATAGGTTGTGCATCTTCTCCCATCTGCACATTTTTACTTGTGTGTTTGGGGAATTTGATATATTTTTAGCCCCTTATCAAACGCAATAGCCTACTTGTTATTGTAGTGGGTTTACCTGCATGTACAATTGCACTATAGGCTACTACTGTAACCTGTTGACATATCTGAATTGGTAAATACGGGTGTTTTAGTGCATGATCAGGCGTTTGTTGTCAATTTTGTTGATGTCTTTAATGTATAATTTGACTTCAGTTCATTATTATATCTTATTGTTTAACGGAGTGGCACTCTGTCAGTCGCAATACATTTTTCCGCCGAGAGATCATCTTATTGTCCCCAGAACTGAAGCGGTTTATCGCAGTTCCTCCTTAGAGTGCACCGGGCGTGTTAGTGGTGGGGCAGCTTCCGAATGAAACTCAATGAGCCTCACGCAAAGTCCACGGATATGGATGGATAAGCTTTGACAAAGCTTACCCAAATATGCATCTACAAACGGAGAATGGAACTTAAAACACGATAAAGCCCAAAAGCTTCCTACAAGGCCAAGTGACGGAACTTTTTTTAGGTTTGCGTTCTGTTGACTCCAGGCATAAAACTTTGAAAACAATATATAACCTAAAGGGCCTATACGATTTGTTTTTTGCGAGGCAGCAACAATATTTAATGTGAAAATTATGTCATATGAAAGCAAATTACGTCTATAAAATAGCCTGGATAAAATAAACTATTATTTTTTAATGTATGTATTTATAATTTTTTTATGAGAAGTGAAATTTAATTAAATTATTGATAAGGCATCTTAATGTGCGTAACCTTAATTTTTCCTCGATTTATTAGCCACTTTATTACGCACCCAATCAAGTCTGAGCACAGTATTTTTTAACTTTTTCATTTTTATGAGAAACAGACTTCAAGACCATAATTGCAAATCAATAGCAAGAGGAGTGAGCTGCCCAACATTCTGGATGTTTTTCTTTTTTTGTTGGCGGACAAGATGCAATAAAGGAGATAAAAGTAATCTCAACAGCTTTGTTGGAACTGGCGCTTGCGCTGCTAGTCGTACCCTTGGCGCCCTGACATGGATTCTGCCAGCGTACGAGCGCAGAAGTCTCTGCATCCCTGGCTGTCAGCAGCAGCGGAAATGCCAAAGCACCTCAACATTAGTGCAGACAGCGGCACCACCAGCCGCTCCCGCGCAATCGTCCACTCCACCATCCGCCCGGAGCAAAGCATCAGTACGGCGTGAGACGGAGAGGATTTTCGGACACGGAGAGATACTTGTGCACCAGAAACATGGATCGGACCTATGCAGTGGACACAGGACACCGACCCGGCTTGAAAAAATCCAGAATGTCATGGCCGTCATCTTTTCAGGGACTTAGACGGTAAGCGTTCGTGCGTAGCCTTTATGTAGTCTGTAATTGGAAATGAAAAGTAAAAGGGTGTGCAATTAGTGTAACGTTGAGGTTCACACCTCGCTTTCCTCTCTGGTGGAGGTTGCACAGTATTAGACCAAAGATCAAAAGTAAGGATATTGACTGAAAAAGAAACATATGTGGAATTTGAACTTTGCTATCGGTGCAATTTCACGTGGGGTTGAGGTTTATCTGTGCTCTTCCTTTACCGAAAAGCGCGAACGCTCATCATTAAACGGACCACTCCTATTGGAACCTTGGGAAATTCATATTTTAGCGAAAATATCAGTTTTATATAGAAATTTAAATAAGATTTTTTTCTTTCAACGTAACCGGTAAAGTCTACAACATTAACATAAAAAACCAAACGGGCAGAATTCTTACAATGCAGTTTTACGCGGTTATTTTTTATTCACAAGCAAAGGGCACGTATGCCTTTTACTGTAAGATCTGCGTGATATAATCACAATGAATTCAAACAGCCCATCACAAGCCATACAAAACCAGGACGATTAAAGGCGAAAGGTGTAGTTACGCTGCTGTGACAGTGAACTATGTGACTGCATTGCTATAAATCTGAATTTCGTGATTAAATACATACTGATTACAGTAATGCGCATGACCTCGAGTGTATCATTTAATCGTTTTATTTAATTTATTTAGTCCCGTGTCCTGGAATTTGTGAACAAAATGAGTGTTGGTTCCGAAATGCGAATTCGTCCACTTTATTGTTGTCAGACAACTAATTGGTAGTGTGTCTAACTTGGGCACTGTGTGCGCGCCTTTCTGTGTTTACGCCCGCGTGCGTGCGTGCGTTGGTGTTTCTGCGCGTTCGCCCGTGCCCACTTTTATGTCTCGGATTATTCCAATAAACCATAGCGAATGCAAACATTATGCATTGAGTTATTGATTGCAATAATAATTTGTCGAGTCAAATAAACTCGACCATTTATTTTCTAAGTGATTTAAAGGGAATATTCTGTTATGGTTTGGGAAGTTCTCTATTGGTGTGTAAAACGTGCACGCGCGGTTTCAGGCAGGCACGTGTCACACAATATACACTGCATGCTTGGACAGGGGGGTGTCGGTCCTTAGACCTAGGACTTTCTTGATTAAATGCACAGTAGAACATAAGGCATTTATTTAGATTTGATTTGTATCTGTGTATACTGTTTTGATATATATAGTATATTTGTCCTAGGTATGTATGTATGTATGTATTTAATACATTTGCAATGTCTGTAAAATAATACAACTGAGTAGGTCACTGAATGGATGTGACAGACAATGGTAAAGACTAAGGTGTGAATTCTGATAAGCAGTGGTGTGTGAAATAGTGTGTTTTGTGAAGCACGCTATTGTTTTACCTCCTACAGTAGATCACATGTCCTGATCGTCATTCCACCTTGAAGGCTGACCCCCAACCCCCCACCCCCCGCCCCCGCTCCATTCCCCTCGATATTGATTGGCCAGCCAGAGGGCCTCCTCGGGTGGATGGCACGACCTCACAATCGGAACGCTAATTTCCTAGCCGAAGATGGTTACGTCACTTGAAGTGCTGACTTGCTGATGGATAACGGCTCGTTGGCGCCGTGCCTAATGTGTTCTTCCTGTGTCCATCTGCCCAGCGGTGTGGCGGCGGGATGAAGCTCCCTGTGGGTCCAGCGTTACCCTGAGATCTCTCAGTTTAGCGGGTATTTGGGACTGTGGGTCTAAGCGTTACCCTGAGATCGCTCAGTTTAGCGGGTTTCTGGGAGTGTGGGTGCAGTGTTACCCTGAGATCGCTCAGTTTAGCGGGTATCTGGGAGTGTGGGTCCAGCGTTACCCTGAGATCGCTCAGTTTAGCGGGTTTCTGGGAGTGTGGGTGCAGTGTTACCCTGAGATCGCTCAGTTTAGCGGGTTTCTGGGAGTGTGGGTGCAGTGTTACCCTGAGATCGCTCAGTTTAGCGGGTATCTGGTACCGTGGGTCTAAGCGTTACCCTGAGATCGCTCAGTTTAGCGGGTATTTGGGACTGTGGGTGCAGTGTTACCCTGAGATCGCTCAGTTTAGCGGGTATCTGGGACTGTGGGTCTAAGTGTTACCCTGGGATCACTCAGTTTAGCGGGTATCGCTCACTGGGAATACAAAGTGCATGACAGAGTTGTGGAGTCCACAGGAGAGTCTGTGTGCATTGTATGATGTAACTTCAGTGGGAGGGGCTACACCATCACAGAATGAACACTGCCACAGTCGTGTCTTTGTGATGAGTGCTCTCTGCCACAGTCATGTCTTTGTGATGAGTGCTCTCTGCCACAGTCATGTCTTTGTGATGAGTGCTCTCTGCCACAGTCGTGTCTTTGTGATGAGTGCTCTCAGTTATTTCTGTGTATCCCAGGGATTTCTGTGCCCTAATTATGCATGTTGTCATTACTGTAAATATCTAGTGCTTGTTCTCTTGGTTTCTGTAGTGCACTTATCTAGTGCACTTGTTCTCTTGGTTTCTGTAGTGCACTTATCTAGTGCACTTGTTCTCTTGGTTTTTGAAGTGCACTTGGATTCATAGCCCACTGAAAATACTCAGAAAGGTGCTGTGCTATTTACTGAGTGGCACACATAGTATTGACAGCAGAAAGCTATTGTATTATGTGTAGTGTTCAATATAGGTCATTAGTGCAAGGACTACTTCTTAGCCCGTTGCTACATGATGTAATGTGCAGTAAGCTGCTAAGAGGCGAGACTACAGATACTGTGGAAATGCTTAAAAGCTGGGGACACATGACATTTAGATTTTCAGTCTCTTCTGTCACACACACATAACGACGGCTGTTTTTGAGGAGCACAAATATAAAGATGGAGAACAGACGGACGTAGTTCTCTCGCCCATACGTGATTTTTTTGTGATACACTTGCAGCGCAAAAATTTATTTTTGCAAACTATTCTGAAACCAAAACAAACCCATTCAAACAAATCCACAGAGCCCATACAGATTGTACAAATCCACAGAGCCCATACAGATTGTACAAATCCACAGAGCCCATACAGATTGTACAAATCCAAAGAGCCCATACAGATTGTACAAATCCACAGAGCACATACAGATTGTACAAATCCACAGAGCCCATACAGATTGTACAAATCCACAGAGCCCATAAAGATTGTACAAATCCAAAGAGCCCATACAGATTGTACAAATCCACAGAGCCCATACAGATTGTACAAATCCACAGAGCCCATACAGATTGTACAAATCCACAGAGCCGATAAAGATTGTACAAATCCAAAGAGCCCATACAGATTGTACAAATCCACAGAGCACATACAGATTGTGACAATCAGGTTGGTTGTGGTAACTTGCAGAGACGCTCATGTTTCTGCCACAAGTCGCTCTTCATTTTTAACACTCCAGAAAGCACGTTATTCGATTCGCCATCTCGCAAGTTGGATCTTGTGTTCATTTGTGTATTCTGTATTTTTTCCAGCTCTTTTTCCCTTTCCTTCCTGTCACAAACGTGCACAGGTGTGGAACAGGTGGATTTATCATCGGTCAGACAGGTTGCTTATTGTCTTGTTTTTCAAATCAATGTTTCCCTCGTGATGCATCTGTTGATCACAATTGCCACTCATTTTCAACTTAAAGTAATGCATAAATAAATACAAATTTACCTTTTTGTTAAAACTTTGCAAGTTCTGTATTTGTGAATCAAACTGAAGGATAGATGTTGAATTACTGATTGAATCCAGGCGAAAGAGGTTGCAGGTTTTTGGTGCTTTTAACACCATTAAATGTAATGTTGTAATGTTGAGGAGGTGGCCAGGCCTGCCATGGGATGAAACGCAGTTCTTTAGGACTGTTGTTACTGCAGTCTTTAATTCTACAGGGTTGTCCGACCCGGAAGGAGTGCCTTTTGACCCAGGATATGAATTCTCCAGGCACACATTACACTTTCCAAAGCATGTGCTTTTTTTATGGATCAATGCAGTAAAGATTGATCCATAAATCACGTGGATAGCTCCTCATACACAGTGGCTACAATATCAATCTGTCCATCCATGTACTATAAAGATCACCTGCACACTCTCTGTTGCGTTGATACTAAAATAGATTTTAAATGGTAACTGATTAAGCACCTTTCCTCTTCCTGCCAACGGCACTTTCAGGCCATTGAGCAGAAACAGGGCCATTGAGCAGAAACAGGGCCATTGAGCAGAAACAGGGCCATTGAGCAGAAACAGGACCATTGAGCAGAAACAGGACCATTGAGCAGAAACAGGGTCATTGAGCAGAAACAGGGCCATTGAGCAGAAACAGGACCATTGAGCAGAAACAGGACCATTGAGCAGAAACAGGGCCATTGAGCAGAAACAGGGCCATTGAGCAGAAACAGGACCATTGAGCAGAAACAGGGCCATTGAGCAGCGGTGCAAACAGGGCCATTGAGCAGCGGTGCAAACAGGGCCATTGAGCAGCGGTGGAAACAGGGCCATTGAGCAGCGGTGCAAACAGGGCCATTGAGCAGAAACAGGACCATTGAGCAGAAACAGGACCATTGAGCAGAAACAGGACCATTGAGCAGAAACAGGGCCATTGAGCAGAAACAGGGCCATTGAGCAGAAACAGGGCCATTGAGCAGAAACAGGGCCATTGAGCAGAAACAGGGCCATTGAGCAGCGGTGCAAACAGGGCCATTGAGCAGCGGTGGAAACAGGGCCATTGAGCAGCGGTGCAAACAGGACCATTGAGCAGAAACAGGACCATTGAGCAGAAACGGGACCATTGAGCAGAAACGGGGTCATTGAGCAGAAACAGGGCCATTGAGCAGAAACGGGGTCATTGAGCAGAAACAGGGCCATTGAGCAGAAACAGGGTCATTGAGCAGCGGTGCAAACAGGGCCATTGAGCAGAAACAGGACCATTGAGCAGAAACAGGGTCATTGAGCAGAAACAGGGCCATTGAGCAGCGGTGCAAACAGGGTCATTGAGCAGCGATGGAAACAGGGTCCAAAATGAACTCTGTGGCTTACCTGCGAAGGCGGGTAGATGGAAGAAAAATGACCGGCCAGATATATTTTTGACCAAACTAAATAATGAAATTGCACTATCATCTTAGGTGGTCGCATATGCAATTTTCAATCAATTCAATAAACAAAATCTAATCAGTTTAATGAACAAACCTTCAACCAGAGAGGAGGGAACTCATGAGTGAAACTGCAGCATACTCTCAGCCCTCTATGGCATGTGATTGGGCACCACTGGGTTAGCCAATAATATGTCTAACATTATTGCTAGGAAAAGTGCAATATTCCTGCAGTTAGAAGTTTTGATGTGCTGCTGCTCCATTTTGATTATTAGCTGATCAGAAGAGCCAAACAAATGCTGTTTTGAAGGTTGGGACTAGACCCGACCATAAAGCCCATCCATGCACTAGAACAGAGCCTTAACCGATACCAGACCATAGAGCCCATCCATGCACTAGAACAGAGCCTTAACCGATACCAGACCATAGAGCCCATCCATGCACTAGAACAGAGCCTTAACAGATACCAGACCATAGAGCACATCCATGCACTAGAACAGAGCCTAACAGATACTAGACCATAGAGCCCACCCATGCACTAGAACAGAGCCTTAACAGATACCAGACCATAGAGCCCATCCATGCACTAGAACAGAGCCTTAACCAATACCAGACCATAGAGCCCACCCATGCACTAGAACAGAGCCTTAACCGATACCAGACCATAGAGCCCATCCATGCACTAGAACAGAGCCTTAACAGATACCAGACCATAGAGCCCATCCATGCACTAGAACAGAGCCTTAACCAATACCAGACCGTGGGGCCCATCCATACACTAGAACAGAGCCTTAACAGATACCAGACCATAGAGCCCACCCATGCACTAGAACAGAGCCTTAACAGATACCAGACTATAGAGCCCATCCATGCACTAGAACAGAGCCTTAACAGATACCAGACCATAGAGCCCATCCATGCACTAGAACAGAGCCTAACAGATACTAGACCAGGGGTGGGCAACTCCAGGCCTCGCGGGCCGGTGTGTATGCAGGTTTTTGCTGCCGCCAGTTAACAATTATTGAATTAGCCCAATCGTTTACATGATCTGATATTTTAATCTACATATCCGCGATATGAACAGCAGCTGATTAATGTTCTTGTGCCGGTATGCGTGTATTGTAGCGTTTTATCGTTCTGTAATTTACGAGTGAATCGGTGATTGTGTGTATGACTAATTAGCTGATTGAGCCGTGGTAACTGGTGGCAGTAAAAACATGCATACACACCGGCCCGCGAGGCCTGGAATTGCCCACCCCTGTACTAGACCATAGAGCCCACCCATGCACTAGAACAGAGCCTTAACAGATACCAGACTGTGGGGCCCATCCATGCGGTCCCAGTGGTTGGTGCGTTTATATGTAAAATGGGGTGTGAGTCAGAAGCTGTGTTCGGGTTAGGGTTAGACGCTGTAGTGGAGCGGGACACATTGAGCTGCAGTTCCTGATGGACAGTGTGTAATGAGCGGCTGACGAACGGCTCCATCTGCATGCACGCTCTATCAGGAACACAAGCCCTATGCGTGTCTCATTTGGGCCGGGACTGATTAAGATGAGCCTGTTTTTGTAATTACATGAACATAAAAAATTTGCAGGATTTTATGAAGTTGCAGTTTTACCCTTTAGCGTGAGTTTTGTCACGCTGATGGATTAGGCCTCTCCGTAACAATTTCAGTCAATAAAACAGCAACAAATTCTTTCAAACGCTTCCAATGCAACACACACAAAGAATTATTTCAGTCATTTAAAAATGCTTTGAGCTTGTATATAGGTCATAAATGTGTGTCTGAATTGCAAGCAGAAAAGGTATTTTATTCCAAAAGGCAGATTGAAGCTTGAAAAAATCTAAACATCATCTCAAACCTTACCTGAAGGACAGTGCACTCAGGTCAGTGATATATACAGGTGAGGTGTGTGATTAGTGTTATATGAGCTCTGAGTATACAGGTGAGGTGTGTGATTAGTGTTATATGAGCTCTGAGTATACAGGTGAGGTGTGTGATTAGTGTTATATTAGTTCTGGTAGTGTGTCCAGGTGATGTGTGTGATTAGTGTTCTATCAGCTTTTACTCCTGTGTACCACTGATCCCCACTGATCTACTGTACTGTGTACCACTGATCCCCACTGATCTACTGTATTCCTCTGTACTGATGTTTCAGCAAATACACAGAAACCCAATGGCCCATTTTGACTGTCGGCATGCTTTAGCATACATAGGAACGTACCCCATCTACCCCCATTAAATCACTACCTCCTATTAGCATTGCACAGCATATACTGCTTCAGGCTTCTGTCTTGATACTAATGTGTGTTGGAATACCAAACCCTATCTAATGCAAATTAATAAATCATGTATTTCACGTGTACTGCTGGAGAATCATGACCATAACCATTGGGATGACCACACAACGATCACCATGTAACCATAACAACGCGGTTATGAAAATACATAGTCAAATTTCCATCAACGCAGTAACGGGGTTTAAAAAAACAAACCATTTTTAAACCAATTTTTCAAGTTAATTCTGATAGGATAAAGGAATCAGTGGAGTCAGGAGGTTCATTCTGATAGGATAAAGGAATCAGCGGAGTCAGGTGGTCTGCCAGGTTTCATCACTTGGAATCTAACAAGTGATCTGCTGTTGGCGTGTTAATTTGTTTAATTAGCTCATTGATCAATGGTAATTAATTAAGTTAATTAATTAATTGATCCAGGGTAATTAAGTTAATTAGCTCATTGATCCAGTTTAATTGGCGGAAAAAAGTCCTGCATACACACTGGGTCCAGGAAACGAGATTCTCACTCCTTTTGTCAGTGTTTGTTTTGTTTATTTACGGAGTCAGTACCGTAAAGAGAGTGCTGCAGTCCCTCATAAACGCTTTCACTGAACATTCTGCTGTGTATTAAAAATGGAGATATGACTGGAGAGAACAGCTCCGCGACATACTTACTTTTACAAATCAAGCTCGCTCTCTTATTCTCTACCTTCTGCACTCGGCTTCCTCAAATCAGTTATTTTCCGCTTTAATTGCAAGGTGTAATTAAGTTTTTCTTGTGTCCACTCCATTGAATGTGAATGAGCTGTCCTGTGAGATCATTCATCTGCACCACTAATCTGTGCTCTGCCAGAGAGCTTTGAGTGAGTTTTTAAATATGTCCGTTTTTGTTCTTCTGATCATAATAGCCAGTGACGGTAGATGAGCGTGGTGTGTAATGAGAAGGTTGAAAAGGCACAGAGTGAAGAATAATCTGTAGTAAATGGTTGTTGTTTGAGAAATGGCCGACCTTTGTTTATTGCTGTGTGAAATGTTTAATCTGTGACGAGCCAATCACGTGCTCATAGCCTGTCATTATCACAATGTTTCTGCCGGAAGTGTTGCTGTTGCTGTCGCTTGCTGCGGGGAACATTAAACACACACACACACACACACACACACTCACACACACACACACACACACACACACACACACACACACACACACACACACACACACACACACACACACACACACACACACTCACTCACTCACTCACTCACTCACTCACTCACTCACTCACTCACTCTCACACACTGTGCGTCCAACGACCCGTAAAGCCAGTGTGCAGATGCAGGTTTGAGTGTGAGTCAGTGGAAGGATCTAGAAGCCTGCGGTGGATGGAAAAAGGCAAAGGCCTGAGTCTTATCTTACCCACCTGAGCAGGACGCCCATGTTAGGAGACGGCGGGAACGACCTCCCGCTAGCGGCCTGTGGCTGTGACCATTCATTTGGCGGGCAGCTGAGGGCTGATCGGTGACTTTAAACTCCTGTCCGAAAGTGTGCTCACTCCTGGGAGCCAGAGGGAAAGTTATCAAAGTTGGAAAGCCTCTCCCAAGTTTGTGTTCGATGCATTACACAATAATACATGTCTGCTTTGTTAGCTAATACCACGTTTACATATTAGTCCTGATTCCAGTTCACATTATGACAGCCTCACTTGTTAAATGTACATTAATGGTGCCGTGCATCACGATTATATTATGTAGCATTGAGGTGACATTTGTCTGTATTAATCTTCAATGAGAACTGATGTAAATGTATCTTTCAGCCTCATGTAGCCACTGACTACTGGAGTGTTTACCCACCTGGGCCACAGGGGGCACCATTTGTACTCCGAATACGCCACTCCCAGTCATAGGCGGGAGCACTCCTAATTTTGGAGGGGAATTCCAACCTCCATAGAGGTTATTTTATAGCTGTGGTCTCCAGCCCTGTTCCTGGAGATCTACCGTCCTGCAGGTTTTCATGCCAACCCAAACAAAGCACACTTCTTTCAACCGCTAGAGATCTCGTTGAGCTGATAAATTAGTAGAATCATGTGTGACAAAATAGGGTTTAAATGAAAACATACCGGATGGTAGATCTCCAGGAACAGGGTTGGGGACCACTGTTTCATAGGAATTAACTCAGTGTAAGTACTGCCTAAAACCAATGGCCAGATAGTGTAATAAAAATGACATTTACAGAGGAATAAATAATAATGGACATATAATCGACTAAAATACATAAAATAGCAACACCATTACATTTTCTCATCAATAAATATCTTTCATAGTATTAAATTAGAGTATAAAGCAATAGCAACTACATAATAAATGTTAAAAAACTTTAACACACTCAATGGTTTACATAATGTTGTATTTGATGGAAACTGTTAAAATACATGGAGTGAGCTGAGCACAGCAGTCCAGTTATTCCCCGGTGCTTGTTTGTCATTCGACATTGTATTGAGCCAGGTACTAGCGACCTTGTGATATTAAACGCTGTTTATGTTCACGAGGGACTTGCTATTTAGCTATTGTCAGGTATAGGATTGTTTCCTCCTGTTAGTGTTCTGCGCTATTTATTTTGTCCATTGCTGTTCTCACGGAGACAGTTTTTCTTTGTTCGTTTGTTTTGGTTTTACACTCTTCCAGCTCTGAGCTTATGTAGCCGAAGGTGTTCTTTTCTTTGCTAGATTTTCCGTTATAGCTCCAGTATTGAGCTCGGGAGATTTAGTTGGTATTTCACTCGTTCTCGAGTTCGCCCTATTTTAGTGGGTTGATTTTGTTTTGGCTGTTTAGCCACACGGAATTCGTTTTCTGATTTTTCTTTTTTCTCTTTTATTGTTTTTCTCCTCTTTATTGGTCCTCACTGATGTGAGTTGACTTGTTCTGATTCCCCCACCTTCGCGTTTGAATATCCGCCACATAAAGACCCATTACAACAGTGCGTAATCATTATATTCTCTCTGGAATATTCTGCACAGAACTGCCTTATGCAATATTTCTCACAACAGAAAACTTTTCTGTCAAACTGCACCTTGAAATGGAACCTGCTGTGAGATGGAAACTGTACTTACATGGGAACTGAATTTAGGGGTTACTGTGTCCTCAGTTATGTGACTACAAATGAGGACAGAGACTATTTATGTCAGACAGGCAACTCTGCCTTCCACCTGTGTGGCCAAATGAGTTCCGTATTCTTCAGAGCTGTGAAAAAGGCCCAGAATGTTCTTTAGACCAGTGGTCTCCAGTGCTGGAGGGCCGCAGTGTCTGCAGGTTTAACTCCAGTCCTGGAGGGCCGCAGTGTCTGCAGGTTTAACTCCAGTCCTGGAGGGGGCGCTGTGTCTGCAGGTTTAACTTGAGTCCTGGAGGGTCGCAGTGTCTGCAGGTTTAACTCCAGTGCTGGAGGGCTGCAGTGTCTGCAGGTTTAACTCCAGTCCTGGAGGGCCACAGTGTCTGCAGGTTTAACTCCAGTCCTGGAGGGGGCGCTGTGTCTGCAGGTTTAACTCCAGTCCTGGAGGGCCACAGTGTCTGCAGGTTTAACTCCAGTCCTGGAGGGGGCGCTGTGTCTGCAGGTTTAACTCCAGTCCTGGAGGGGGCGCTGTGTCTGCAGGTTTAGGGGGTGCCAGAGCGGTGTGGGTGTCACCCAAACTTACTGCCCATATTAATAATGAGCGCAGTTAATGGGGTCTCTATCCTGACTGCACAGGGTTTGACATAATTTGGGGAAAAGGAACAGAGCTAACCCCCCCACCATGTCTGTGCTCTTCCTGTGCCCCCAGACCTGTACCCCCAGACCTGTACCCCCAGACCTGTACCCCCAGACCTGTGCCCCCAGACCTGTGCCCCCAGACCTGTGCCCCCAGACCTGTGCCCCCAGACCTGTGCCCCCAGACCTGTACCCCCAGACCTGTGCCCCGCTGCAGACGCGTGGCCTAGTTTCTCTGCAGCTCTCCCAGCTCTGCGGTCCATTCAGCCAGATTTTGTCTCAGTGGGACTGTGAATGCGCTCATTATCTGATACGCTGCAGTATGGGCTGAGGTGATGAAGACTCACTTGGCTGCTGCAATTAGTTCCCCATAAATATATATTTTATAAAAATGTTTTTGCATATTTCACAGTGTGCGGGTAGAGGTATGGTGTTCAGTGTGCGGGTGGGGCTCAGTGTGCGGGTAGAGGCATGGTGTTCAGTGTGCGGGTGGGGCTCAGTGTGCGGGTAGAGGCATGGTGTTCAGTGTGCGGGTGGGGCTCAGTGTGCGGGTAGAGGCATGGTGTTCAGTGTGCGGGTAGAGGCATGGGGCTCAGTGCACGGGTAGAGGCATGGTGTTCAGTGTGCGGGTAGAGGCATGGGGCTCAGTGTGCGGGTAGAGGCATGGGGCTCAGTGTGCGGGTAGAGGCATGGGGCTCAGTGTGCGGGTAGAGGCATGGGGCTCAGTGTGCGGGTGGGGCTCAGTGTGCGGGTAGAGGCATGGGGCTCAGAGGTGTAAAATCCAGGTTCAGAAAGTAAAAGTTTTCCCCAATATTGTATTCCAATCACCTGGATTTGCTAATTGGCACAATTATTCAGCCAGGAGGTAGTGGCTGAATTAGTGCATTAGTAATTCGTGAAATCAGATGGCTGTGTTCATGGGTGAAAGAAACACATGGCAGGACTTTTACTTTCTGACCCCTGGACTTTTGACCTCTGGCAACCTTTATCACCTGCAATCTAATGCAGCCTAAATTGCCTTATGTGAGACAAACAGTGCAGTTAGCTTGTGATGTACAGTTAGCTTGTGATGTACAGTTGGCTTGTATTGTACTAACCGCGTGCACCATATCTCTCCTTCTCCCTCCTGCCCCGCCCTTCCCTCCTGCCCCGCCCTCCTCTCCTCTCTCAGGTAAGAAGCGTTTGTTTGTACAGAGATTTTGGGCACAGTTTCCCCCCCTCTCTCTCGCCAGCTCTTCCATGCGACTGGCAGCAGGATAAAAAATGTGTGATTTTACGGCGGAATAACGGCTGCAGGGGTCCTTTTGTTTTGGGAGGCATCTGGTCATGGCACTTGTCTCATGCCAGGCACACGCCAGCCAGTCGCACACGCCAGCCACACGCCAGCCGATAGCCAGTCGCACACGCCAGCCACACGCCAGCCGATAGCCAGTCGCACATGCCAGCCACACGCCAGCCGATAGCCTGTCGCTAGCCAGCTACATTCGTTTGGAGATGAAGATAGTGTTGACTCCTTTTGAGATCTGTTGCTTGGCTGTCTGTTGAGTCTTGGCAACGCCGCCATGAAATCTGTTGCTTTCTCGTGCTTTTGGTGTGAGAGATTCATATTTCAACATGTAATTCAATAATATCTGGCCGCTTCAAGAAGAAAAATGAGAGGACTGTAAAAAGCTTTTAATTAGTTCTTAATTAGTTACATATTAATGTCATGGATCAGCTGTGTGCAAACCAAATGAGATTTGTTGTTTTTTTCTGGGGGGTGAAAATGAGTTTATTTTTGTGTGTTTTTATGAAAGTTTTGGAATAGTTGCATGTGCTCACAGTGACCTGCAGGAGAACATGTATTTCCTTCCTCGTGATATTGTGCATCAGTGTGGGGTGTAGGGCGGGCCCCCAATGTTCCCATGGTTCCGAATTCATTCGGTATATTGGCATTTGAATCTCAATTCAGGATTCAGATTTTTTAATTTTAAAATTTTTAAATTATTATTACTATAGGCCTATATATTATTTTAAGGCATATTTCAATGAAGGCTAACTGCACAATAGGCTACATTTAGTCCAAATATTCCAGTAGCTACTATATACATTGTGTTTCTTTGTCATTTATGAGGATAGGTTAGATAACCGCATATTATAAAAAATTAAATAAAAAAGACAGCATGCAATGTGCGTCACTCACTCTACAAACACTTCAGTCCACGTGTCCATTACTGTGAAGAAATCGGCTTTGTGGAAACACTTCAAGATTACAGATGACAAAGAAAAGGCTCAATGTCAAAAATGTGACAAGCAACTGGCATACCACGGCAGCACAACCAATCAGAGTGCTCCTTTAAAATCTGTAGCCTAAGTCTATAATTAATTTGTCGGTGAAAAGATATCCTGTAGCTCGCCTAGTAGGCTAGCCTAGGCAGTTAGTTAACAAACTTGTACAATGCTCGTTGTAATGTCCTCATATTGTCAGGTTATTTATTCAGACGTAGCCTACATTCCGGTAAGTTCTAGAGCCGGGATAATTCACAGCAGGCACATCACCCCCCCGCCCAACCCCCTGTGTGTGTGTGTACATATAGAAATATATTTTAGTAAACCTCAGAACCCGCTCTACGGCGTATATGCTGTGTTTTAGTAAACCCCAGAACCCACTCTACAGCTGTGCTTTCAGCGCTCTCTTTTTTCGTGTTTGTTAATTTGAATGTGTTTTCTTGTGTCTGGCTTTTGTCTTTAGTTTTTTCATGCGTTGTGTGTCTGTTGTGGGACGGGGAAGTGGGCTGGAGACTTTTCAGGGCACTCCTGTTGCTCATTTTGATAATATTATCCAGTCGGGATAATTTTGTTTATGGTCGTCACCATAGAGACGCGTTCACAACATAGGCTATACTAGGGAATGTCCGTTAGATCTGCAGCTACAAAGTTACCATCACTCTTCACCGGAGTGGAAGATATCAAGACTGATCCAGGACTGCAGGCAATCCTGAAAAGGCCGTCAGGGAAGGGAAGGAGAAGAGAATGTGGGGGAGGAGTGAGTGAAGATTGGGGAGTGGAGCGGTTGGGGCAGTTTGGTGCTCCGTTTCGACTGGACAGTGGACAGAGACTTTGTGTATGGAGGAAAGTCGCAGAGACGGAGTTTGTGTATGTCGACAGCTTTGTTCCTACAGCTGTTGGACTGCTTGATCACACTGGACATCTCGGGACAGTGGGGGCAGATGGGGAGCTGTTGCTTTTCATGACTCAATTTTTAATCATGACTCATATCTTCACTTTAATTCACTTAAATAGTTTGATTAATGCAATGATTCTATTGAATGTCTTTATTTGATATGTTTGTTTGTGTGTTGTGGGTCTGCCCAACTGTCTCTTTTTTTAAATTATAATTTTTTTTTCTCTCAATTTGGTAGCCAATTGGACCCTATGCAATTCAATTCCCCCCGTGTAGCAACCGCTAGAGAATCGCCGTACAACCCCTTTGTCTGGTAGCAGGAAAGAGGGAGCCACGTCCTCTTCAGGGCACGACTCCTCGAGCTCCTAACCCTGATTCCACCTCGGCCAGGGCTGTCTTATGTGCGACGATTCTCTCCGAGTCCCCCCCCCACCCCAGGAGCAGCCGCCCCTCCCTCAAGGCACTGGCCATTCTCGGATCTGGCGGGATCTATGGCTGTGTCTTTTTTTGTTGTTGCTGGAGCTACAACTGAAGTTCCCTCACAGGAAAATAAAAGTTATTCTATTTTATATTCGTGGGCGAGGCACAAATGGAAATCCCAACATTGGAAGTTCACTTTGCGGTTATAAAAGCTTTTGTGGACGAGGAGCAATTTAATTATCATATTATGGGTGATTTTTTTGTGTGAGATAATTTTATTCGTCTAGAAAGAGATGATGGCTTTTTGTGCTTTCAGCTCTAATGAACTAATGAACATGATGTGTTCATATCCATGTGATGGCTTCATTTACTGGGGAGGAAGGGAAATTATCCAACAGATAATCAGCAACAACCTTCACCCGACAGTCATCAATTATACCTACCTAATAAGAGCTTTCATAATATTAATAATAATAATAATAATATTAATAATATTAATAATATTAATAATAATAATAATAATATTAATAATAATAATAATAATATTAATAATAATAATAATAATAATAGTAATAATAGAGGTTTAAAGAAGACACTGACTCAGCAGATGGACCCATAGCAGGAAGGCTGTTGGGTCATAAAAGAGAAGGAACATCATAGAGATTGTTGTTGTGAAACTGCTGTGGATATGAATGAATCCCAGCTCCCCCCAAAGTGGGATTGGGGTATTTTGGGGGGGATTGAGAGGTTGTGAGGCATTGTGACTGTAATTCTAGTTGCTTTTGGGTGTTGTTTTAGAGAATATTGTCAGTGACTCTGCATTGAACCAATCACAGTGTTTGGTTATGGAGAGTCAAGTCTTTTGATTGTTAATACATGCCAGTGAGTCACAGCACATCATTTTGGATCATGAAGCCTCTCGTCATCATTATAGTACAGAGATGTGCAAAATCTACTTTTTATTTATCATAAAAATTTACAGAGATGTGTAAATCTACTCTTGGTACAGTGGGACGTTAGCCTGTTGTGTATAGTGTTATTTTTGTACAGTGTGATATTAGCCTATTGTGTATAGTGTTATTTTTGTACAGTGTGATATTAGCCTGTTGTGTATAGTGTTATCTTTGTACAGTGTGATATTAGCCTATTGTGTATAGTGTTATCTTTGTACAGTGGGACATTAGCCTGTTGTGTATAGTGTTATCTTTGTACAGTGTGATATTAGCCTGTTGTGTATAGTGTTGTCTTTGTACAGTGGGACGTTAGCCTGTTGTGTATAGTGTTATTTTTGTACAGTGGGATGTTAGCCTGTTGTGTATAGTGTTATCTTTGTACAGTGAGACGTTAGCCTGTTGTGTATAGTGTTATCTTTGTACAGTGGGACGTTAGCCTGTTGTGTATAGTGTTATCTTTGTACAGTGGGACATTAGCCTGTTGTGTATATTGTTGTCTTTGTACAGTGGGACGTTAGCCTGTTGTGTATAGTCAGGGTGCGATTTGCCGGTGGGGATGGTGGGGATTTTCCCCCCCTCTGGTTTGCACGTCCTACCCTCTGCTTGGGGATGGAGGTGTTTTTCCCCCCCTCTGGTTTTAGACGTCCTACCCTCTGCTGAATTATTTTTATCCTCGGTGGGGACAAAATTTATCCCCCCCACCCAAAGTATTTTCACCATTACATCCTTCTCAGTCGGCCGCGAGGCATGTTCTAAAAATAGCAATATAACGCGTGTATTTACGTGGCTCGTTATCGGCGATTTACTGTTAACTGTTGACACAAACGAACAATCGCGGTAAATACGTGGAATGAACAATTTAATAAACAGTATTTGACAACAATTTCAATGGAGGCCAGGTAAATCTTTTGATAGCACCCCCCCCCCCCCCCCCGTCAACACTTTCAATCGAGGTCCGCGAAATGTTTCGTTAGCACCTCCCCCAACCCCCCCCCCCCCCCCCCGTCAACAATCCCCCCTTCTGGTTTTTTCACAAATCGCACCCTGTGTATAGTGTTATCTTTGTACAGTGGGACATTAGCCTGTTGTGTATAGTGTTGTCTTTGTACAGTGGGACGTTAGCCTGTTGTGTATAGTGTTATCTTTGTACAGTGGGACGTTAGCCTGTTGTGTATAGTGTTATCTTTGTACAGTGGGACATTAGCCTGTTGTGTATAGTGTTGTCTTTGTACAGTGGGACGTTAGCCTGTTGTGTATAGTGTTATCTTTGTACAGTGGGACATTAGCCTGTTGTGTATAGTGTTGTCTTTGTACAGTGGGACGTTAGCCTGTTGTGTATAGTGTTATCTTTGTACAGTGGGACATTAGCCTGTTGTGTATAGTGTTGTCTTTGTACAGTGGGACGTTAGCCTGTTGTGTATAGTGTTATCTTTGTACAGTGGGACTTTAGCCTCCCAGGGGGTTTGACCAGTTAAATATACCTGGTTGTATAAAGCCTGCAGTTTGTGAATATTTTGTGATTACGAACCCCAGCATCGTCTCAGAGGCTTGCGACTATTTTAATGGCCTTGGAATGAAGGTCTCGCTGGCAGTAATGTGGTGTTTCATTCTGCAGGGTGTGTGTGTGTGTGTTTTATTTATTTTTATTTTATTTTATTGTTTTTTTTTTTTTCACTTTCAAGGAACTCAAGGACACTTGGTTTGCAGTGTTAGCAGGTGCTGCTCTGACTAAACTAAATAATACAGCCTGTTGAGTGTATGTGTGTGTGTGTA
Organism: Ilyophis sp. 1 JC-2022; assembly: GCA_022702515.1. Lineage (NCBI taxonomy): Eukaryota > Metazoa > Chordata > Actinopteri > Anguilliformes > Synaphobranchidae > Ilyophis > Ilyophis sp. 1 JC-2022. Next base: position 210,613 of record CM040394.1, on the reverse strand, counting down.
GTACAGCCTGTTGAGTGTATGTGTGTGTGTGTGTGTGTGTGTGTGTGTGTGTGTAATACAGCCTGTTGAGTGTGTGTGTGTGTGTAATACAGCCTGTTGAGTGTATGTGTGTGTAATACAGCCTGTTGAGTGTGTGTGTGTGTGTGTGTGTGTGTGTAATACAGCCTGTTGAGTGTATGTGTGTGTGTGTGTAATACAGCCTGTTGAGTGTGTGTGTGTGTGTGTAATACAGCCTGTTGAGTGTGTGTGTGTGTGTGTAATACAGCCTGTTGAGTGTATGTGTGTGTGTGTGTGTGTAATACAGCCTGTTGAGTGTGTGTGTGTGTGTGTAATACAGTCTGTTGAGTGTGTGTGTGTGTGTGTAATACAGTCTGTTGAGTGTGTGTGTGTGTGTAATACAGCCTGTTGAGTGTGTGTGTGTGTGTAATACAGTCTGTTGAGTGTGTGTGTGTGTGTGTAATACAGCCTGTTGTGTGTGTGTGTGTGTAATACAGCCTGTTGTGTGTGTGTGTGTGTGTGTGTGTAATACAGCCTGTTGAGTGTATGTGTGTATGTGTGTGTAATACAGCCTGTTGTGTGTGTGTGTGTGTAATACAGCCTGTTGAGTGTATGTGTGTGTAATACAGCCTGTTGAGTGTGTGTGTGTGTGTGTAATACAGCCTGTTGAGTGTATGTGTGTGTGTGTGTAATACAGCCTGTTGAGTGTGTGTGTGTGTGTAATACAGCCTGTTGAGTGTGTGTGTGTGTGTGTGTGTAATACAGCCTGTTGAGTGTGTGTGTGTGTGTGTAATACAGCCTGTTGTGTGTGTGTGTGTGTAATACAGCCTGTTGAGTGTGTGTGTGTGTGTAATACAGCCTGTTGAGTGTGTGTGTGTGTGTGTGTAATACAGTCTGTTGAGTGTGTGTGTGTGTGTGTAATACAGCCTGTTGTGTGTGTGTGTGTGTGTAATACAGTCTGTTGAGTGTGTGTGTGTGTGTGTGTAATACAGCCTGTTGTGTGTGTGTGTGTGTAATACAGCCTGTTGTGTGTGTGTGTGTGTGTGTAATACAGTCTGTTGAGTGTGTGTGTGTGTGTAATACAGCCTGTTGTGTGTGTGTGTGTGTGTGTGTAATACAGCCTGTTGTGTGTTTGCCTCACAGATGCATACATTTTTCACTACCGCCTGCACAACCCATCATTCATTGAATCTGTAGTTCAACAGTAGAAACAGTGCCATACTGCTGTTGAATCTGTAGTTCAACAGTAGAAACAGTGCCATACTGCTGTTGAATCTGTAGTTCTACAGTAGAAACAGTGCCATACTGCTGTTGAATCTGTAGTTCTACAGTAGAAACAGTGCCATACTGCTGTTGAATCTGTAGTCCTACAGATCCCATTATTGGTCTAATTACCACCTTTATATGTAAAAAAATGTCTTCCTGTACAGAGATATTGTGATCAAGAAGATCTTGAAGCTGGAGTTGCTCATTTACACACATGAATCAGTCAAGCTAATTTATTGGCCAATTCTACCCTCTATTGGCCACAGGAGGTAATGCAGGAGTTTTGCAGTTATGTTCTCACGGACTTGGCTCAGATATGCTTTATTTAACTCTTTACATGCCAGTAAAATTCTGAAACATTCTTGCAGGTCCCTCAGTTTTCAGCACAATGAACAATGAACCTTGTTCTGCTCCTGATTTACAACTGCCAGTAGCCTGCAGACATTTACCTAGTCATATCATTATTTCACCCAGGTCTGAACCCAGTTTTCTAACATCTAAATTGAACAGAGGTTAGGGCCCCTGGCACTAATATGATCTACTTGCTTAATGAAGATATTTTTTATTTATTTATAATTTGTGAGACTCCAAGCTTTGTGAATGCATACATAATGCAACGTAAAGTACAAAATCCAAAGTCAAATATGTAATATGTTTAATGTTCAAAAATAAAGATTCCAAGGTGCTTGCCTTTATCAAAGTACATTACCTGCAATGCCATTTCAGCAGTGAAGTCTGGTGCTCTGTTGCTGGTGATCTGTTCTTCGTATTTTAATACATTTTTGTTATCCATTGGTTATACAGTACCTGCATCCGTTTCCCTATATAAGAGTACATTGGAATGGTTTGTTTTGCCATGTAGAAGTTGCTGAGGGTTAAACGTCGGTATTGGGACAATGATACACATCGGTATTGAGACAATGATACACATCGGTATTGAGGCAATGATACACATCGGTATTGAGGTAATGATACACATCGGTATTGAGGCAATGATACACGTCGGTATTGAGGCAATGATACACATCGGCATTGAGGCAATGATACACGTCGGTATTGAGACAATGATACACATCGGTATTGAGGCAATGATACACATCGGTATTGAGGTAATGATACACATCGGTATTGAGGCAATGATACACGTCAGTATTGAGGCAATGATACACGTCGGTATTGAGGCAATGATACACGTCAGTATTGAGGTAATGATACACGTCGGTATTGAGGCAATGATACACGTCGGCATTGAGGTAATGATACACGTCGGCATTGAGGCAATGATACACATCGGTATTGAGGCAATGATACACATCGGTATTGAGGCAATGATACACGTCGGTATTGAGACAATGATACACATCGGTATTGAGACAATGACACACGTCGGTATTGAAACAATGACACACGTCGGTATTGAGGCAATGACACACGTCGGTATTGAGGTAATGATACACGTCAGTATTGAGGTAATGATACACGTCGGTATTGAGGTAATGATACACGTCGGTATTGAGACAATGATCCACATCGGTATTGAGGTAATGATACACATCGGTATTGAGGTAATGATACACATCGGTATTGAGACAATGATACACGTCGGTATTGAGGTAATGATACACGTCGGTATTGATACACGTCGGTATTGAGACAATGATCCACATCGGTATTGAGGTAATGATACACATCGGTATTGAGGTAATGATACACATCGGTATTGAGACAATGATACACGTCGGTATTGAGGTAATGATACACGTCGGTATTGATACACGTCGGTATTGAGACAATGATACACGTCGGTATTGAGGTAATGATACACGTCGGTATTGAGGCAATGATACACGTCGGTATTGAGACAATGATACACGTCGGTATTGAGGTAATGATACACATCGGTATTGAGGCAATGATACACGTCGGTATTGAGGTAATGATACACGTCGGTATTGAGACAATGATACACGTCGGTATTGAGACAATGATACACGTCGGTATTGAGGTAATGATACACGTCGGTATTGAGGCAATGATACACGTCGGTATTGAGACAATGATACACGTCGGTATTGAGGTAATGATACACATCGGTATTGAGGCAATGATACACGTCGGTATTGAGGTAATGATACACGTCGGTATTGAGACAATGATACGCGTCGGTATTGAGGTAATGATACACGTCGGTATTGAGACAATGATACGCGTCGGTATTGAGGTAATGATACACGTCGGTATTGAGGTAATGATACACGTCGGTATTGAGGCAGTGATACACATCGGTATTGAGGTAATGATACACATTGGTATTGAGACAATGACACACGTCGGTATTGCGTTTTCCCTTTTTCCGCCACAGCGCTTTAATACAGCAGACTGTTGAAGTCCCTGCAGCACCGCATGTTCCATGTGGGAGTGTTTGGGTTATGTTCCATGTGGGAGTGTTTGGGTTATGTTCCATGTGGGAGTGTTTGGGTTATTTTCCATGTGGGAGTGTTTGGGTTATGTTCCATGTGTGAGTGTTTGGGTTATGTTCCATGTGTGAGTGTTTCGGTCATGTTCCATGTGTGAGTGTTTGGGTTATGTTCCATGTGTGAGTGTTTGGGTCATGTTCCATGTGGGAGTGTTTGGGTTATGTTCCATGTGGGAGTGTTTGGGTCATGTTTCATGTGGGAGTGTTTTGGTCATGTTTCATGTGGGAGTGTTTGGGTTATGTTCCATGTGGGAGTGTTTGGGTCATGTTCCATGTGGGAGTGTTTGGGTTATGTTCCATGTGGGAGTGTTTGGGTCATGTTCCATGTGGGAGTGTTTGGGTCATGTTCCATGTGTGAGTGTTTGGGTTATGTTCCATGTGTGAGTGTTTGGGTCATGTTCCATGTGGGAGTGTTTGGGGTATGTTCCATGTGGGAGTGTTTGGGTCATGTTCCATGTGGGAGTGTTTGGGTTATGGTCCATGTGGGAGTGTTTGGGTCATGTTCCATGTGGGAGTGTTTGGGTCATGTTCCATGTGGGAGTGTTTGGGTCATGTTCCATGTGGGAGTGTTTGGGTCATGTTCCATGTGGGAGTGTTTGGGGTATGTTCCATGTGGGAGTGTTTGGGTTATGTTCCATGTGGGAGTGTTTGGGTTATGTTCCATGTGGGAGTGCTTAGTACAGTAGATGAGTAGGACTGAATGAATGGCCAGAAGATCAATGGGAAATAAAATGATCAAACTGCATTTTGTTGCCTGAGAGACAGGAACAGCAGCCAGCCAATCCAGATGTCCTGTGACATACTCCTTGATAAAGGAGTATTTATGGGGGGCTTTTGTAGTGTCCCACTCACATGTGCGTTCATTTCAATTTGAAAGTACACACCTGCAACGCTTTGTATTTGAACATGTTTCATCTCAATCAGAGCCGGTCTTTCAAAGACCAGGGAATATTACCCTACATTCATCCTTGGGTCTGATGTCCATCGTATGATCAAGGTGTGTGTGTGTGTGTGTGTGTGTGTGTGTGTGTGTGTGCGTGTGTGTAGTCGGGCTGCTACTAACAATTATTATTATTTTGAAATCTTTTATTCTATTGATTATTTTATTGATTAATTGGTTTATTTAAACAATTCGTTTTCATTCAAAAATGGAATTGGACTTAAAATATTTTACTTGAGTTTTATGTAGATTAATATATTTCACATGTCGCGTATATATGTTGAGTGGTATAATATGTAAATACCATATTATAAAAAGCAGAAACTCAGCTGGGAGTGTTATGTAATTATAATGTAATGTAAATAATACACAGTCATTAGAGGCCCACAGTGAAGGATCAGAAACGATGGCAGAATAACGACACTGGAGGATTGATGCTCACATATGAAGCTTCCCCCTGCTGTGAGGGGCTCTTGTTCTCAGACCATGCCATCACACAAGTTTGGGAAATGGGTGATTCTTCAAGCCTGTGCATTATCCTGATAGAACAAGGGGCGTTTTATATGCTTTAAATGTGAATTTATGGTAAGTGAGCTATTACAGAAACCCATTTTGGTGTCTGTATATTAAAAATCCAGAACATTAGATTAAGAAATGACAGTGGCAAGAACAATGTGATTTGAAGAGTGTTCTCATGAGGAGCCCACATTGTCTGTGGCTTGCAATATGCACTGAATGTTCTATTCTATAATCAACATTAACTGTAAATGATGTGCATCTGAAATATGAATCAAAGACTCATTGCTGCTGTTTCTGACACCCCCCCTCCAACTCATATTTATATGCATATTTATGCTAAGGATATATTTATTTATATGCATATGTATGCATGCTAAGGATATATTTTAAGAATGTAAACATATATTATGTCTGTGTACATACAGTGAGCACCATAATTCATTGGACAGTGGCACATTTTTTGTTATTTTGGTTCTGTACTCTGGCACTTTGAGTTTGAAAGAATACAATGAAAATTAGGTTGAAGTGCAGAGGGTATTTTCATCCATATCGGATGAACCGTTTAGACATTATAGAACCTTTTGTACGTCGACTCGTAATACCCCCCATGCTCTGCAAGCCTGTCTCGTTCATTACAGTTCGTTCTGGTTTAATTGTCGGCTCTTTTATCCAACAGAGTGCATTATAACCTAAGCAACGGTATATCCAAAGTCTTCCGGGGTGCTTTATACAATTTACTACATTCCTGCGTATCGGTAGATTTCATTTTCAGAGTCTCATATTACGCAAGCTGTCAATAATAACGCACAAGGAAGAGGAAATTTTCAACAAAAAAAAAAAGCCTGAAATACAGATGGTCTCGCTGGCTATACATAATAAATTAAGTAAGTTCATTTTTCCACTCGAACACTGTCTTTCCAATATGATTGATAGACCCATTGCTATTTTTGCATTTTGAGCGCATTTCACATACTGTAGTGCAATCGTTCATTGTATTTTTGATGTAGCCTACCGATTTCCATTGAAAATAGAACATTTGGCAGCATTTTGCAGATGGCGGAATACTATTTCATTTTCATGTTATCGTACATAATATAGGCTATGGTGTATGTAGGCTATTTGTCACTAGACTACTCGGAATAGCAACTGCTCATTCCAATTTCCTGTGCGCTGATATGCGGTAGATTAAGGTAAAGATTTCCCTTAATCAAAATGACTAGAAATATTTTTTAAAACTACAGAGAAATGCAATCCCGGGGCAAAATTAAGCATCTAAATACTGTACTATATATGTGGAACCTGTTATGTCTCACAACACTGAGCCATATACATTATGTATACAACTTCTGTTGACACGTGTATATGTACAGATACATATCGTATTATTCTACAATTCATAAAATTATTTCAGTTGCTGTGTTCAGAGGAGTAGCTTGTTTTTCCCTTTGAGGGAACAAACAAACATCCAGAGGTCACATCTAGAGACTGAGATGAAGCAAGCATGTGCTCCGTTTCCATGGAAACGGTGATGTAGAGAACAAAGCTGAGTCGTCTCCGCACAGATATAGGCTGAGGATTCCTTTCAGGCGTCCTGATTGGAAGGCAGACATGGGAGGTTGCTATAGCTACCTGCAAATGCATGAATATGGGGCTTGATCGCTGTTACCTCACTGTAGTGGAGATACAGTGATGTCACAGTGATGTCACAGTACATTCTGTGGTGTCACAATACATTCTGCCTTATAGTCACTTATCCTGGGACGGCTCACTGCCACTTATACAAACCTCGGCTGTACCAGGACCAGTGCTCAGGGCCAGACCTGTCTGCACTGTACACAGTAATATCATTTTTATATGCACTATCAATGGCCTGCAGCCCTGGATCAAATGTATATTTAACATATTTAACAGGCTCTTTTGATGGCAGTGAAATTTGAGGCAGAATAACCCTCAGTTCACTCCTGTGTTTCTGCACATCCAGAACCTCTGAATACAGCCAAAAAAAGGCCAATTCAATCCCTGCAGTGTGTTTCTCAATTATTTGCTAAAGGATTTTCTACATGGCCGAGCATGGCTGTATTGCAGGAAGATGCCACCAGAGGGCGCCTGGTCGACCAAAGCAACAGGGAGAATAGAGTCTGAAAGTACAGCCGCAGCTATGCTAAGACGGGGTGACCTTGGCCCATAATACTGGAGTATGCTTTGCATGACAGTGTACCCCCTCTCTCTAATCTCGTTACTTCCTACCCCCTTTCTCTCATGTTATATAGGTCCATCTTACCCAGAGAGCGCATCACATCTGTGGAGCTCTTACCCAGAGAGCGCATCACATCTGTGGAGCTCTTACCCAGAGAGCGCATCACATCTGTGGAGCTCTTACCCACAGAGCGCATCACATCTGTGGAGCTCTTACCCAGAGAGCGCATCACATCTGTGGAGCTCTTACCCAGAGAGCGCATCACATCTGTGGAGCTCTTACCCACAGAGCGCATCACATCTGTGGAGCTCTTACCCAGAGAGCGCATCACATCTGTGGAGCTCTTACCCAGAGAGCGCATCACATCTGTGGAGCTCTTACCCAGAGAGCGCATCACATCTGTGGAGCTCTTACCCAGAGAGCGCATCACATCTGTGGAGCTCTTACCCAGAGAGCGCATCACATCTGTGGAGCTCTTACCCAGAGAGCGCATCACATCTGTGGAGCTCTTACCCACAGAGCGCATCACATCTGTGGAGCTCTTACCCAGAGAGCGCATCACATCTGTGGAGCTCTTACCCAGAGAGCGCATCACATCTGTGGAGTTCTTAAAAAGCAGGAGACCATGGCATGGACAGGGTGGGTGGGCGGGCAGGGGGGGGGGGTCCCCATAGTCTAGTCCTGAAACCAACATCCTGTAACCATTTACTGACCAGCGAGAGAGGATCCTGCAGGCCCTGTTGCCATACACATGTTGTATGCTGTGAGAGCCTCTACTTATTAAGCATCTCGGAGCTGCAGGGCTGATCTTGGATTAGCTGTTCCCTGTTCATACCCTAAGCCAGGGGTCGGCAACAAAATATGGCCGCGGGGGGGGGTGCAATCAATAAATCGTTGACGGGGGGTGCAATCAATATTTTTCGTTGACGGGGACGGGGACGGGGGGGGTGCAATCGCCTTTTTTTTATTATTTTTTTTACAAATGTACCGCGGGTGTGCGTCCGCTTCCGCGTTCTTCATACCACACGCCACATGTTGGCTATTTCAGCACCACGCATTGTCCACCTACTTATTGCTTCACTACTGTCTGTGCGTGTAATTCACTCTCAACATGGATAAAAGTACAATAAGCATTCTTCAGGTGTGGGTAGATTCTCTATTCGGACATTATAGCCGATACGTGGGACTGTCGATTCGATATTGTAAAAAAAAAAAACGTATTTTTTTATTTATTTTTTTTAAAGATTTTTATTTTATTTTTTTAAATCTCAAAATCATCTGGCGGGCCAAATATTATTGCTGGCGGGCCAAAAATGGCCCGCGGGCCGCCTGTTGCCGACCCATATCCTAAGCCTTTCACATTTTGAGTGAAAAAGGCACTGGTCAGTACTCTTGCTGTGAGACTCTTAATGTTGTGCATACAGCTAGCTATGCGTAAGCACTTCGCTTAGCCGTTTCCAAGATACGGTGAATAATTTTTTTCCCAGGCCTTCACATGACAAGGTTATGAGGAATAGAGATTATGAAGCTGTACTGTAATCAGAGCAGGTGTGATATCCTGGCCCCGGGGCCTGAACAGGGTGTGAAGGTGAACCCTGCTCTCTCACAAATGTGCCAGCAGATTAAAATCCCAGTTGAAAGCACAGCATGACGCAAGAGCCCAGCCAAAACACCCCTTCCGCCATCCAAAGCATGATTACACACGGATAACATTAAGTCTGTAGGTCTGTGAGTGCGATTACATGCCGATAACATTAAAGCATGACTGAACTTTGGTAGAACTTTGGGTTTTGTAGTTACCTGGCCATGATATGAGTCCAAATGGTGGCGAAATATGTTTGATAGTTGCTCTGTGCTCCCCTGGGATGATAATCCAGAATAGGGTATTTGTCGCTCTCCATTCACTTCTATAGGGCAGCTAAAACAGTCTCAAAATGAGTTCAACAATTCTAGCACGTATACAAACTATTTATGTTCCAAATAAAATACGAAAAAGCCAGAAAAGGGCATTTAATTTAAAAAAAATATATATGTGCTAGAAGTGAATGGAGAGCAACAAATACCCTATTCTGGATTATCACCTCAGGGGAGCACAGAACAACTAACATAACAACTAACCCTAAACCGGACATAAAATATTTTGCCACCATTTGGACTCGTATCATGGCCAAGTAAATACACAACCTAAAGTTCTACCAAAGTTCAGTTGTGCTTTAAGTCTGTAGGTGTGAGAGCATGATTACACACAGATAACATTAAGTCTGTAGGTGTGAGAGCACAATTTACACACAGATAACATTAAGTTTGTAGGTCTGAGCAAGATTACACACAGATAACATTAAGTTTGTAGGACTTAGAGCATGATTACACACAGATAACATTAAGTCTGTAGGTGTGAGAGCACAATTTACACACAGATAACATTAAGTTTGTAGGTCTGAGCAAGATTACACACAGATAACATTAAGTTTGTAGGACTTAGAGCATGATTACACACAGATAACATTAAGTCTGTAGGTGTGAGAGCACAATTACACACAGATAACATTAAGTCTGTAGGTCTGAGCAAGATTACACACAGATAACATTAAGTCTGTAGGTGTGAGAGCACGATTACACACAGATAACATTAAGTCTGTAGGTGTGAGAGCACGATTACTAGCGTTTGGTTGGACAGGAGAGCCCTGCTCCCCGCTAGCGTAGCATCGGTGCTAGCGTTTGGTTGGACAGGAGACAGAACTTCCAGAGAAACTATGTCAGTGTGAAACACATTGTTGAGGATGCAGAATCCTCCACGGCCACATCCCTGATCAATGAGCGAAATTAGCTCAGACTGACCCGCTTTGTTTTACGGTATTGAATATTTCCACTGTTTATGCAGCATGCAGGCAGACGTGCTTGGGCCCAACTGTGCACATGTTTCTCACTTCTATATTTCTACACCGTATGCATTATGCATCTATAACCCATGTATCTGCATGGCTGAACATAGCTGCTCGCTGCACCACGCTTTGAGAAACCTTTCTGCTGGCTGGATGAATGATTTGCATCCACTGCTATTTTTAGTGAGTTTAGGGTAAATGTTTATAAAATCCAGACCCAGTTTTATGTATAAGAGTTTGCTCTAAAAGTCCTGACCTTGCTGGGTTCTCAGAATAACACTGATTATTACTGGTCAGAGCTCTCAATCCAGTGTGATGTCATTAAAACAACAATGGCACCATTATTGTAGGAAATGTGTCTCTCAAGGAAAACATTATACAACAGTATTCTAGGCTGTTAAGTGTGATGGATTTAATAGCTGTGAATCACACGCATAGGTGGGGGGGATCAGACAAGTCACCCACACAAGTGAGGACCAATAAATTAATTAACACGAAAAGAAAAACAGGAACTAATTCCAGACAGCTAAACAGCCAAATTAAATCTACCCACGAAAATAGGGCGAACTCGAATAGAACGAGTAAAACACAAATTTAAACTCAATACTAGAACCAATAATAGGAGACTAGGAAAAAACAAAGAAAACACCTTCGGAACGTAACTGTAAAATGTTCGATAAAAGGTGAAACAAATCAAAACCTCCAAAAATAAAACACTGTCTTGTAGAGCAGCGGTCCCCAACCTTTTTTGGACCACGGACCAGTTTCATGTAAGACAATATTTTCACGGACCGGCCTTCAAGGTGTGGGGGGATAAATATTACGAAATAATATGATACGACTGGCATAAAAACAAATACAGTAATACCTTGACATACGAGTTTAATTCGTTCCGTGACCGAGCTCGTAACTCGGTTTACTCGTATATCAAATCAATTTTCCCCATTGAAATGAATTGAAATACCATTAATCCGTTCCAGCCCCCCAAAAAACACCCTAATTTCTTTGTTACGTAGTTATAAAAATGAGAAATGTATTTATAAATAATTAATACAAAACATAATACTGTCATGGTTTTCCCTTCCTTTCCTCTAATTCGACGCCTCATCCTTTTTTCGGTCTATCAGATTTTTCTCCGCATTCCCTTGCGGGATTTTCCTTTCGCCCAGGTGATTATCTAGTTCACCTGTCGCCCGCGTCAGGAGGTATTTAAACCCCTGAGTTCCGCTTCCTGGCGCTTCTTTATCATTTCGTGCCTTCACGTATGTATGGTTGTTGTTTGTTTCCTCTGCTCGCACTTAAAAGATTGTTATTCTTTATTCGCATAGTAGAGCTATACCCAGATAACTACTATAGAAGCTCAGGGAATATAGTTTAGGTTTTTCCCTCTTTTCACTTCTCCGTTTCCACTCCCGCTCTCTTTGTTGTTAGAGGGCGTGAGCGTTATTTTATTTTCATTTGTTTCACCAGTTATCGGGCGTTATAGTCACGTTCCGAGGGTGCCTTTGTTTTTGCTGTTCTTCTGGCTATCGGTATTAGTGTCGCCCGTGTTTACGTGGCTATCCCGGTTTTACAAGGGTGTTTTTGGTTTCGGCTACGGCTGGGAGGTTTTTTCATTCTTTCTTTTCTTTCATCGCGTTTGGCTCATCGTTGTACCACTACAACGCCCTTACAAATACAAAGATAATAAAATAGAATATAAAGAAATAAATTGGTTTTATAAAGTGTATTTACCTTGGAGATCAGACGACTTGGGCTAACGGAAGATGCTGGTGGAGGTGGTGGAGGAGATAGGCGGAGGAGATTTGAAGGGCTCATCACACTTTATCCCTAAACTTAATTGATACAACTTTGTTTTTAGTTTTTGTTTTTTTTCATGCGGGTGTTCGCTTGCTTAACTGCGCCAAATAGCGGAGGCGTCTCTAAGCTCGCTCCACTTGCTCGGCTCGTAACTCGGGTCTAGGCTCGTAAGGCGAAGCAAGAAATTGTCCGAGCAACGGCTCGTAACTCGGAATACTCGTAAGTTAGTGCACTCGTATGTCAAGGTTTTACTGTATAAAGTGCATAAAAAATACAACTCACCATCTCAAGAGACGCAGATGCATTTTTCAAAATAAAACATCTTTCAGATTCTGAATACAAAAATATTTTATTGATTATCAGTCTTTCTGTGCGGCCCGGTACCAAATGACCCACGGACCGGTGGTTGGGGACCGCTGTTGTAGAGAACAGCACGGAAATAAATAGCGCAGAACGCTAACAGGAGGAATACAATCCTATACCTGAATAAGATAAAAGCAAGTTCCTCGTGAACATAAACAAGTTAATATCACAAGGTCGCTTATACCTGGCTCAATGTACAAATGAATAACAAAGAAGCACCGGGGAAGCGGAAGTAGGGAACTTTAAATACCCCGCCGGTAGAAGCACAAGTGAAACGAATAACGAGCACGGGAAAGCAAAACCCAGGACCGGAATGTGGAACAAATTCTATAGATTCTCAGTTGGGAAACAGGACGAAAATCGTAGCAGAAAAGAAAACCAAAACCCACGAACCATGACAGTTATGTTCTTTATGTAATACCGTATGGCATATGGCATGACAGGGGTGGTGATTAGCCGAGGGCCATTAACCACCCTGGAGTGCCATAGTGGTTTATATATCTTATACCATGGTTACCAACAATGATTATATATAGTTACTTTTATAGATTTTTATCGACTTAATCAGCTGAAATTGAAATATCCTTCCGTGGCCCTTTTGACATGTTTTTGCGTTGTCAAACAGAACTAGTTATATTTTGAACCGAAAACATCTTTGTTTATTCTATTTTCTTGTTACTAGTTTTATTTCTCGTCGTTAGTACTGAAAACAATCGATTCTATAAGAAAAAAATAGTTCCTTCTTGGTTTTATTGGGTTATTTGTGTCATTACATTATTCAAGAAAATTGTATGAAACCATAACCAATCCTATTTAACGTTACCTGACTCCCTCTCTCTGTTTTTGGTCACGTAGACGATGCAGTGTAGCCTATTTAAATAGCCTAACGTGCAGGCTGGCTAAGGAAATAGTTAGCCTACATTTCATATTTGCATCATGATATGCATGGAAACATCTGAAATACACTACGGAGTTTGTTAGATGTGGCGGCCTGGAGATTGCCAGCTGGCCAGCTAGGACCGGGTAGTGAGCCGCTACCTGGTCGATGTGTACATAAATGTAAATAGCGTGCTGTGTGTTCTAATTGTGTCGTTAGCTTGTTAGCCGCGTCTTGTGTCAACCGTTTTGTTTTAAATGTAACCGTCAATTTTAACTGTCTGTTATGTGTGGCTGTGATTGGCTAGGAATATGTAAGTGTGTGTGCCAATCACAGCCGACTAGTTCTAATATAAGGCAGTACCTGAAGCGATTAGTGTTAGTGTGAAGAAGTGTTTCCAAGCTGATATGATTGCGGTGCAGAAATTCCAACGGCTCTTTTCAGAGCTGGTAAGGTAGCGCAAATAAAACGAAGCTCAGCTGGAGCGATTCGCAACTGCAAGACGCTGTCTCCCTCCCTCATTCTCCGCGCTCGCTACAATATCTAAGACTTTTCGCTGGATAAAAAGTGTTCTATAGCCTATAGGCTACAGATTAACGTGCTTTGTGAAGATTGCATTCACAAGCAGTCCGCATGTTGCTGACGTTAATTTAGCCTAATATAGGCTACATGATACATTTTCAGTATTTCCAAACTGAATAAATACTGCACCTCTAACCACAAAACATTTTTTGCTATATTAAAGTTGTAACTAAGATATTTGCCGAATCAAAACTTTTTTATCTGCAGATTAATGTTATTTACCGGTTTTATAAATCAGCTGTATGCTGATTTATAGAAGAGACAAATCTAACCTTATGGCTCGCAGTAAAAAAACATTAAACACCAAACTAACGGGTGGTTTAAATGCTTGTATATGAACGGTCATCCGGGTCACAGCTTTGATCACCATTCTAAATTCATGCGCTGCCTGGCCAGCTACACAACCTATGCCTATGGATGGGAATTATGGCAAGCTATTGCTCCATAACCGGCTAATTCAGAGTCCACGTTCAATAAAATAAGTGGAATAAATGAAGTGAATTGATACAGTACAATAAGCAGAATGTAGCCTACCTACTTTCTTTCCCTCAGTGGCTAACGTTATTGAACGGCAGACGGCTACTCCGCCTCGTAGGCTACATAGTAACTTTAATTTCGGCAACTGCATAGCTGGCTACGATCAACTTTTTTCATTGTTTTTAAGATAATGCAATATGTGGTTAGGCAACTAACGTATCTATATAGGCATAGTTACATTATCACGGAGTTAGCAAAGCAGTTTGGTGTTTAATCTTTTTTACTGCGAGCCATAACGTTAGATAGGTCTCTTCTATAAATGACCGTAGCAACAGCATACAGCTGATTTATAAAACCAGTAAATAAAATTAATCTGCTTTCAGCCTCGGGCCAATCACCACTCCGGTCGTGCCATATATTCTTGTATACTGTATGTCGTGGTTTATATCTTACATAACTGGGGTCTATATGACCGTGTGTCTATATGACTATATAAGTCCTTGTCATTAATGTGAATTCATGGGGAAATAGCAATATGATTATTTAACCTGCAGAAACCTGCTTTAGAATTCAGGTCGACCGAAAGACGTCTCTGTCGCAGGTTAAAGGTGAATTTGAACATTACAGTGAGATTCAGGTCGACCGAAAGACGTCTCTGTCGCAGGTTAAAGGTGAATTTGAACATTACAGTGAGATTCAGGTCGACCGAAATACGTCTCTGTCGCAGGTTAACGGTGAATTTGAACATTACAGTGAGATTCAGGTCGACCGAAAGACGTCTCTGTCGCAGGTTAAAGGTGAATTTGAACATTACAGTGAGATTCAGGTCGACTGAAAGACGTCTCTGTCGCGGGTTAAAGGTGAATTTGAACATTACAGTGAGATTCAGGTCGACCGAAAGACGTCTCTGTCGCAGGTTAAAGGTGAATTTGAACATTACAGTGAGATTCAGGTCGACCGAAAGACGTCTCTGTCGCGGGTTAAATGTGACTTTGAGCATCATTGTTTTTGTGCTTTGAATGAAAGGCAGACCTGTCTGTATGAAGGGCTTCCCTCTCTCTTCCTCATTTCACACACACACACACACACACACACACACACACACACACACACACACACACACACATCACTGCAATTATGGGCTTGTTAATTCTGATATAACAGTGATATAATTGTGATATAACAGCGACTGCCCTGGGTAATTTCATTGCTGAAAGGTCTCTAAAGTTCACTCACACACTGGAATCGGGCCCTAGCTGGCAGCAGGAGAGTCTTCACTCATAATGCAGTATTAATTGTGCATTATAATGAGGCATTGAGGCATTATATTGAGGCATTATAATGAGGCATTGGATAGCAGCCAGCCAGCAAGTGTCACCCGCCCTACTTGCACCTGTGGTCCCTCAGCCAGGACATCAAAGCAGCCCCATGTGTGCCTTGCTAGTCTGTGTTGTCCGATGTAGATCCTTCTCCATTCCAGACCGAATTTATAACACTGTAGATCCTTATGTGTGTTATCTGTGAATGTGTTTCAGAGAGAGAGTGTTTAAGAGAGAAAGTGTTTAAGAGAGAGTGTTTAAGAGAGAGTGTTTAAGAGAGAAAGTGTTTAAGAGAGAGAGTGTTTAAGAGAGAAAAAGTGTTGAAGAGAGTGTTAGTGTTTAAGAGAGTGTTAGTGTTTAAGAGAGTGTTAGTGTTTAAGAGAGAAAGTGTTTAAGAGAGAGTTTTTAAGAGAGAGTGTTCAAGAGAGAAAGTGTTTAAGAGTGTGTTTAAGAGAGATAAAGTGTTTAAGAGAGAGAGCATTTAAGAGAGAGAGTGTTTAAGAGATAAAGTGTATGAGAGAGAGAGAGTTTAAGAGAGAAAGTGTTTAAGAGAGTGTTAGTGTTTAAGAGAGAGAGAGTGTTTAAGAGAGAGTGTTTAAGAGAGAGAGAGTGTTTAAGAGAGAGAGAGTGTTTAAGAGAGAGAGCGTTTAAGAGAAAGAGTGTTTAAGAGAAAGAGTGTTTAAGAGATAAAGTGTATAAGAGAGATAAAGTGTTTAAGAGAGAGCTATCGAACAAGCCCTAATCCATCACTCTGTTGCCAGATATGGAATATATGTGGATGGATCACGGCAAGGGTTATTTCTCCTGACTCATTTTCCTATAGAACTCTATGGGGAAAAAAGTCAGGAGAAACAACCCTTAAAGGGATCCATCCACATCTACTCCATATCTGGCCGCAGAGTGATGGTTTGGGGCTCGTTTGATACCTTAGACCCTTGATGACGTACAGCCATTTCGCCAGTCATGTGTTCCATACTGTACCAGCGTAATTTACAGCTGAATCTAGTCTCACCCCCCAATTCTCATAGAGATCAGTTCAAATGCAGAGAGGTTATATTATCGCTTGTAACAGTACCTGAAAATAAGATATCGAGAGTCTTTTGATGTTGATTGGTCACAGGAAGTAACAGCATGCAAAGGATATGTTAGGGGGTTGTTAGGGGCAGTTGCTAGGGGGGTTGTTTGGGGCAGTGAGTGTGTTATCTGTGAGGTCTGGAACAGCGGTTAGGGGAGGTTGAGGGCTGAGGGGAAGCAGATAGGCAGCACACTCATCCTGCAGGAAATGAGCGCATCTTTATCAGCGCTCCCCCAGCCACATGCAGGCAGGGTACAGGGGGGTCAGCCCAACCCAACGGCAGGGTACAGGGGAGATTGGACCCTACACTCTTCCATAAGTGGGTAAAAAATGACCCGTATTAGAATCAATTTTATGGCATTTTTGTCATTTTGGTTAAGAATAATCATTTGTATTATATTTTTGTCCACACAAGAATTAGTTAATGTTTGAAATATGTTTATTTTTCACTTTTTAACATTTTGAAAACATTTAGAAATTTTTGAAAATTTCAATAATTGAAAAAGAAGAAGATTACACAGAACACCAAAAGAAAAGAAAAGTGTGCGCTATTTCAACAATTATATATATTATTATAATAATTATTATAATAATATTATATATCATAAGAAACTGGTAGAAAAGCGTTTTTGTGCTGCCCTCTAACAGTTGAAATTCACTTTCTGCTCTCCACACTGCCCCCACCCCAATCATGATGTCAGAGTACCTCTTTGAGGGGAGACAATTATGATATAGTAATTGTTGTCCAGTGTGTGTCCAGGAAATGTATGTGGGTAATTTTTGACCCACTTATGAAAGCTTGGGGTAGTATTACAAAAACTACAATTTCTTGAAAAGTATAAAAGGTACCTTAAAAATTGGGACCAAAAACATGTTTTTTGAGGAATAGCTGGAATATGAAATGATAACAACGTTTCATGACAAAGATATTGCAAGAAAATGACCTCAACCGACTAAATCTTTTTATTGTTCACCACCACTGCTCTGCCCATTTATCGTTTAACACGTGTATTACTCTTTCTGTCAATAAACCAGCCACACCCACCAAATTTGATCTAATTATTCTTCTCCTGATTGCTCACCTTCAGTAGGCGAAACAACCTCAGCTACCCTAACCCTAACCCTACCCACCTTCCCAATAGTCTAGGATTCACTTCAGTACCACTGGCTTTCAGGAATGACTACAGCCAATCAATTTGATACTGTATCACATCGTGACTAGAACGACGAAGCAAAATGTTCTTATGTAAACAAAGTCTCAAAGTTCCCTGTTGGTTCTGACTTGCCACCTCCATGTTTAAAGGGGCAGTTCACCCAAAATTTAAATTCAGATATGTTTCTATATGCCCGGATCCATCCACATAAAGCAGAGGAATTAGTCAGCATCAACTTCTGCACCAAAAACACAGGACAACTCATATCTCTATATCTACATCTTTCTTTCAATACCAACTCCTTACATCTCTATATCTGCGTCTCAGTTCTGATGTCTAACATTGTTGTGCATGTGTGTGTTTTTTATTCATTTGTATGATTGGCACGAGGTTTACAATTAATTACCCGGAAAATGTAATTATCTTTGAGCAGCTTAATTACTTCCGCAGCTGTGAAGGAAATACACAGGCAGTAGCTAAAGGCAGATAACTGTGTTAGATGGGATCTGCTGCTTTCACTGCAAGGTTTTCTTTTCAATGGCATGAACACTGATGGTAGAGCCATGACCAGTGCTGGTACGGCCATGAACATACCTGTAGGGTTATGAACAGTGCTGGTAGGGCCATGAACATTGCTGGTACGGCCATGAACATAGCTGTAGGGTTATGAACAGTGCTGGTAGGGCCATGAACATTGCTGGTAGGGCCATGAACAGAGCTGTAGGGTTATGACATACCTGTAGGGTTATGAACAGTGCTGGTAGGGCCATGAACATTGCTGGTACGGCCATGAACATAGCTGTAGGGTTATGAACAGTGCTGGTAGGGCCATGAACATTGCTGGTAGGGCCATGAACAGAGCTGTAGGGTTATGAACAGTGCTGGTAGGGCCATGAACAGAGCTTTAGGGTTATGAACAGTGCTGGTAGGGCCATGAACAGAGCTTTAGGGTTATGAACAGTGCTGGTAGGGCCATGAACAGAGCTGTAGGGTTATGAACAGTGCTGGTAGGGCCATGAACAGAGCTGGTAGGGCCATGAACAGAGCTGGTAGGGCCATGAACAGTGCTGGTAGGGCCATGAACAGTGCTGGTAGGGTTATGAACAGTGCTTGTAGGGTTATGAACAGAGCTGTAGGGGCCCTACAGGTGGAATGTGGTTTTATCGCTGTGGAAGGGTTCTATCACCTTTCGATAAATAAAGTGAATGTGAGACACAGTAATTCTGTCCAATGGGATGCGACTGGTTTTATAAAAACAAACGTCATGCATGATTTTAGTGATTTAGTGGACGCACACACAATCTCTCCTGTTAGAATTTGCATTTCACTTTTTAAATGTCTCCATTGTATGTTTTGGTGCAGTGGGGAAGTGGAGGGTATTTTATTCCGCAATGTGTGATTTACCTCAGAAACAGCTTCCATACTGATCAAATCAAATCAATATTTATTTATATAGCGTATTTCACAACAAGTTGTCACAATGCGCTTCACAGAAAAAACCCAGCCTAAACCCCCACAAGAGCAAGCCAGAGGCAACAGTGGCAAGGAAAAACTCCCTGGTGTAATTAGGAAGAAACCTTGGGAGGAACCAGACTCAAGGGGGAAACCCATTCTCCTCAGGTCGGCTCAGGGTCTAGATCTTAATGACCAGCATGGTCAAAACTGACTGGCAATATCCATGATAGTGGAGATTGCAGCAGCTAGATGGCAGTCCAGATGTGGCGGCAATGATGATGGGAAAACGGGTGCCGATGGCGGCAGGATCGGCTGGCAGCGGTGGTGGGGAGGGAGGGGCAAGCGGCGATGGACAGGAAGCTGGACAGGAAGCTGGACAGCAACTCTCGAGATGCGGGGCATGAGCCCCGCCGGCGGAATGTGGAAGAAGAGAGAGAGAGAGAACAGTTAGGGGGGGGGGGGGGGTTGGACAAGTACCCCCGCCAGGAGTAACTTATGGCTGCATAGCTATGAAGACAGGGTTTGAGAACCCATCCAGTCATGAGAGAGTAAACAATCCTACCCACCTATCAAGAGCCAGCCCAGGAAGATGGGGTCACAGCTGTTGACAGGTGACAGTAAGGAAAGGATGTCACTCCGCATTACTCTATGACAAAAGGCTTCTCTGGTCCTGTCTCCGGACTACAACTCATTATAAGCCTGATCATAAAGGTGCGTTTTTAATCTAGACTTAAATATTGAGACTGTGTCTGATTCCCTTATAGATTTTGGAAGGGTGTTCCACAGTAGTGGTGCTCTGTAGGAGAAAGCTCTACCACCCGTCAAGTTTTTAGATATTCTAGGGACTACTAAGTAGCCTGCATCTTGGGAACGAAGGGATCTTTTCGGCTTATATGGTAAAAGCAGATTACATATATACACTGGTGCAAGTCCATGTAAAGCTTTAAAAGTCAGAAGCAAGACCTTAAAGTCTATCCTATGCTTAATTGGTAGCCAATGAAGTGATGCTAGTACTGGGGTAATATGCTCATATTTCTTTGTTCTCGTTAAAATGCGAGCGGCTGCATTCTGCACAAGCTGGAGATTATTTAGCAACAGCTTAGGACAGCCAGATAGCAGAGCATTACAGTAATCTAGCCTAGACGTAACAAAAGCATGAATCAATTTCTCTGCATCCCCTTCTGATAGGAAATGCCTAATTTTAGCTATGTTCCTTAACTGAAAGAAAGCAACT
>CM040394.1:85000-185000 GCA_022702515.1 Ilyophis sp. 1 JC-2022 | reverse complement strand
TGCAGCCCTGTCTCACCTGTCAAACTGCAGCCCTGTCTCACCTGTCAAACTGCAGCCCTGTCTCACCCCTCGCCCTTAAGGGAAGTATTCTGTTCTTTTGTTGCCAAGTTTTACACTGCACTTATTTTCCAAATATATATTATATATTTATTTATTTATGTCAGACACTTTACCCCCGACACCACTTTGATTTATAGCATAAGCCATTGTGCCAAATAGAATCAACTGTTTTCTTAAAATCAACAAAGCATGCAAAACACATGAAAGTATTCTCCCTCTTTCTCTCCCTCTCTCTCCCCCTCTCCCTCTCTTTCTCTCCCTCTCTCTCCCCCTCTCCCTCTCTTTCTCTCCCTCTCTCCCTCTTTCTCTCCCTCTCTCTCCCTCTTTCTCTCCCTCTCTCTCCCCCTCTCCCTCTCTTTCTTGCTCTCTCTCTCTGTTGAAGGAGGAAATGGGTGATAGCAGAAGAGGGAGGGACATTGCATGTGTATTTCCCGTGTGTGTGTGTGTGTGTGTGTGTGTGTGTGCGAGCCTGCGTGTGTGTGTGAGCTGAGCCATGTGGGTGCTGGTGGACCAGCCTGTGTGTGTGTGTGTGTGTGTGTGTGTGTACGTACGCGGTACGCACTCTGAGGAATGAGAAGTGCGGGAGCAGAGGACATTCCACTTTTCCACCCCTCTTCCCCTCTTTCCCCCCTCTGTGGATCCGCATTTCCCCCTCCCTTCCTCTCTCTCAGGAGAGTGATGCAGTAAGGAGGGCTGCCGGTCTAAGAGGATCAGTAGCTTAGTTTGCTGTTGATGAGGAGGGCTCGGCTCTGACCAGGCGTCTCTGACCGCGTGTGGGTGTGAAGGGGTGGACTCGGTGTGTGTAACTGGGCCGCGTGTGGGTGTGAAGGGGTGGACTCGGTGTGTGTAACTGGGCCGCGTGTGGGTGTGAAGGGGTGGACTCGGTGTGTGTAACTGGGCCGCGTGTGGGTGTGAAGGGGTGGACTCGGTGTGTGTAACTGGGCCGCGTGTGGGTGTGAAGGGGTGGACTCGGTGTGTGTAACTGGGCCGCGTGTGGGTGTGAAGGGGTGGACTCGGTGTGTGTAACTGGGCATAATCGTGTTGCCGGGACACACAGATGACTGCACGTGTTCAGAAGACGGAAGGAACAGTCCGCTCGCATTCCGGCTCCCCAGCACCTTCTCTCTCTCTCTCCCTCGCTCTCTCCCTTTCCCTCTCCCTCACTCCCTCAATCTCTCTCTCCCTCTCCTTCTTCCTTACTCCCTCTATCTCTCTCTCTCGCTCTCTCCCTCACTTTCCCACTCTCTTTCTCTCCCTCTCCCTCACTCTCTCCCACCCGGGGGGGGGGGCAGAAAACGCCACAGTGAGCTCAGCGCCAGGATGCGCCAGGGGGACCCAGAAGCTTTCGGGGGAAGAAAACCTGGAAAAACGCAAACCGGCGGCTCAGTGAGGGACGCCCGCGTGGGTCTGAGACCGGCGGCTCAGTGAGGGACGCCCGCGTGGGTCTGAGACCGGCGGCTCAGTGAGGGACGCCCGCGTGGGTCTGAGACCGGCGGCTCAGTGAGGGACGCCCGCGTGGGTCTGAGACCGGCGGGTCAGTGAAGGACGCCCGTGTGGGTCTGAGACCGGCGGCTCAGTGAGGGACGCCCGCGTGGGTCTGGGACCGGTGGGTGTTTTCTATATTTTTTTTTATTATGGGAGTGCCACACGCTCAGTGGGATTCTGCTCAGTCCAGAGGCAGAGGAGATTTAGAAGGGGGCTGGGTGGGAGTAGCATTTTCCCCAGGATTTCCAGAATGGATTAAGCCGTCGCTCCGGGACACATGGATCACATGCGGTTACACTCACATGGCTCATGAGGGAGGGAAATAACCCCCTGGATCTATGAAACCCTGGATCTGTGACCCTCTTGATCTGTGATTCCCGGATCTGTGACCCCCTGGATCATTAAAACCCCGGATCTGTGAAACCCCGGATCTGTGAAACCCCGGATCTGTGAAACCCAGGATCTGTGAAACCCCGGATCTGTGAAACCCCGGATCTGTGACCCCCCCGGATCTATGAAACCCCGGATCTGTGACCCCCCGGATCTGTGAAACCCCGGATCTGTGAAACCCCGGATCTGTGACCCCCCGGATCTGTGACACCCTGGATCTGTGACCCCCCGGATCTGTGACACCCTGGATCTGTGACCCCCCGGATCTGTGACCCCCCGCCGCAGGGCTGCTTGTTTTACAGCCTTGCTAATGAAGCCCGGCCGTGTGCACATGGGACGGGACAAGAGAATGATGCATGTCAACACTTTCCCTTTCAGGAGACACTCCTGGATATGGTGAGAGGGGCTCAGTGTGTGCATGTGTGTGTGTTGTTGTGCGTGTGTGTGCCTGTGTGTGTGCAATTGTGTGCATAGTTTGTGAGAGTGTGCATTTCATCAGTAACTTGTAGGATGAGGCTGTGGTCTTTTAGGGGTCAGGCCCCCAGCCAGGTGATATATCCTCTAGATCAGGGGTTCTCAAACTTTTTGTTTATGCGGACCACTTTTTATTATCAAGAATTTTCGCGGACCACCTTATATGCAAACCGCAAAAATAAGTACATATATTGTTACGAACCCACGGCTGTAAAGTCTAAGGTGATTGCACCTCCCCCCCCCCCTTTCAACAATTACAATCGAGGTTCTCGGTGAGGACCAAGCAACAACCCCAGGTTCTCCCCTGAGAACCAGACCAAAAAAGTTATGTGCACCCCTGTTTATATATGTACCGTAAAATCCGGTGTATAAGACGCACTTTTCTGACACTTTTTTTGAAGGAAAAAGTCCGGTGCGGCTATACACCGGTACAACCAGAAGATGGTGCAATTTAGCTATAGAGGTCTGTCACGTACGTCACAATTTGGCCAGACACGCCCACTTTTTACGCCAACCGCCATCTTGGAGGACCAAATGCCGGTGTTCCATAACGTTATGCAAACCAAACTAATAGGCTATCACATTTAATCGGGAGGTTGCTTAATTTCCCTTTATTGCCATCATCGGAATTTGCTTCGCGCAATGCTTACAAGTAGCTCAGCAATATACAAAATATACAGTGCACAACATCACAAAACAATTTTGGCGGTGTACAGAAACCGCGGCACTGCATGTATGGAGGAAATTCGTGGATGTGGAGTTTGTGCGTTGGACTGCTTGGTGACACTGGACATCTCGGGACAGCGGGGGTTATTTTTAATCATGGCTGTATTGCACTTTCATTCACTTGATTGATGTAATGATTCTGTTGGATGTCTTTGTTTGATATGTTTGTGTGTTGTGGGTCCCACTGTCTATGTCTTTTTTGTTGTTGCTGGAGCTACAACTGAAGTTCCCTAGCGGGAAATAAAAGTTATTATATTATATTCTAATAATACCAACATAAACAAATATTATAAGGAGTATTGGGGGGGGGGGGGGGTATACGTACGAAGCAAGATTAATTACAGAGTAAACCCCGGAACCCTCCCAAATCTGGAACATGCATGGACTGAAGTAAAAAGAGCTGTTCTGGGTTTTATTGAGTTATCCAGCTAGTACTAACTCAGTAATCCTGCTTCGTAGTATACCACCTTGGTAAGTAAAGTGCTTGTGCAGTTAATATGGGAGCAAAGTGATACGTTACATGTTAAAGTATTAACGGTAGGCTACAGTAGCCTAAATTCAGCAATAAAACATTTTAGCTCGATGGATAGAATATAATAACTTTTTTTTCCCGATAGGGAACTTCAGTTGTAGACACCATAAAAGGCAAATCAGTTCAACACACAAAGTACATTTACCGTTACTTTCATTATTACTTTCAAATACATTGTTATTTGGTGCTTAATATCGTAACGTTACATTTTCTTTTCGCCCTCTTCTGGATTCTCATATTGCTCGCACCCTGCCTGGCCAGCACAGGTAGCTAATGTTTACAGTTTATCCAATCTATTTGTGAGACATCGTACAACGTAGCACCCCTAGCAATGTAATAATAGTTCAAATGAACACTGTTATGATGTTCACAATATGCTTGACGTATCGCATTAGGTTAACATTAATGTTTCACAGGCGTAGCAGTCGATCACACATATGATATAGCTACTAACGTTAGCTAAACCAAGCGATTAATTCACTTTTAACTTTCTAACATTAAGATAATGCACATAAATGTACATTAGGCCAGCTAGTTATGTATATATTAACTGGCTAACTTTATAATTTGTTCATAAAACGTAATTTACCATTAATGATCCGAGCCTATGCTGTAACGATCCGAGCCTGGTTGCTGTCTAAATCCAGCTCACTCCTCACTGCTTTCAACCACCAGTCTCTTCTTTCGGTTGTAAAATTTAGACTCCCTGCTCGCTCTCTGCTGGCTCAGTGCTGGCTCTCTGCTAGCTCAGTGCTGACTCCCTGCTAGCTCAGTGCTGACTCCCTGCTCGCTCTCTGCTAGCTCAGTGCTGGCTCTCTGCTGGCTCAGTGCTGGCTCTCTGCTGGCTCAGTGCTGGCTCCCTGCTAGCTCAGTGCTGTCTCTCTGCTAGCTCAGTGCTGGCTCTCTGCTAGCTCAGTGCTGGCTCTCTGCTCGCTCTCTGCTAGCTCAGTGCTGGCTCTCTGCTGGCTCAGTGCTGGCTCTCTGCTAGCTCAGTGCTGGCTCTCTGCTGGCTCAGTGCTGGCTCTCTGCTGGCTCAGTGCTGGCTCTCTGCTGGCTCAGTGCTGGCTCTCTGCTGGCTCAGTGCTGGCTCCCTGCTAGCTCAGTGCTGTCTCTCTGCTAGCTCAGTGCTGGCTCTCTGCTAGCTCAGTGCTGGCTCTCTGCTGGCTCAGTGCTGGCTCTCTGCTAGCTCAGTGCTGGCTCTCTGCTAGCTCAGTGCTGGCTCTCTGCTAGCTCAGTGCTGGCTCTCTGCTGGCTCAGTGCTGGCTCCCTGCTAGCTCAGTGCTGTCTCTCTGCTAGCTCAGTGCTGGGTCTCTACTGTCTCAGTGCTGTCTCTGCTGTCTTAGTGCTGGCTCTCTGCTGTCTCAGTGCTGGGTCTCTGCTGTCTCAGTGCTGGCTCTCTGCTGTCTCAGTGCTGGCTCTCTGCTGGCTCAGTGATGGCTTTCTGCTGTCTCAGTGCTGGCTCTCTGCTGTCTCAGTGCTGGCTCTCTGCTGTCTCAGTGCTGGGTCTCTACTGTCTCAGTGCTGGCTCTCTGCTGTCTCAGTGCTGGGTCTCCGCTGTCTCAGTGCTGGCTCTCTGCTGTCTCAGTGCTGGGTCTCTACTGTCTCAGTGCTGTCTCTCTGCTGTCTCAGTGCTGGCTCTCTGCTGTCTCAGTGCTGGCTCTCTGCTGGCTCAGTGATGGCTTTCTGCTGGCTCCCTGCTGGCTCCCTGCTGTCTCTCTTCTGTCTCTCTTCTGTCTCTCTTCTGACTCACTTCTGGCTCAGTGCTGGCTCCCTGCTGGCTCCCTGCTGTCTCTCTTCTGTCTCTCTTCTGTCTCTCTTCTGACTCACTTCTGGCTCAGTGCTGGCTCCCTGCTGGCTCTCTGCTGGTTCCCAGCTCTGTGTGTGTCCGTGTGTGAGTACTGGTTCCATGCTGGTGTTGGATGGATGGATGTTGTTGGGTAATAAATAAGTAAATTAATAAATAAACCTGCATCTTTGTCCCTCGCCAATGCCAGGTATGTCTTCTTAGGACTTGGTATGGACGTATTCTGTATGTATTTAGGATTAGTTTTTTTCCGATGCTTGGTTAGCAGTAGTGGTTAGCTTGGTTAGCATAGAAGTTAGCAGTAGTGGTTAGCTTGGTTAGCATAGTGTACTTGCATTATTGCTGTAGTGATGTTGCATCTACACTCTGGTCTGGGAATACGCATGTTGCAGTGCTTTAATGTAATATAAAGGGTACTGTATAGCAATAAGCAGGTTACAGTACTGTCAGTACTATCATGCCCGTTTCCTCATACCTGCTCAGGTTTTGACAGACGGTCGTCTCTAAAAAGCGAACTGACCTATAATTTGAGCTGGTATGTTAATTGGTTAGTGCAAAACTGGTGATGGACAAAGTCTTTATTGAAAGTATTTACTGTGACATGGAGGAGAGTGTTGGTTTCACAAGAGCCACAGTGCCTGCATTCTCCACCAAAACCCCACCGTGCCTGTCCCAGGGGCCTGTCCCACAGGCCTGCATAGAGGCCTGTCCCAGGGGCCTGTCCCACAGGCCTGCATAGAGGCCTGTCTCTTGGGGATCTCGAGAGCACAAGGGCCAGTGAATTAGGTGGTGTGTTCAGCATGAGCAGGGCCATGTGTGTTTGAGATGTAGATATAGCTCTTAGTGTGATCCGCACACAGACGGAATATCAGGGGGATGGGCCGTTTTAACTGCACAGTAATATGTCCAGTGTTAATTCAGCTGTAACAGAGTTTATATGAACCCAATGGGGACCATTTGTACACTGTTAGAGTTAATTTAACATCAGTCTTATTCCAGAGAAACCGTACAGCCCGGACCTTTGTGTTCACATTATTATATACATTATTATATACATTTTTATTATTAATGCATTTCATACCCTCGTTCTGTTTCAGTGGAACAACAGGATGTGGCGTCAAAGCGCAGCTCTGTTACAGTGATACCGTTTGTGTAGACATCAAAGCGCAGCTCTGTTACAGTGATACCGTTTGTGTAGACATCAAAGTGCAGCTCTGTTACAGTGATACCGTTTGTGTAGACATCAAAGTGCAGCTCTGTTATAGTGATACCGTTTGTGTAGACATCAAAGCGACGCTCTGTTATAGTGACGTCATTAAAATGACGTTTCCTGTTTTTGTAGCAGACTTGTCTCCTGAAACAGCTGCTGATTAAAACAAGGTCACAGTGTGAACATCAAGCAAGTGATCCATTAAATACTTATTTACTTGCAAGTGTGTGTGTGTGTGTGTGTGTGTGTGCCTGTGTGTGTGTCTGCAGTTGTGTGTGTGTGTGTGTGTGTGTGTGTGTGTGTGTGTTTTTGTGTGTGCGATAGAGAGTTTGTGAGAGTGTGTGCCTGTGTGCCTGTGTGTGTCTGCAGTTGTGTGTGTGTGTTTTTGACATGGTCCTCTTGTTAATCTATCACACAATGTCCCAGCATGCACTAGCATCTAACACTATCTACATTACATTACAGGCATTTAGCAGAGGCTCTTATCCAGAGCGACTTACACAACTTCTTATTACATTTATCCATTCATACAGCTGCATATATACTGAAGCAAGTCAGATTAAGTACTTTGCTCAAGGGTATAACGGCAGTGTCCTACCTGGGAATCGAACTTGCAACCTTTCGGTTACAAGTCAAGTTCCTTACCCATTATGCTACACTGCCGCCCAGCTGTCTATCTACACTGTCTATCTAAGACACAAAGCCATGTAAAATCATAATTAATAATGAACAGTGCATGTTTAGGGGAGAGCGAGCATCATTAATCATGTCATTACGCTCAAGACGATGGATGTTCTACGTGACGAGACGTGTGGCGCAGTCTGCAGGGCTCCCAGCTCTACCCTGTCTGGGTATGGGTTTCATCCCCCACCATGGAGCCTTCTCAGCTGGGGTACCAGCTCTATCGCTGCTTTCCCCCTGTCTGTACCCCTCTCTGCTTTCCCCCTGTCTGTACCCCTCTCTGCTTTCCCCCTGTCTGTACCCCTCTCTGCTTTCCCCCTGTCTGTACCCCTCTCTGTAACCCTCTCTACACCTGTCTGTACCCCTCTCTGCTCCTGTCTGTACCCCTCTCTGCTTTCCCCCTGTCTGTACCCCTCTCTGCTTTCCCCCTGTCTGTACCCCTCTCTGCTTTCCCCCTGTCTGTACCCCTCTCTGCTTTCCCCTTGTCTGTACCCCTCTCTGCTTTCCCCCTGTCTGTACCCCTCTATGTAACCCTCTCTACACCTGTCTGTACCCCTCTCTGCTCCTGTCTGTAACCCTCTCTGGTTTCCCCCTGTCTGTACCCCTCTCTGCTCCTGTCTGTACCCCTCTTCTCCCTATCTGACCCCATCTCTATTTGTACCCCTCTCTGCTTTCTCCCTGTCTGATCCCATCTGTATTTCTTACCCTATCTGGTATCCCCATCACTACGTCTTTCTTGCACAGGTGCCGTTCCAGTGTAAACGTTAATGAGAGTGGAATTAAAAGGCAAAATCTAAAACCTGGTAGTCTTGGGAAGAACAAGTGATGTTAAACTTTCCAGCAGACCCAGAAATGCAGAATTATATTTCATTTTTATTTCTGTATCTTCCCTCCAAATGGCATTTAAAAGGTTCTGCACTTTCCTGTCCCTCGAGGGCGCCCCTTTCTCACAGTAGCAAATACCTGCCTGCTCTGGTAGCACATCTTCCTTACTTTTAAACAAACAATGCCAGCCCGGGCCCGCCATTTGCCTACGAACAAGGATGGGCATTATATGTAGGTGATCTTTGTTCTGTTGGATGTAGGTGATCTTTGTTCTGTGGGATGTAGGTGATCTTTGTTCTGTTGGATGTAGGTGATCTTTGTTCTGTTGGATGTAGGTGATCTTTGTTCTGTTGGATGTAGGTGATCTTTGTTCTGTGGGATGTAGGTGATCTTTGTTCTGTTGGATGTAGGTGATCTTTGTTCTGTTGGATGTAGGTGATCTTTGTTCTGTTGGATATAGGTGATCTTTGTTCTGTTGGATGTTGGTGATCTTTGTTCTGTTGGATAGTATAGAATAGAATAACTTTTATTTCTCCGTTAGGGAACTTAAGTTGTAGTTTCCAGCAGTAAAAAAGACAGACAGTAGACACAAAAACAAACAAACATGTTAAATAAAGACATTCAATTGAATCAGATATTTCACATTATAGCGAAGGTATGTGTGGAGTCAGATATATTATGATTATGATTAAAATGACTATTATTAGTAGTATTATGATCAAAATATATTATATTATATAAAATGCATTAAATATGAATTATTTAGCATCAAAAGCAATCACAGTTCTTCATCTGCATTTATTGTTCTGAGATGTCCAATGTCATTAAGCCGTCTAACAGCTGTAGGGACAAAGCTGTTTCAGGCTCTTTTTGCTTTAAGGACCTTATTCTTCGACCTGATGGAAGAGTCTCAAAGAGAAAGTTCAGGAGATGAGATGGAAGGGCCTTAATCCTCTTTCCTTTTTTAATTGTACGCTCCTCATACAGATGTTTCAACGGTTTTTGTTGGTTCCCTATAATTTTAGTAGCCTGTACTGTCACCCTCTCCAGCTTCAGTTGCTTGACTTCACAATGAGCCAAAGCAAGCTGTTAGGCTAAAGGTCAGCACTGACTCTTGTTGCTGGACTTGCAGTTTAGAGTTTCCAGCCCTAATTTGATTAGCCACTGTTGCACAAGCATGCTGGGGGCTTATGGATCAGCTCAATTTGATTGATGAGCGCTTAAGAGATTATGTATGGGTACCCCCCCCCCCCCTCACACACACACACACACACACACACACACACACACACACACACACACACACACTCACACACACACACTCTCACTCACGCACAAGAATGGCTGCTTATCATTCTCTGACATCATCCCGCAGCTGAGAACTCTTTTTAAACAAGTTGTGGTTTTGCAGTACTTCTGGGGTGAGGATGGGTTTTCTGATTTTTAGAGCTGGGGGGGGGGGGTTTCCCTCAGTACCACTGAGTGACAGTTGTCATAGATACACACTCAGAAGAGATGCACACACAGGCTGCAGGCACCAACCGCTCCTGAAATATTTCCACTTTGGCTCAGGTTCAACTGACATTTCTCCGTAAAGGTGCAGTAGGCAAGATTTTTTTAATATCATTTTGGCGAAATTACTAAATTTGCTCTACATTCCAGCAGCTATCCATAAATCAAGTGTTTTGAGAAAAAATCCGGTTTCTGTGAGTGTCCTGGGCTCTGTATTAGGCTATCAAAAAATCTCAAGCCGGTCTTCCAAAAACCAACCAATATGTAGCTACCAATCAGCGCAACTATCTACAAGCAAAAGTTCCTCCTGGTACAATAACCCCCTCGCTGTCTGCCTGTCTCCGCGTGGGCACTGGAGCATAATTTTGTGGGAGGGGCTTAGAAGAGAGATAGGAAGGAGAAGAGCAAAAAGAGGAAGTCTTACCTCCTGTAGCTTTAACTTATTAACTCCTTAACAAATGAAGAGTAGCATTATTTGGATTAATGAGTGAACTCTGGTGATGGCTGATTGGCTGAACTCGACAAAATGTGCCTCTGAATATGAATACTGGAATGAGATCAAAACAGGCTTCCTGTTAAACAAGGTTTATTGTGAGAAATCTGAAAAGAGTCATTGTCCATCAACCCTTAATGTTCCAAGGGTAACGTTAAAATAAGTAGGTTTATAAAAACATGACATTCTAATTGTGATTGATTATTATTATTATTAGTAGTAGTAGTATTATTAACAATGATGATGTATTAATCTTTATGTAAATGTATGTGATTAAGGATATTTTTTTATGTAACTGCTTATCTGATTATCTTAATTTTTTTGTAGGTAAGTGCACCCTCTGCTGTGTGAAGGGTTTGAGTGGAGAATGTTTGATTGTGGCTGAAGTGTCTTCAGGGACCTTCCAGACATTAGTGGTAAGCGTTGAACCCCTCATCTCTGCTAGATGGGACTGTGTGCTTCATCACGCATTCTAAATATTATATACTGTTTGGTCAGGCAAAATAAATCTATGATGTCACATCTATGTGGTGGATCTACGATGTGGTGGATTTTTGATGTGATGGATCTTTGTGAAGTGTGATGGTGGATCTTTGATGAGATGGATCTTTGATGTGATAGATCTTTGTGAAGTGTGATGGTGGATCTTTGATGAGATGGATCTTTGATGTGATAGATCTTTGTGAAGTGTGATGGTGCATCTTTGATGAGATGGATCTTTGTGAAGTGTGATGGTGGATCTTTAATGAGATGGATCTTTGATGTGATAGATCTTTGTGAAGTGTGATGGTGGATCTTTAATGAGATGGATTTTTGATGTGATAGATCTTTGTGAAGTGTGATGGTGGATCTTTGATGAGATGGATCTTTGATGTGATAGATCTTTGTGAAGTGTGATGGTGCATCTTTGACATGATGGATCTCTGATGTGATGTGATCCAGCAATGAACAATAGATTTTGGCCAAAAACCTGGGGCCTCATTCATAAGAAAGTACTTGGATGCCATCTTTAACTTTCACGTAAACACATTTCTTTAAATGGACATAAGTATTATTTATAAAATTGGCTGTGCTTGTTTAAAATAGTGTACATTTGTCGTATGTACCTTCCGTCTATAAATCTCAAATGAACTTCAAATTGAACGCACGTGAATGAGCTCTGTAATTGCACCCTGGGGCTATCTGGTCACATACATTTAATAGAATGGCTCTGGGGAACCGATAGCGGCTCATTGTCTTGGGCAAAAAAAGGAAGACTTAAAATTCAATAATAATTCCTTTAAATTTTGAATGAAACCCATTTTGTAGGCTGATAACAACACCGATCATTTTCAACACCAATAAGCGTTCATGTGCGTCTTTAATAAGCGCTCACGTGCGTCTTTCAAAGAAAATGATTGGTTGTCTGCAGCTAATTTAAAATGCAGCAGCACACGTTTTTAACAAAGACAAGAAAGAATTAACAAATTAAACCTGTCCTAAAGTCATTACACTGGCATATTAAACCTGTCCTAAAGTCATTACACTGGCATATTAAACCTGTCCTAAAGTCATTACACTGGCATATTAAACCTGTCCTAAAGTCATTACACTGGCATATTAAACCTGTCCTAAAGTCATTACACTGGCATATTAAACCTGTCCTAAAGTCATTACACTGGCATATTAAACCTGTCCTAAAGTCATTACACTGGCATATTAAACCTGTCCTAAAGTCATTACACTGGCATATTAAACCTGTCCTAAAGTCATTACACTGGCATATTAAACCTGTCCTAAAGTCATTACACTGGCATATTAAACCTGTCCTAACGTCATTACACTGGCATATTAAACCTGTCCTAAAGTCATTACACTGGCATATTAAACCTGTCCTAAAGTCATTACACTGGCATATTAAACCTGTCCTAAAGTCATTACACTGGCATATTAAACCTGTCCTAAAGTCATTACACTGGCATATTAAACCTGTCCTAACGTCATTACACTGGCATATTAAACCTGTCCTAAAGTCATTACACTGGCATATTAAACCTGTCCTAACGTCATTACGCTGGCATATTAACCCTGTCCTAAAGTCATTACACTGGCATATTAAACCTGTCCTAAAGTCATTACACTGGCATATTAAACCTGTCCTAAATGCCATTACACTGGCATATTAAACCTGTCCTAAAGCCATTACACTGGCATATTAAACCTGTCCTAAAGTCATTACACTGGCATATTAAACCTGTCCTAAAGTCATTACACTGGCATATTAAACCTGTCCTAACGTCATTACACTGGCATATTAAACCTGTCCTAAAGTCATTACACTGGCATATTAAACCTGTCCTAACGTCATTACGCTGGCATATTAACCCTGTCCTAAAGTCATTACACTGGCATATTAAACCTGTCCTAAAGTCATTACACTGACATATTAAACCTGTCCTAAAGTCATTACACTGGCATATTAAACCTGTCCTAAAGTCATTACACTGGCATATTAAACCTGTCCTAAAGTCATTACACTGGCATATTAAACCTGTCCTAAAGTCATTACACTGGCATATTAAACCTGTCCTAAAGTCATTACACTGGCATATTAAACCTGTCCTAAAGTCATTACACTGGCATATTAAACCTGTCCTAAAGTCATTACACTGGCATATTAAACCTGTCCTAAAGTCATTACACTGGCATATTAAACCTGTCCTAACGTCATTACACTGGCATATTAAACCTGCCCTAAAGTCATTACACTGGCATATTAAACCTGTCCTAAAGTCATTACACTGGCATATTAAACCTGTCCTAAAGTCATTACACTGGCATATTAAACCTGTCCTAAAGCCATTACACTGGCATATTAAACCTGTCCTAAAGTCATTACACTGGCATATTAAACCTGTCCTAACATCATTACACTGGCATATTAAACCTGTCCTAAAGTCATTACACTGGCTACCTGTTAGGTCCAGAATTCATATTAAAATAGTTGTATTGGTTTACAAATCTCTTAATGGCCTAGCACCACAGTACATATGTGATATGCTCTTGGATTATTAGATCCCTTAGATAATCTGGCACAGGTCTTTTAATTATTCCAATAGTTAGAACTAATATTGTAGGGCAAGCAGCTTTTATGTACCCTCTCTTTGGAATAACCTGCCAGTTGACCTTAGAAATACGGAATCAGTAGAGTTTTAAGAAAAAATTTAAAAAATATCTAAAAGTGCAACTGTGCAGTGTGCTTCTATGGTCTGTGCAGTGTGCTTCTATGGTCTGTGCAGTGTGTT
The DNA here is from genome assembly GCA_022702515.1 of Ilyophis sp. 1 JC-2022. Classification (NCBI taxonomy): domain Eukaryota; kingdom Metazoa; phylum Chordata; class Actinopteri; order Anguilliformes; family Synaphobranchidae; genus Ilyophis; species Ilyophis sp. 1 JC-2022. The sequence goes on along the minus strand of CM040394.1, from coordinate 171,524 downwards.
TCTATGGTCTGTGCAGTGTGCTTCTATGGTCTGTGCAGTGTGTTTCTATGGTCTGTGCAGTGTGTTTCTATGGTCTGTGCAGTGTGCTTCTATGGTCTGTGCAGTGTGCTTCTATGGTCTGTGCAGTGTGCTTCTATGGTCTGTGCAGTGTGCTTCTATGGTCTGTGCAGTGTGCTTCTATGGTCTGTGCAGTGTGCTTCTATGGTCTGTGCAGTGTGTTTCTATGGTCTGTGCAGTGTGTTTCTATGGTCTGTGCAGTGTGCTTCTATGGTCTGTGCAGTGTGTTTCTATGGTCTGTGCAGTGTGTTTCTATGGTCTGTGCAGTGTGTTTCTATGGTCTGTGCAGTGTGTTTCTAGGGAAAATAGAATTGTATTACTTGGACTTGGAATAACATCCAAAGCTTTTAAAAATAAATTAAACATGATTATTCTATTGGATTAATGAATTACCCTTGTGCACTTTTTGTGGAGGTTATAATTGTTTTACTTATGGTGGCTGCTGTCATTGTCATGTTTTCCTCCAAAATACATTTTATTTTAAGGGATTCCCTGGTTAAATAAATGTTATTATTTATTTGTTTAAAGTACTTTGCTCAAGGGTACAGCAGTACCCCCTTTGGAGATATTTCAACTATGAATAGAAATGAATCATTGTGATATTGACGGGTATCATATGACCGACCATAAAGGGCATTTATTAATGACCATTAATGATCGTGGAGTAGATGCTTCGGCGGTGAATAGAAATGCATTGTTATGACGTTGAAGTGTTGCTGTGTGAATGAGCAGGAGTGTTTTTATCCACCGTTAACGAGGCTGAAACGGATAATTCAGTCAGGAGTGAATTAGTTGTGTTAAAATTGAAGCACATTGGCAGTTCATCACACAAAATGTCCCACCTGTTCTGCTGCCACAGTTCAGGCAGAATACTGCATATTTCTCTCAGTCCTGGAGAGATGAAGAGGTGCTGTGTTTCCGTAGAGTAATTATCTGGTAACTGTGAGATTTCTCCCTACTGTACAGCGTGTGTTTAACGGGTGTAATCTGGCTGTTTGTTTAGTTATGGCTCTGTGGGAACAGCAGGGAGCTGTTAGATATTTTCCTACAGTACAGTGTGTGTGTAACAGGTGTAATCTGGCTGTTTGTGTATTTATGGTATGGAGCTGTGCACATGGGCACCATTAAGCCCTTATGGAGGGGATTACAGGGGGATCAGAAGGGGGCCAACCCTCAGATGGGTGAGAATGGGGGGGTCCTCTCAGGCAGTTTCCCACAGACCCGCCCCTCCCCACCCACCCTGCCTGTCTCACCTGCAGACACCACACCCCCTTAGAGGAGGGGGATTATGCTGCTGATGTCATAAAGGCTTACACCCATCAGAGCTGGCCTGAGCCCATTTATCCACCACCATGGGGGGGAACTGGCAACCAAATGGCACAAATATTTACACTGCTGCTGCACAGTGATGTGGGCCTGGCTGCTGCTGCACAGTGATGTGGGCCTGGCTGCTGCTGCACAGTGATGTGGGCCTGGCTGCTGCTGCACAGGGATGTGGGCCTCGCTGCTGCTGCACAGGGATGTGGGCCTGGCTGCTGCTGCACAGGGATGTGGGCCTGGCTGCTGCTGCACAGTGATGTGGGCCTGGCTGCTGCTGCACAGTGATGTGGGCCTGGCTGCTGCTGCACAGGGATGTGGGCCTGGCTGCTGCTGCACAGGGATGTGGGCCTCGCTGCTGCTGCACAGTGATGTGGGCCTGGCTGCTGCTGCACAGTGATGTGGGCCTGGCTGCTGCTGCACAGTGATGTGGGCCTGGCTGCTGCTGCACAGGGATGTGGGCCTCGCTGCTGCTTTAGAGTTATAGATAGTTATCTCCCTCTTCACTTGTTTCTACCTATCAGACAACAAATAGGCCAGAACCACGCTTCAGAACTTAAAGCTGTTTACAAGAATTTCTCATGTTGCATAGTGATTTACTAACAGCAGAGTTGGGAGAGATTCACTAACAGCAGTTAAGCTAATGTTTAATGCAACAGTTACATTTAATGAAAACTTTTTTTAAAATTATTTATTTTTTCTCTAACGGCCACAGTCCCTCCACTCTGCCAGGGTACCCCCACTCCAACAGGATATATCCCCCAACAGTCTCTGTGCGGTGGAGAATGTGTTTGTTTAACCAGGGAAGAGCGCAGGTTGGGGCTGCCAGTGGAAGATAATCCACCAAATTACAGCAGGGGGAAATATGGTGAAGAGGATTTGTGTGTACGTCACTGTTCTGTGATCAGTTATTGTTCACATGTGTGATGCGGACGAAGGCCTTTAGTCTCTGAAAGAGGCTTTCCACCAATGCGGGCCCATGTGACTGGAGAAACGTGACCAACCCCCGCCTGTCAGGGTCCTACAGTCATGTAAACAATTAAGTACACCCTCAGACGGTAGTCAGTTTTTTTGACATATCTGGACACAAGTTTATTTTATTTGAATTTAAACCATATTGATTTATTACGGTAAACTAATTCAACAAATTATGCTAAAAAAAGTAACTTTAGAATAACTTAACCTCTTGGTGCAAATGGCATATTTGGTCAATCTTGGGGGTACTCTGTTTAAGGCTTTATAACTCCAGGTGTGAGCATCACATAAACTTGGTAAATGGCTTAAATGAAACAAAACCGGTGTACCATTTTTTGTACAAACTTTGATTTGTTTATTTTCATAATTTAAGTCAAAATAAAGTGCCGGAAATGCAAGCAAAACTTAGCAAAAAATGCAACAAAATATGTATTTCTTCAAAATACTGAGAGCTACATAAGTGAAACAGGTAAAACTACACATTTCCTGGATCATAAACTCCTTGTCCACAAGCATTCAATAATCGCAGGGTGATATACAGAACTACTAAAGATCTATGACACGAAATGTAAGCAGTGTAGCCTGATGTACCCAGGGTCTCCAAACCTATCCAAATTGGCTAAAATGTGAATAGCTGTAAATCTTAAACTAATCATACATTTCAGTGCAAATCAACCGTTTTGACTCATTTAACTCACCTTTTTATCATTTTCATGTGGGAATTATTTATGGATCAGTACAGGGGGGTGGATATCTAGGTGTCCAATAACCTACCCAAAACCTCTCCGAGAAATTATTAAAAAGCCTTTTGTCCTTTATAAAGCATATACATTTTCCCTTACAATCACTTAATGGATGAAAACATTGATATTGCACAGTTTCAGTTCAGTGTTTGATGCCAAGTGTGCCATTTTTTCACCATTATCCTTCATATACTGCTTCATCCTGTGCGGTGCCTTCGTGGCCAACATGCACTCATCAATGGCACGGTCTTCAGTATGCTGTAAGGATCTGGTCCTGCAGTGGCTTCACTCTGAACAGTAGAGGGCACTGCTGGAGTGGCAGAGGTGGAGGGTCAAGCATGTTATAGGAACAAATTACATAATGCAGAAGCATTATAACACTGTGGTACACACAGCTAAATATGAAATCATTCACTCTTGTACTTCAGTAAACACTTTCTTCTGTATGCTACATTATTTTGTTGCGTGCTCTAGGATGGCATTACTCTGTAGTGTGTTTCACAACTGTTGCTTATTTATTTTATTTATTTATTTTACATTCATCTTGCACACATCTGGACACAGTAAATTTGAATACATATTTTCCATTCCCTAAGTGAAAAGCATCACCCATGGATATACTAATACCCCATAGAGTACATTATGCACAAAGAAATTACAATACAATAAAATAATATCGGAAAACACTACCAATGTTCTAGCTTCACGGCAAATCGAGGCATAAAATATAACGTACGACTGAGCAACCAAACAGAACAGCGCTAAAATAATCAATTTCATTGTGAATGCTATGAATTCTAACAAAGCAGCCCACCACGAGCCACTACGCGAACTGCACGAACACAATAGTATCAATACATTACATTACATTAGTTATTTGGCAGACGCGTTTATCCAAAGCGACGTACAATAAGTGCATATTGAAGGTCATAGACACAATCTACGTAGCAAAGCCAAGAAAGCGCTACTTTCTGACAACGTAGAAGCTATCGCTAGTCATCAACCGAATACAGTCAGCTATACATTCTAAGTCACGAAAGCGCTACTTTCTGACAACGTAGAAGCTATCGCTAGTCATCAACCGAATACAGTCAGCTATACATTCTAAGTCACGAAAGCGCTACTTTCTCACAACGTAGAAGCTATCGCTAGTCATCAACCGAATAGTCAGCTATACATTCTAAGTCACGAAAGCGCTACTTTCTCACAACGTAGAAGCTATCGCTAGTCATCAACCGAATACAGTCAGCTATACATTCTAAGTCACGAAAGCGCTACTTTCTCACAACGTAGAAGCTATCGCTAGTACTCAACAGAATACAGTCAGCTATACATTCTAAGCAATGAGATAGCTAAATAGAAAATAAAAAATAAACGGAAAGAACGTACTATATAATTTGCCTTATACATGTCGTTATTCAAGGTGGAGTCTGAAAAAGTGTGTTTTCAAATATGTTCAGCATTATTAGCAGGCTAACAGTGGTCTATTACGACCGATGCAAATACAAAAATAACGAAAATATAGCACGCAGTGGAAAAACGAATGTATATAATCAAAATATTACAAGCAGTAATACTTACATGTCGAGGAGGATATCTTCCCCATATTGATAGGCACCTCTTCCACAGAATCTATGCTACAGGGATTAGAAGAATCTCTGTTGCTGTCCTCTTCTAACCGACTTCGGAGGAAAATTGCTAAAAAAGTCACTTCAAAGGTGCGCGCAGTTTTATCGCGTAATACCAAATGCGTCAAACCAAATGCGTCATCTGCACATGCCTGCGTAAAATTGTCGTGATATAACAAGTATTGCAGTTACGCTCGCCCTTAAATAGTTAATCCAAGCTTTCAATTACACATGTAAATTACTTTTGGGGAAGTTTATCGTGCCTTCTATTGGATAAAACCATTGTCGATCAAACCAGAATAAAATTGAAAGCGTCACGACAGTCCAATCAGGAAGTAAGTTTTACGCAGAGCTAGTTTTGGTTGTGTAATCGTGTTAAAATGCGCTGTGTATTTTTCAAACGGATTGTCCAAGACAATAAATGACCACGGAATCTTGAAAGGGATATATCTACGCTTAAATCCATGGTAGGATTGCACATGAATTCCATATTTAATCGCAGATATTGATAGTAGAATGGCATTGTATGATTAGAGAATGATTCCACTTGTTTATGTAGGTATTGATTGAGCAGCGATTTGCACCGCTGTATTTGCATAAGGTGGGTTTATCTGGTTGCTATGACGGTATTCTAATATTATATGATGAATACATATATTTATGAACTCCAACATAGACGCTATTGCCCACTATGTCACGCATGGCTAGGTATAGGCTGGGTGGGGAGTGCTTGTTAAATGGACTTGCTACGGAAAGATAGTGACACTTAGAAACTAAGCATTGGCCAGAAATCGTCTACCAATAAAGTTAAAATACCGCGTTTGGGTTTTCCACTAATAGTTTGGCTGCAGGAGCAACGCGTGTCTCAGTTGCGTAAAACGGGCTCGCCGGCGAGCCTACCTAGACTATCAGAGCTAAGGGGTTACGCAATTGAAATGAACATACTGTAAACCCCTGCCTTTACTATCAAATACACCCCTGCCTTTACTATCAAATACACCCCTGGCTTTACTATCAAATACACCCCTGCCTTTACTATCAAATACACCCCTGGCTTTACTATCAAATACACCCCTGGCTTTACTATCAAATACACCCCTGCCTTTACTATCAAATACACCCCTGCCTTTACTATCAAATACACCCCTGCCTTTACTATCAAATACACCCCTGGCTTTACTATTAAATACACCCCTGCCTTTACTATCAAATACACCCCTGGCTTTACTATCAAATACACCCCTGCCTTTACTATCAAATACACCCCTGCCTTTACTATCAAATACACCCCTGACTTTACTATCAAATACACCCCTGGCTTTACTATCAAATACACCCCTGCCTTTGCTATCAAATACACCCCTGCCTTTACTATCAAATACACCCCAAACCAGTGGGGTGTGTGGGACGGCTTGCAGAGGTAACGTAGTGGGGTGTGTGTGTGGGACGGCTTGCAGAGGTAACGCAGTGGGGTGTGTGTGTGGGACGGCTTGCAGAGGTAACGCAGTGGTCTGTGCAGTGTGTTTCTATGGTCTGTGCAGTGTGTTTCTATGGTCTGTGCAGTGTGTTTCTATGGTCTGTGCAGTGTGCTTCTATGGTCTGTGCAGTGTGTTTCTATGGTCTGTGCAGTGTGTTTCTAGGGAAAATAGAATTGTATTACTTGGACTTGGAATAACATCCAAAGCTTTTAAAAATAAATTACCCTTGTGCACTTTTTGTGGAGGTTATAATTGTTTTACTTATGGTGGCTGCTGTCATTGTCATGTTTTCCTCCAAAATACATTTTATTTTAAGGGATTCCCTGGTTAAATAAATGTTATTATTTATTTGTTTAAAGTACTTTGCTCAAGGGTACAGCAGTACCCCCTTTGGACATATTTCAACTATGAATAGAAATGAATCATTGTGATATTGACGGGTATCATATGACCGACCATAAAGGGCATTTCTTAATGACCATTAATGATCGTGGAGTAGATGCTTCGGCAGTGAATAGAAATGCATTGTTATGACGTTGAAGTGTTGCTGTGTGAATGAGCAGGAGTGTTTTTATCCACCGTTAACGAGGCTGAAACGGATAATTCAGTCAGGAGTGAATTAGTTGTGTTAAAATTGAAGCACATTGGCAGCTCATCACACAAAATGTCCCACCTGTTCTGCCACAGTTCAGGCAGAATACTGCATATTTCTCTCAGTCCTGGAGAGATGAAGAGGTGCTGTGTTTCCGTAGAGTAATTATCTGGTAACTGTGAGATTTCTCCCTACTGTACAGCGTGTGTTTAACGGGTGTAATCTGGCTGTTTGTTTAGTTATGGCTCTGTGGGAACAGCAGGGAGCTGTTAGATATTTTCCTACAGTACAGTGTGTGTGTAACAGGTGTAATCTGGCTGTTTGTGTATTTATGGTATGGAGCTGTGCACATGGGCACCATTAAGCCCTTATGGAGGGGATTACAGGGGGATCAGAAGGGGGCCAACCCTCAGATGGGTGAGAATGGGGGGGTCCTCTCAGGCAGTTTCCCACAGACCCGCCCTCCCCCACCCACCCTGTCTCACCTGCAGACACCACACCCCCTTAGAGGAGGGGGATTATGCTGATGTCATAAAGGCTTACACCCATCAGAGCTGGCCTGAGCCCATTATCCCACCACCATGGGGGGGAACTGGCAACCAAATGGCACAAATATTTACACTGCTGCTGCACAGTGATGTGGGCCTGGCTGCTGCTGCACAGTGATGTGGGCCTGGCTGCTGCTGCACAGTGATGTGGGCCTGGCTGCTGCTGCACAGTGATGTGGGCCTCGCTGCTGCTGCACAGTGATGTGGGCCTGGCTGCTGCTGCACAGTGATGTGGGCCTGGCTGCTGCTGCACAGTGATGTGGGCCTGGCTGCTGCTGCACAGTGATGTGGGCCTGGCTGCTGCTGCTGCACAGTGATGTGGGCCTGGCTGCTGCTGCACAGTGATGTGGGCCTGGCTGCTGCTGCAACGTGCAGAGGTAACGCAGTGGGGTGTGTGTGTGGGACGGCTTGCAGAGGTAACGCAGTGGGGTGTGTGTGTGGGACGGCTTGCAGAGGTAACGCAGTGGGGTGTGTGGGACGGCTTGCAGAGGTAACGCAGTGGGGTGTGTGGGACGGCTTGCAGAGGTAACGCAGTGGGGTGTGTGTGTGGGACGGCTTGCAGAGGTAACGCAGTGGGGTGTGTGTGGGACGGCTTGCAGAGGTAACGCAGTGGGGTGTGTGGGACGGCTTGCAGAGGTAACGCAGTGGGGTGTGTGGGACGGCTTGCAGAGGTAACGCAGTGGAGTGTGTGTGTGGGACGGCTTGCAGAGGTAACGCAGTGGGGTGTGTGGGACGGCTTGCAGAGGTAACGCAGTGGTGTGTGTGTGTGGGACGGCTTGCAGAGGTAACGCAGTGGGGTGTGTGGGACGGCTTGCAGAGGTAACGCAGTGGGGTGTGTGTGTGGGACGGCTTGCAGAGGTAACGCAGTGGGGTGTGTGGGACGGCTTGCAGAGGTAACGCAGTGGGGTGTGTGGGACGGCTTGCAGAGGTAACGCAGTGGGGTGTGTGGGACGGCTTGCAGAGGTAACGCAGTGGGGTGTGTGTGTGGGACGGCTTGCAGAGGTAACGCAGTGGGGTGTGTGGGACGGCTTGCAGAGGTAACGCAGTGGGGTGTGTGGGACGGCTTGCAGAGGTAACGCAGTGGGGTGTGTGTGGGACGGCTTGCAGAGGTAACGCGGTGGGGTGTGTGTGTGGGACGGCTTGCAGAGGTAACGCAGTGGGGTGTGTGGGACGGCTTGCAGAGGTAACGCAGTGGGGTGTGTGTGTGGGACGGCTTGCAGAGGTAACGCAGTGGGGTGTGTGGGACGGCTTGCAGAGGTAACGCAGTGGGGTGTGTGGGACGGCTTGCAGAGGTAATGCAGTGGGGTGTGTGGGACGGCTTGCAGAGGTAACGCAGTGGGGTGTGTGTGTGGGACGGCTTGCGGAGGTAACGCAGTGGAAGCAGAGATCCTCAGGATTTTCTGGTTCAGGCTTGGTTCTGCTATCCTGACCTTCATGGGAGGTTAATTCTACCACTGGGGGGCAGTAGATAGTACAGACAGACTGGGGAGAAGCATCCACACATGGAGGGAGAACCAGACCCCTCATAGTTATGGAGAGAAGTAGAAAGATATATTTTACTGTAGTATATTTTACAAAATCCTGCACCCACACCAGCCCTTTTCTGATGAGACTGGACACCCTGTGCTAAAGAGTTCAAATAAAGGCCTGTTTCAGTAGCTCATATAAATTGGTAAAGGCCTGTTTCAGTAGCTCATATAAATTGGTAAAGGCCTGTTTCAGTAGCTCATATAAATTGGTCAAGGCCTGTTTCAGTAGCTCATATAAATTGGTAAAGGCCTGTTTCAGTAGCTCATATACATTGGTAAAGGCCTGTTTCAGTAGCTCATATAAATTGGTAAAGGCCTGTTTCAGTAGCTCATATAAATGGGTAAAGGCCTGTTTCAGTAGCTCATATAAATTGGTAAAGGCCTGTTTCAGTAGCTCATATACATCTGTAAAGGCCTGTTTCAGTAGCTCATATAAATTGGTAAAGGCCTGTTTCAGTAGCTCATATACATTGGTAAAGGCCTGTTTCAGTAGCTCATATAAATTAGTAAAGGTCTGTTTCAGTAGCTCATATACATTGGTAAAGGCCTGTTTCAGTAGCTCATATAAATAGGTAAAGGCCTGTTTCAGTAGCTCATATAAATTGGTAAAGGCCTGTTTCAGTAGCTCATATACATCTGTAAAGGCCTGTTTCAGTAGCTCATATACATTGGTAAAGGCCTGTTTCAGTAGCTCATATACATTGGTAAAGGCCTGTTTCAGTAGCTCATATACATTGGTAAAGGTCTGTTTCAGTAGCTCATATACATTGGTAAAGGCCTGTTTCAGTAGCTCATATAAATAGGTAAAGGCCTGTTTCAGTAGCTCATATACATTGGTAAAGGTCTGTTTCAGTAGCTCATATACATTGGTAAAGGCCTGTTTCAGTAGCTCATATACATTGGTAAAGGCCTGTTTCAGTAGCTCATATAAATGGGTAAAGGCCTGTTTCAGTAGCTCATATAAATTGGTAAAGGCCTGTTTCAGTAGCTCATATACATTGGTAAAGGCCTGTTTCAGTAGCTCATATACATTGGTAAAGGCCTGTTTCAGTAGCTCATATAAATTGGTAAAGGCCTGTTTCAGTAGCTCATATAAATTGGTAAAGGCCTGTTTCAGTAGCTCATATAAATTGGTAAAGGCCTGTTTCAGTAGCTCATATAAATTGGTAAAGGCCTGTTTCAGTAGCTCATATAAATTGGTAAAGGCCTGTTTCAGTAGCTCATATAAATTGGTAAAGGCCTGTTTCAGTAGCTCATATAAATTGGTAAAGGCCTGTTTCAGTAGCTCATATAAATTGGTAAAGGCCTGTTTCAGTAGCTCATATAAATTGGTAAAGGCCTGTTTCAGTAGCTCATATAAATTGGTAAAGGCCTGTTTCAGTAGCTCATATAAATTGGTAAAGGCCTGTTTCAGTAGCTCATATAAATTGGTAAAGGCCTGTTTCAGTAGCTCATATAAATTGGTAAAGGCCTGTTTCAGTAGCTCATATAAATTGGTAAAGGCCTGTTTCAGTAGCTCATATAAATTGGTAAAGGCCTGTTTCAGTAGCTCATATAAATTGGTAAAGGCCTGTTTCAGTAGCTCATATAAATTGGTAAAGGCCTGTTTCAGTAGCTCATATAAATTGGTAAAGGCCTGTTTCAGTAGCTCATATAAATTGGTAAAGGCCTGTTTCAGTAGCTCATATAAATTGGTAAAGGCCTGTTTCAGTAGCTCATATACATTGGTAAAGGCCTGTTTCAGTAGCTCATATACATTGGTAAAGGCCTGTTTCAGTAAGCTCATATACATTGGTAAAGGCCTGTTTCAGTAGCTCATATACATTGGTAAAGGCCTGTTTCAGTAGCTCATATACATTGGTAAAGGCCTGTTTCAGTAGCTCATATACATTGGTAAAGGCCTGTTTCAGTAGCTCATAGACATTGGTAAAGGCCTGTTTCAGTAGCTCATATACATTGGTAAAGGCCTGTTTCAGTAGCTCATATAAATTAGTAAAGGTCTGTTTCAGTAGCTCATATAAATTGGTAAAGGCCTGTTTCAGTAGCTCATATAAATTGGTAAAGGCCTGTTTCAGTAGCTCATATAAATTGGTAAAGGCCTGTTTCAGTAGCTCATATACATTGGTAAAGGCCTGTTTCAGTAGCTCATATACATTGGTAAAGGCCTGTTTCAGTAAGCTCATATACATTGGTAAAGGCCTGTTTCAGTAGCTCATATACATTGGTAAAGGCCTGTTTCAGTAAGCTCATATACATTAGTAAAGGTCTGTTTCAGTAGCTCATATAAATTGGTAAAGGCCTGTTTCAGTAGCTCATAGACATTGGTAAAGGCCTGTTTCAGTAGCTCATATACATTGGTTAAGGCCTGTTTCAGTAGCTCATATACATTGGTAAAGGCCTGTTTCAGTAGCTCATATACATTGGTAAAGGCCTGTTTCAGTAGCTCATATACATTGGTAAAGGCCTGTTTCAGTAGCTCTTTTGTATCTGAGCTAAGCTTGCGCTCGGTCGTTTCTTACATGTCACATTTTGCTTGAAGGAATTAAAATGAATAGTTTAGACTTTAATGTCAGTCACATTACACCAAATTACATGTTCAAATCACAACTTCAGACAGTTGTTCAGACAGTACCTCTTTGGAGGTACCTCTACGTCATATGGATAATTGTTGTCGCCCACAATGGAAACAACCAGCACCTGATTGGTTAGACCCACTACCTTACTTTCGTTTCGGCGCCACGTTTTTAAACCAGAACAGCGTCCTGTTCAACTCTCTTATTCCACCTAAATAGTCCACTAAAATATGTTTCTCAAAATATTTGAGAAATAGACCATGCAGTTACTGAATCTTGATTAATATTTGATGTGCGACATCAAGTTTGACAGTTTTATCCGAGTTATACGAAATAATTTGTACAATGTAGCTACTCCGCCCCCACCCCTCTCCCTCGCTCACCCCACAAAGTATTTTTTAATTGTGTAGTAGGCACAGACCGGCTGAGACAGTGGGTGAACTTACTCTTTAAGGTTATAACAACAGTGTATAAGTGATGTGTATTCCTTAAGGTTATAACAGCAGTGTATAAGTACTGTGTATTTCTTAAGGTTATAACAGCAGTGCATAAGCACTATGTATTCCTTAAGGTTATAACAGCAATGTATAAGTACTGTGTACCCCTTAAGGTTATAACAGCAGTGTATACGTACTGTGTATTTCTTAAGGTTATAACAGCAGTGCATAAGCACTATGTATTCCTTAAGGTTATAACAGCAATGTATAAGTACTGTGTGCCCCTTAAGGTTATAACAGCAGTGTAATGTGTATTCCTTAAGGTTATAACAGCAGTGTATAAGTACTGTGTACCCCTTAAGGTTATAACAGCAGTGTATAAATACTGTGTATTTATAGGGCCATGTTGAGGTGTTGTTCAAGGTTTTGTTGTCATTTGAGGGGTTTAATGGAGGGTTAACCTCTCATGGCTCAGTTTTTATTACCCTATTTTAAAATGACCTTTGCATTCCTGAGAGAAACAGCGTGACTTTGCTCACCCCAGAGGTCAAGCTGAAAATCACTGCCAAACCTGATTTGGTGGCCAGTGAAGCTACTGGAGCAAACGCTTTACATGCATTTGAATTCAGAAGAATGCATTGCTGAACTTCAAAGATCTCACACAGTTTTAAAAGCACAAAACATGATAAATTGGTCTCATTATCCACATTGATTTGGGCTGAGGGCACAATCCTGTTCAGTTTTCAGAAGAACATGCTGTTCATGGTTTAGTTAATGAATTAGTGACGTTACAAAGAAATACACACATACTGTCTTCTGCTCAGTGTTTCGCTGATAACATATGATCTATGGGCAGAAATTAGTACCAGGACATATTTAATTTGAATTGCATAACTTTCCACTGCAGTAATTTGAATTTGTGAAGTACTATATATAAAAATCTAATTTGAATTGCATAACTTAAATTTGTATTTCAGTATTTGAAATTGACTGTAATGGTTTGAATTAAAATTTCATTGCATTCAATTTTCAATATTAATTTAAGTTAAAAAACCTTTTCAAACTCAGTTAAAATTTTCTGCAAAACACACATATCAGTAAACATCATCTTCTAGATACTGCGGCTATCAACTCTCGGAGGTCAGACACACATAAGAAAGTGAAATGAAGCTACGCTGCATGTCAATGAGTTTAAAACCAGCCTGTGGTGGAGATTAGGCAGAGTCTGTAACTAAAGCTCACAGCACAGCGAGGCGTGTTGCTTTATAGTGTAAACATACAACACACTACCAACACGGTCCCTGAAGGAGAGCTGCTGGGATAGTGTTGCATGCTGGGAGTGTTGCATGCCACGACAGTGTTGATCTGAGGCTTTCTGCCTTGTACAGTTTCTGCAGCGCAGCCAAACTTAAACCACAGCAGTTAACTTCAGCCTGAAAATGTTTCTGCTGAGATGGGGAGACTACAGAGACAGAAAGGGGAGAACTCACCTTCCGTTACCCAGTTGTTTATTTTGGCCATTCGTCAAAAATGGCACATGCAAATAATAGCACATGCACAAATTTACCAAACCAAGAAAAATAAATTATTTTTATGAATTACAAGTGGAAAAAGATGTAGATTGCTCCATTAATCAGAAATGTTGTAGTGCCCTTGATAAGTTGGATATGAATAGACTGCCCTCTAGTGGAAATTGTAAAAAATCATAGGAAAATATATACAATTAATTAAAATAAATAATTAAAATCTAAATAAAATGTTGCTGGCCCTGCTTTTGTGTTTGGGAGCAGTAGGCTAATACCAAAACAGTGCCAAGTGAGAGTGTAAGAGAGAGCAAAAGCTTCTCTCCATTAGTGTATCTCATAGCCTTTAAACAGCACCCTTAAATCATATTTAATTACATCATATATTTTGCATTGTATATATATATATACATGGCAGTTTACCTGAATAGTATGTGCTTGTCCTTTTTTAAAAGGTTTGCAAGATTTTAAGCCTATATTTTGGTTTTTGTAATTGCTGGTTTGAACAGGGTACTGTAAATGGCCTATAATGGTGTATTTTAAAATTGTCATAATTAAATGTCATTTTATGTCCTCAGGGAAAAATCTTAGCTTTTTCACTGTACCAGGTTAAAGGGGAAGTTCACCCAGACATTTTAATTAGATGTTTCTACATACCCGGAGTATATATATCTACATACCCGGAGTGCTATAAATCCATCCAGGTAGTTTCGCTGAGGACTTGCACACGTTTTTTTCAAAAACTACATTCTACCGAAGTACGCCAACTGTGTATCTGGAGGATAGATGCCACTCCGGGTATGTAGAAACACATAAAGATTACATTTTTGGGTGAACTGCCCCTTTAAAAGATAGTTTAGGGTCCTGGATTACAATTACCTTTTTCCCACAGATGTCGCCACTACAGCATAGGCAACATTGTGTTAGCGTATGCTGCCCTCTTATGGAAACAGTGAAGTACTGCATTAATCCAACACATGCTCATTTCTTTAAAACTAATGAGGACATTCCGATTTACTTCATTTAAAAATATTTTACAAAATAATGATTATGTTTGTGTAAGGTTATGTCAGAATGAAACTTTGCTCTGCTTATTGGCATGGTGGTCGATTGAATGCGACAGCAAGTCCTACAATGCTAGGGAAAGACCAAACCCGGAAGTCAGTTAGCATTTTGAAATGCTCTAGTTAAACTAGCTGCACTTAGGACGTATCTAGTATTGGAGCAGCTGGCTAGTATCTAGGCTATCGTGGTAGCTAGCTAACTTAACTCATATGGCCAGCCAGCTAAAACATTGGTCAGCTAGTTCGGACTAATTTAAGGTAGCTGTGGAAGTCAAAATAACTGTTAAATTAAAACAGCTCGCCGTAAGCTATCGTTAGCTTGCTAGCTAAATGTTAAAACGACTTACCATTAGCTATCGTTAGCTTGCTAGCTAAATGTTAAAACGACTTACCATTAGCTATCGTTAGCTTGCTAGCTAAATGTTAAAACGACTTACCATTAGCTATCGTTAGCTTGCTAGCTAAATGTTAAAACGACTTACCATTAGCTATCGTTAGCTTGCTAGCTAAATGTTAAAACGACTTACCATTCGTTAGCTTGCTAGCTAAATGTTAAAACGACTTACCATTAGCTATCGTTAGCTTGCTAGATAAATGTTAAAACGACTTACCATTAGCTATCGTTAGCTTGCTAGATAAATGTTAAAACGACTTACCATTAGCTATCGTTAGCTTGCTAGCTAAATGTTAAAACGACTTACCATTAGCTATCGTTAGCTTGCTAGCTAGCTAACCCAGCAGTGCCAAACATGGCAGTGTTGCCAAATCAGACAAAGACAAAGCTAATCAACCTCCCTGTCAAAAACACGCCCAAACAAATGGGGGAGTAGGGCGATTGTGGATGGGAGGGGGTGGAATAGCTACATGAATATCTAAATTGATAAGATAGCTAATGTCTTTGAACAATATAGCGCCCAGACTTTTTTTTAAAACAACCCAAAAAAAACTGCAACCTGTGACATCAGAAAGGACAAGCCTAAATTGCGTAGGCTATGTATATAAGCAGCCTGGCAGCTCTGGATTTGGGTTTGCTCCAGGAGATAGCAAATAGGCTACAAAGCATTCCCTGGGGCCTAGTTGCACACAGGCTCGAAAATCTGTTCAGTGGTGGTGAGTGTCGTTGGCTGAATGTGACCGATTGCTGTAGTAATGTAGTTCACGTTAGCATAACGTTATAGTTCTACTTATAGCTTAATTGCGTGTGTGGGGATTATCTTGATTAACAAAACGTGAAAATATTATTGGCTTATATTAACCACAGACCTTATATTCACCACAACCTCAAAATCCATATGGGAAAAAAGCTTTGGGAATCTGCCGAGGGAACTCATGCCCGGCCTACAAAAATACGTCATGAGCTCCATTGTCCCGCACCCTCCTATTCCTGCCGGAAGCTCTTATGATGATATTATTGCATTGTATGGACCAAACTTTGATATATATATATATATGTGATACAAAGTCCATTATATACTCACCACCGCGTTTAAATCTAATTTGAATCGTATAATTAACGGAGTTTGAGAAAACATACTACCCAGAATCCCTGGTCGTACATCGCCGGCTCCCGCTTTTGCTAGCTAACAAAGTAGCTACTGGCCGCTCTGCTAGCGAAAATGGCGGTTCAATGGCTATCACTTTGTCTTATTATGGAAGTGAAACTAAGAGTATCACCAAGGGCGAGAATCACTATCAGTCTGGCCATGTCGAAAGTGTCAGCTTTATGGCTTTCGCTCCAGCAGTGGTGGTGAGCGAGTGAGTAGCCCGGATGTTGTAGACGTTTTAGTTTTTTTTAGTTTTTTTAAACGTGTCTGTTGTTTATTTGTTGGATATAATTTCGAATGACCAATTTTATAAATTATTTAAGTTGTTTTGAACGTGTAGCTGTCTGAATATAGAAGAAAAAAATTCAGTCCATTGACTCCCATTGTATTTCTTCTAAAAAAGTGGCGCTGTCACAACAAATTTGATCCGGGCTGCAAAATTGATCCGGGTGACGTCTTCACATTCTGAAACAGCTGTTAAAACCCACCCTGTGACGTACTTGACATTCTAAAACAGCGTCTGTTGCTATAACGACGCTGCCTGCTCGCTAGGAGCTGTGGAGATGAAGATTCTAAGACGACCTAATCATTCCTCTGGTCAAAAAAGTCTATGATAACTGTGGACAAAACGGGCTGAGAAGAATGTGGCTTAGACGTCACCCGTCACCTTACTTTTCTATAGAATATTGTATAATTACAAATATAGTTGAATAAGGTATTGAATAAAACATTAAGTTACCTTGGACATGCCTTTTTATTATTATAATTTCTTCATACACTTTTTTGGTTCAGTCAACAGATTTTATGTAGGCCTACTGTTAGGGGTTAATTTTTTCCTAATTTATCTCAAGGCGGATGGATTGCAGAAGCAGTCAAGAATGAGATTTGGCAACTTTTTGCTACACATTTGTTTGTGTAGCATTACCAATATTGGACTTTTCGTATTCATATAGGCTTAACATTACTTCAAGAAAGCACATGTACGGTACAGTATATAATAACCAGAGTAGCAACCTTATCTTACTCAATCCCACACTCGCAAAACACATTTATTTATTATTTGCACGTAAATAACAAATGCAAGTACACAACGTAATTTGCAGAAATATGAGGTTGGAAACCCTATAGGGCTTATACTAGAAGCTCACTTTACGAAAAAAAATCACAGTAATTGAAGAACAATAAAGGATTGTATTGTATTAAAAAATATTTTTAAATATAGCAATACTAAGAAAAAACTGAATAAATATTCATTGTGAAATTATAAAAAAGAACAGATAATGGAAAGAAGAAAATACTGCTATTACATTGTAGGATTTAATAAATAACCCTTATACCTGTGTTTGAACACTTAGGGAGGGGTACATTTCATTTAGATTTTTTTTTTGAGAGCAGAATCAATACGCCGAGACAGGTGGCGATATTGTGAAATTATCAGCGTTCGTCGTGAGGAATCACCACTCTCTCCTCGCTCTCTAACCAATTCTGTCTTTTGTTAGTTTGAAGGCGCGGCGATGTTGTTGAAGGCGCCCGAGAGCAGCTGCACCGCTGCTAAGGCGCCTGCTTAACCTTCTGTTGTCATTTCCGCCTTAGTTCACGCAGCACCGATTTTTCGGCTATGTCTGACAGTTTCTGATGCAGTCCGACGCAGATATGACGTAAATCGGCTCTAGCCGAACACGCCCACTGTCTCCTCCGCACATCTGATGTCGCGGAGCGAGTGACTGTTCCGGTTGTCATGAGAACAGCAGAGCGCGCTTGTAAACGCTGCTGTTAATCTACAGCGAGCGGAACCGCGCTGGCTCGTTAGTGAATTTGTTGGCAGTGCAGTTAAGGACTGATTGTGAACTATTCATGCCTCTGTGTGTGTGTGTGTCTCTGTCTCTCCCTCATGTCTCTTATTCTCATTTCCTAATTTATTGGAATTTGCTATAAGGGATATGTTATAAAGAAAAGCTGAAATTATTTGGATTTTCAGACCATAACGTCCTTCTTAGGTTCATGGTTCTTCGCATTCAGGTCTTTGTGGTGCACAGGGCGTTTCTTATCAATAAATAAATAAATAAATATTTGGCTTCATTATAAGCCAGGCTGGTCTCATGCCCAAGGTTTCATAAAGCCAGGCTGGTCTCATGCCCAAGGCTTCATAAAGCCAGGCTGGTCTCATGCCCAAGGCTTCATAAAGCCGGGCTGGTCTCATGCCCAAGGCTTCATAAAGCCGGGCTGGTCTCATGCCCAAGGCTTCATAAAGCCGGGCTGGTCTCGTGCCCAAGGCTTCATAAAGCCGGGCTGGTCTCGTGCCCAAGGCTTCATAAAGCCGGGCTGGTCTCGTGCCCAAGGCTTCATAAAGCCGGGCTGGTTTCGTGCCCAAGGCTTCATAAAGCCGGGCTGGTCTCGTGCCCAAGGCTTCATAAAGCCAGGCTGGTCTCATGCCCCAGGCTTCATAAAGCCAGACTGGTCTCATGCCCAAGGCTTCATAAAGCCGGGCTGGTCTCATGCCCAAGGCTTCATAAAGCCGGGCTGGTCTCGTGCCCAAGGCTTCATAAAGCCAGGCTGGTCTCATGCCCAAGGCTTCATAAAGCCAGGCTGGTCTCGTGCCCAAGGCTTCATAAAGCCGGGCTGGTCTCGTGCCCAAGGCTTCATAAAGCCGGGCTGGTCTCGTGCCCAAGGCTTCATAAAGCCGGGCTGGTCTCGTGCCCAAGGCTTCATAAAGCCGGGCTGGTCTTGTGCCCAAGGCTTCATAAAGCCAGGCTGGTCTCATGCCCAAGGCTTCATAAAGCCAGGCTGGTCTCATGCCCAAGGCTTCATAAAGCCAGGCTGGTCTCATGCCCAAGGCTTCATAAAGCCGGGCTGGTCTCATGCCCAAGGCTTCATAAAGCCAGGCTGGTCTCATGCCCAAGGCTTCATAAAGTGACGCTTGGGAAGCAGCCTACGGCTTCATCCTTTAGACGCAGAAGGAGGCCTTTTGCGTCAGCGTGTTGACGCACTCGGTCGCAAATTTAAAAAATCTACTATGGCGAAGGCTTTGCTCATGAATATTCACCGCGAGCATGCCCGCTCAGTATTTGCCGTGTGCACGTAGATTTTTGTGAGTTTGTGATTCCCGTACCCCACCCCCAACCCCTAAACATAACCTCACAGGAGTTCACGTAACTCGGACTCATGCCAGAATTGTTGACATAGTGGGCGAGCCCGACCACACAAGTTCACGTAACTCTCTACCGGATGAAAAAAAAAAAACATAATATTGAAGTGCCAAAGAAAAGTTCTGTGTCCACAAGCGTCAATATATGACGCAAAAGACTACCTTTGGCATCAGAGGAGCGACGCTTGGACAGAAGCGTCGCTATGTGATGAGTACGGGTGATACCACGTTGTATCAGCATGTAACACCATTTCACTTCTGAAGGTAGTCTGGCAGAAGTTTCATTGTGATCATAACTTAAAAACAGTGATTGTGGATCTTTTATGAACCTAGTTACTCTTAACCCTTGTGTGGTGTTCATATTATGTATGCAACCCATGCCCACAGGGTTAAAAATGATCCACCCTCACCAGACCCCTTGTGATAAATCTTCTTCATTGAATTTTAAACCCTAAAATCATAAATAAATAAATCAGTGAAGAACTGTCGAGACTGTATTTCTTCAGTGTACACCACTTGTTTTGCACACATCATAATTTATTGTTTTGCTGTAATAGATGTGTGGTGCTTAACATTGATTTTGATTTCATAACTGCAGGGTTAAAAATGCTCATAAGACAATCTTTGTGCCCTGAAAGAGCAATGCTTTTATACAAAATGTAAAATAAAAAAGTGCAATGTTTAACTTTTTCTAATGGTAGGGTCACTCCAGGAAACGTCATAAAATGTTATGCTGAAAATGTTTTATTTTCACTGCTGTTAAACTCAGGCAAGGACAACAGACAGGTTAAGAAAGGGACGAAGATCCCACAAGGAATGTCCTGATAATGGTTCTGGAGTTTTCTGAGGGAAATATCTGTTTTAGAGGTGTAAACCTGACCTTGGACCACTCTCACACCTGTGGGGACACACCTTTGAACAGCTTCACACCAAAACAGGATCCAGCCCGGTCCCCAAAGCCGCAGAATCCAGCCCGGTCCCCAAAGCCGCAGAATCCAGCCCGGTCCACAAAGCAGAGTCCAGCCCGGTCCACAGAGCAGAGTCCATCCTGGTCCTTCAAAGACCTTCAGTCCAGATGGAATTACGGTGGCAGCCCACTGTTTTACATAAATTGCATCATTTATTTATATCCTCCATAGTCATGGGAAAAGCGGTTTCTCGATATCTTCAACATCTGCTGGGTGGGATTGTGTTCAGAGGTGATGAATTTAAGCAAGAGTGGAGCTGGGAGCAGAGTTTCCCCTGGGTGGTGAGGCCACACGGGGCTAGAGCGGGACTGGGGTGGGCGGGGGGTTGGCACGGACACCCACCCATCCCGAGTGGTGCTAGAGTCAAATCGTTCATTACTGACATGGCCCGGCCTTAACAGATACCAGACTGTGGGACCCATCCATGCACTAGAACAGAGCCTTAACAGATACCAGACTGTGGGACCCATCCACACACTAGAACAGTGCCTAATCCGATCTCGAGTCAGACTCCCTCAACGTCCTCCAGACACAAGGCCTCATCTTCTCCCTGAAGAGCACAGAGTGTAAAGCACATTGCTGGTCTTGGCTTTGTGTTTTTTTCTGATTAATATGACGCAGTCATTCTCACTCATACTAAAGAAGTGCTGTTGAGTAGGAACTTAGGCAGCATTTGTGTGGGAGTAGAACTTGCAGCCCTCACTGATCACTGATAAGAAGAGCTCATTTGTGTGAGCTGAAGGGTCTGATAGACTGCCCGCCCGGCATCCTTTCTGTCAGAGAGTGCTCTGTTAACTCACACCAAGGTGCTGGGAGCAACAACCAACCAAAACGGCTTTGTAACTGCCAGGAGGTTCCCTGCATCAGAAATGCTGCTGTCAGTCGTACACTGGCCCTGGAGGGGAGCGGGAACCGGAGCACGGAAACGCGAGGAGCATGGGAGGGAGGTGGGAGAGGAGCGCGGGAGGGAGGTGGGCGAGGAGCGCGGGAGGGAGGTGGGCGAGGAGCGCGAGAGGGAGGTGGGCGAGGAGCGCGGGAGGGAGGTGGGCGAGGAGCGCGGGAGGGAGGTGGGAGAGGAGTGGATCTGATACCTCTGTTCTAAATGCATGAGACGCAGGGGTGTCACCTTTGCCACCTGGAGCCACACTTTTCCAGAACCCCCCTCCCCCTTTGACGCATGGAACTACATATTGGGTGTGTACGCAGGGCCGGTGGTGCGCTGTGTTAGCGTGTATGCAGGGCCGGTGGTGCGCTGTGTTAGCATGTACGCAGGGCCGGTGGTGCGCTGTGTTAGCGTGTACGCAGGGCCGGTGGTGCGCTGTGTTAGCGTGTACGCAGGGCTGAAGAGATGAGCCTGCCAGCCAGCAGTGAGCTCCTCTTTCTGGAGAAGATGGCCAGGCACCGCTGTGCCTACAACAACGGCTCGCCATTCGCTATCAACAAGCCCATCGACATCAAAGCCAGGAGGAGATGGTAACTCAGCTGCTGGTTTAACTGCATGTTACAGGAGCTCCGCCTCTAATTCATCAGTCAAAATATCACCTTTTATAGGAAAATGTGATAATAATGATCTCCTTGGCAATTGCACAATTAAATTTTTTTGTGTCATTGATGAAGACATGATTTATTTTGCCAATCTATCACTTCAAAAAGTAATTGATTAACATAAGGCCTTATAGTAAAAAAAAATGTCATGCTGTGACGTGTTATTTCTGTGTGTCAGTATAATAGAACATACTTGTCAAACATTTGTGTTGGAAATACTGTAAAATATAACATAGCAGGATGCATATATCTATTTATATTTGTCTGAAACTGATGCTGGTGACTAACACATGAAATATGACTCTGATTATGGTCCCATCCCAAGCTGCACATTTCCACAAAACTCTTAATTAATTCCACTGCTGCAGGATTTAATATTTAGTCACTTCTTAAATAAAACTTGTCATACAGTGCCATTATGTCTACTTTTCTCTGTAAATCTGTTCATCATAAAGGACCACGTGTATTTTATGATGGACATATTCAGAGGCATACATATTACCAGGTATACCAGGTAAATGCCAGTTGTTTTCGCGGAATATAGGTTGCAGTGTTAAATATCTGTGTGGTCCGTACGGACTCCCATGGTTTCCAACCTTCGTATACAAAGACGGTGTCAATTCAAACGTAGAGTAAAAAGGGGGCTGTTTGCTCTGCGTGAGCTGTTGATACGCGAGCTGGAGCGAGAAGACACCATAAAGATTATCAGCTGGAGAGCTGATAGCTCTGTCATTAATGCGGCTTTCAAAACCTTGCTTGTTTATCACCAGAACTGCCTCCATGAAATGTAATAAGCAATCCATTTGCGTTATGACCGGACAATTGATTTTGTGACCATAGTGAACATCGCTTAATATTATATCCTTTCTGCGTGGTATTTGGGTAAACGTGAAGGGCAGTGTTTCATGCTAAATTGCACTGGGTGACGCGTTCTAATTGTTATTATAGTGCAGCGATGACATTTGGGTTTTCATTCGAAGGCTTTCAGTTCCGCGTTTCCCCCACTGCTCACGAGTAATTATGTTAAGCGCTAAAACGGTATGTGAGGCTGAGAAAAGACATGTTCGTTGTGCGTGCGAGCTTGTGTGTGTGTGCACGAGCATCAAAAAACTGTTTTATGCATGAAATTATTTTTGAAATAAAACTGATATATTCAGCAAAGTTTATATGGCGAATCAAATTATTGAACATCTTGTGAGTTCACTTTGTTAAACCTGTATTTTTCAACACTGCAAATGCAAAACATGTGGGTTATAGAAGTATCCTACTTTATGGATATTAATACGCACATTTTTTTATTTGCAGGTAAGTGCAGTTTATGAAGCAATATTGAAATTCAGCATAAATGTCATGAAGCTACATGGAGGTAAAGATGATTCTGTATGAAATCAGTTCATTTTCTTTTATGCGTACAATTTTCATGCCAAACGCTACCACTGGTATGCAGATCATCATCGTATGAGGCTCAGTTGTGTGTGTGTGTGTGTGTGTGTGTCTCATTAACTCAATTAATTCATAATCAGTAAAAACGGACCTTTAGTTTTTAGTCACAGACAGTTTTTTTGCATCTGACTCCATTTCCCACTCCCCTAAAATTTGTAATTATCATATTGTACTAAATTACTAATTACAAAAAAATGTTAATCAGAGACTAATCACATACATTAATGGTAATCACACAATGTCTCTGCTACAAAAGGCTGAGACCTATATGATATTTGCATGCATTATTAATACACAAACATAGGAACAGGGTGTGTAATTGAAATAAAGAAAAATATTTATTATTATTATTATTTATCATAATATTTATGTTAATCTTATTTTTGCTTTTTATTAAATGTACATTTGTTTTCCAGTTAATTTAAGCCTCTCCTAATGTTAAACACAGTCATATTCTCTGTGCTAATGCTAACATTAAACACAGCCATATTATCTGTGCTAATGCTAATGTTAAACACAGCCATATTATCTGTGCTAATGCTAATGTTAAACACAGCCATATTATCTGTGCTAATGCTAATGTTAAACACAGCCATATTATCTGTGCTAATGCTAATGTTAAACACAGCCATATTTTCCGTGCTAATGCTAACGTTAAACACAGCCATATTTTCCGTGCTAATGCTAACGTTAAACACAGCCATATTCGCTGTGCTAATACTAATGTTAAACACAGCCATATTCTCTGTGCTAATGCTAATGTTAAACACAGCCATATTCTCTGCGCTAATGCTAATGTTACACACAGCCATATTCTCTGTGCTGTTAAACACAGCCATATTCTCTGTGTTGTTAAACACAGCCATATTCTCTGTGTTGTTAAACACAGCCATATTCTCTGTGTTGTTAAACACAGCCATATTCTCTGTGTTGTTAAACACAGCCATATTTATTGTGCTAATGTTAAACACAGCCATATTTTCTGTGCTAATGCTAATGTTAAACACAGCCATATTATCCGTGCTAATGTTAAACACAGCCATATTCTCTGTGCTGTTAAACACAGCCATATTATTTGTGTTGTTAAACACAGCCATATTTTTTGTGCTAATGTTTAACACAGCCATATTCTCTGTGCTAATGTTAAACACAGCCATATTTGCTGTGCTAATGTTAAACACAGCCATACTGACTAAAGTCGGCACTGGCACGGTTTGGATTTGATGCAATGCTGTGAGGCTCATCCATGCACCACAGCGTGGTGCCTTAACCAAATGACCACCCCGCAGCCCATGTGTGTGTGTGTGTGTGTGCAAGCAAATGTGTGCTATGTGCATACATACGCTTGTGTGTGTTTGTGTGTGTGTGTGTTTGTGTTTGTGTTTGTGAGAGCGAGAGAGGGGGAGGGAGAGGGAGAGATAGAGAAGCCCCTTTAATGGCAGGTATAATCTGATTGGTCGGCTGACAGAAGCTTATGCGGTTTACACCACAGTTTTCAGTGTCAGGAACTTTCAGAATTAGCTGGAGAGAGGAAATCCTGGAGACTCACAAACAGAATGACATCCAGGGGTTAAGGGTCAGGGGTTTAACAGACCCCTGATAATTGGACAACATTGTGTTCTCTGCAGATGCATAATTGGTCAGTTCTGCTTTCATTCGTTCAGTCCAATTTCATTGAAAGCCTGTCTCCACCTACTACACAATTTAGAAAAATACTTCATGGGGTGGGCGAGGGAGAGGGGTGGGGGCGGAGGAGCTGCAAAAATTTACGTAGCTACATTGTACAAATGATTTCGTATAACTCGGATCAAACTAGACATTGCACATCAAATACGAATCAAGATTCAGCAACTGCATGGCCTATTTCTCACATCTTCAGAAACATATTTTAGTGGACTATTTAGGTGGAATTCAACAGGACGCCAAAAAATGTGGAGCCAAAATGAAAGTAACATAGCGGGTCTAAACAATCAGGTGCCGGCTGTTTCCATTGTGGGTGACAACAATTATCCATTAGAGGTACCTCCAAAGAGGTACTCTGACATCACGATTGGGGCGGGGGCAGTGTGGGGAGCAGAAAGGAAATTTCAACCTTTAGGGGCAGCACAAAGGCGCTTTTCTACCAGTTTCTTATGATATACAATATTATTTCAGAATTGTTGAAATAATGGAATGCATGAATAAGTTTCATTATAAGGTAGGCATACACACAAGTTTACAGCGGAAAAAAAGTAATCTAGGGTGTACTTACCCTTTAAGACTTTAAACTTCCTGGGGGAGTTTTAAAAGAGTTTTAAAGAGTCATCTGGTGAAGCGAGGGATTAAATTTAAATTACCTGTTGACACCCCCCAACCCCCCCCCCTTCCTGACTAAGGGCGTGTCTCTGGGCAGAACCACCCTCTTCCCAGTAAGTATGTGACCTCTGACTTACATTAAGGGGGCAGAGCCAGGCCAGGGAAACCACCCCCCACACCCCAGGTATGCATGTGACCTTGGGCTTACACTGGGCTCTGAGACCATCTGTGTGTCTCTCAGCTCAACAGTCTGTTTCACAGCTTCCACTCACTTTATAACAGATCTGAGACCTGCACAGCATTGCATAGCATCTCTCTCCACTGTTCAATAGACACATATCAGGGGTCAATGCATGTGTGAGTATGCGCATATATAAGCACATGCATGTGGAAGCACACACATGTATAAGCATGTATGTGCTTTGGACTGGCCCCATCTGTCTCTCCACATTCAGTAATAAGATTAGAGAGGTGGGGTGTGGGGGCGTGGCCTCACCAGGTATAAGCGGCCAGTGAGACGGGGAGAAACACAGAATAAAGCCTAAGCCTGTACAGAGGCTCTGCTCACTGATGGACGTTAAGCAGGACCCCCCGGGGGAGTTTGTGGCCCCCATCCTGCCCAGGGGCATGAAGAGAAAGCGTCTCATCAGGTCTTACAGGTAACTTACCTACAGGTCGTACAGGTAGATCTTAAACTCTGCCTGCAGGTCATACAGGTAGATCTTAAACTCTGCCTGCAGGTCATACAGGTAGATCTTAAACTCTGCCTGCAGGTCGTACAGGTAGATCTTAAACTCTGCCAGCATATTGTGCAGGTAGATCTTAAACTCTGCCTGCGGTCGTACAGGTAGATCTTAAACTCTGCCTGCAGGTCGTACAGGTAGATCTTAAACTCTGCCTGCAGGTCGTACAGGTAGATCTTAAACTCTGCCTGCAGGTCATACAGGTAGATCTTAAACTCTGCCAGCATATTTTACAGGTAGATCTTAAACTCTGCCTGCATGTCGTACAGGTATATCTTAAACTCTGCCTGCAGGTCATACAGGTAGATCTTAAACTGCCTGCAGGTCGTACAGACATGTTACTGAAAGCATTCACTGTGTGGAACCGCATAGCAAGTTACTGAAAGCATTCAGTGTGTGGAACCGCATAGCATGTTTCTTAAAGCATTCACTGTGTGGAACCGCATAGCATGTTTCTTAAAGCATTCACTGTGTGGAACCGCATCGCGTTTTACTTAAAGCATTCACTGTGTGGAACCGCATAGCATGTTTCTTAAAGCATTCACTGTGTGGAACTAAATAGCAAGTTACAGAAAGCATTCACTGTGTGGAACCGCATAGCATGTTACTGAAAGCATTCACTGTGTGGAACCGCATAGCATGTTTCTTAAAGCATTCACTGTGTGGAACCGCATCGCGTTTTACTTAAAGCATTCACTGTGTGGAACCGCATAGCATGTTTCTTAAAGCATTCACTGTGTGGAACCGCATAGCATGTTACTGAAAGCATTCACTGTGTGGAACCACATAGCATGTTACTTAAAGCATTCACTGTGTGGAACCGCATAGCAAGTTTCTTAAAGAATTCACTGTGTGGAACCGCATAGCAAGTTTCTTAAAGCATTCAGTGTGTGGAACTGCATAGCAAGTTACTGAAAACATTCACTGTGTGGAAACGCATAGCATGTTTCTTAAAGCATTCACTGTGTGGAACCGCATAGCATGTTACTGAAAGCATTCACTGTGTGGAACCGCATCGCGTTTTACTTAAACCATTCAGTGTGTGGAACCACATAGCATGTTACTGAAAGCATTCACTGTGTGGAACCGCATAGCAAGTTACTGAAAGCATTGAGTGTGTGGAACCGCATAGCATGTTACTGAAAGCATTCACTGTGTGGAACCGCATAGCATGTTACTGAAAGCATTCACTGTGTGGAACCGCATAGCATGTTTCTTAAAGCATTCACTGTGTGGAACCGCATTGCGTTTTACTTAAACCATTCAGTGTGTGGAACCACATAGCATGTTTCTTAAAGCATTCAGTGTGTGGAACCACATAGCATGTTACTTAAAGCATTCACTGTGTGGAACCGCATCGCGTTTTACTTAAAGCATTCACTGTGTGGAACCGCATAGCATGTTTCTTAAAGCATTCACTGTGTGGAACTAAATAGCAAGTTACAGAAAGCATTCACTGTGTGGAACCGCATAGCATGTTACTGAAAGCATTCACTGTGTGGAACCGCATAGCATGTTTCTTAAAGCATTCACTGTGTGGAACCGCATAGCATGTTACTGAAAGCATTCACTGTGTGGAACCACATAGCATGTTACTTAAAGCATTCACTGTGTGGAACCGCATAGCAAGTTTCTTAAAGCATTCACTGTGTGGAACCGCATAGCAAGTTTCTTAAAGCATTCAGTGTGTGGAACCGCATAGCATGTTACTTAAAGCATTCACTGTGTGGAACCGCATAGCAAGTTTCTTAAAGCATTCACTGTGTGGAACCGCATAGCAAGTTTCTTAAAACATTCACTGTGTGGAACCGCATAGCATGTTTCTTAAAGCATTCACTGTGTGGAACCGCATAGCATGTTACTGAAAGCATTCACTGTGTGGAACCGCATAGCATGTTTCTTAAAGCATTCACTGTGTGGAACTAAATAGCAAGTTACAGAAAGCATTCACTGTGTGGAACCGCATAGCATGTTACTGAAAGCATTCACTGTGTGGAACCGCATATAATGTTTCTTAAAGCATTCACTGTGTGGAACCGCATCGCGTTTTACTTAAAGCATTCACTGTGTGGAACCGCATAGCATGTTTCTTAAAGCATTCACTGTGTGGAACCGCATAGCATGTTACTGAAAGCATTCACTGTGTGGAACCACATAGCATGTTACTTAAAGCATTCACTGTGTGGAACCGCATAGCAAGTTTCTTAAAGCATTCACTGTGTGGAACCGCATAACAAGTTTCTTAAAGCATTCAGTGTGTGGAACTGCATAGCAAGTTACAGAAAGCATTCACTGTGTGGAACCGCATAGCAAGTTTCTTAAAGCATTCACTGTGTGGAACCGCATAGCATGTTACTGAAAGCATTCACTGTGTGGAACCGCATCGCGTTTTACTTAAACCATTCAGTGTGTGGAACCACATAGCATGTTACTGAAAGCATTCACTGTGTGGAACCGCATAGCAAGTTACTGAAAGCATTGAGTGTGTGGAACTGCATAGCATGTTACTGAAAGCATTCACTGTGTGGAACCGCATAGCATGTTTCTTAAAGCATTCACTGTGTGGAACCGCATCGCGTTTTACTTAAACCATTCAGTGTGTGGAACCACATAGCATGTTACTTAAAACATTCACTGTGTGGAACCGCGTCGCGTTTTACTTAAACCATTCAGTGTGTGGAACCACATAGCATGTTTCTTAAAGCATTCAGTGTGTGGAACCACATAGCATGTTACTTAAAACATTCACTGTGTGGAACTGCATAGCAAGTTACTGAAAGCATTCAGTGTGTGGAACCGCATAGCATGTTACTGAAAGCATTCACTGTGTGGAACCTCATAGTATGTTACTGAAAGCATTCACTGTGTGGAACCACATAGCATGTTACATAAAGCATTCACTCTGTGGAACTCTGGGGATAGCTCTTACGTTGTGAGAAAGTTGTGCTTTGTTGGATTTGCTTTGTAGTTGTGTCAATGACCTTCAATATGCACTTATTGTACCTCGCTTTGGATAAAAGCGTCTGCCAAATAACTGATGTAATGTAACCGCATAACATATTACTTAAAGCATTCACTGTGTGGAATCACATAGCATGTTTCTTAAAGCATTCACTGTGTGGAACTGCGTAGCATGTTACTGAAAGCATTCACTGTGTGGAACCACATGGCATGTTACTGAAAGCATTCAATGTGTGGAACCACGTAGCATGTTACTTAAAGCATTCACTCTGTGGAACCGCGCAGCATGTTACTGAAAGCATTCACTGTGTGGAACCACATAGCATGTTACTTAAAGCATTCAGTGTGTGAAACCGCATAGCACATTACTTAAAGCATTCACTCTGTGGAACCGCATAGCATTTTACTTAAACCAATAATTGTGTGGAACCACATAGCGTGCTACTTAAAGCATTCAGTTTGTGGAACCGCATAGCATGTTACTTAAAGCATTCACTGTGTAGAACCGCATAGCATGTTACATAAACCAATAATTGTGTGGAACCACATAGCGTGTTACTTAAAACATTCAGTTTGTGGAACCGCATTGCGTGTTACTTAAAGCATTCACTGTGTGGAACCGCATAGCATTTTACTTAAACCATTCACTGTGTGGAACCGCATAGCATGTTTTTCTATTGATTTTCATTTTGATTAAATGTGCCGGTGAAATGGCTCTTTACAGTCATACTATTATGCTGTGCTATTATTATTTTTATTTATTTTTTGCTTTTTTGTCTACCTGTACAACTTGCAGTCTGAGGTTAACAGAAAAGGAAGGAAATGGCTGCAGTCATATTTATGAGTTTAGTTTGCAGTCATTTCAAATGTTCATTTATGTTTAATAGGCACTCAAATTATGTTTTTAATAACCATTTTACATCTATTTCCATACATTACCAAAGAATACAACTGGCCTCACCTTAACCTCCACCCCCAGCTGAGATCTTTTTCTCTGAAAGTTGATTGTTTCTTGAGTCATGGTTCTCGTGAAAAATAGGCGGGTACTCAATGTGTAATGGAGGTTTACAAAATCCACAGTAATTCTGGGAAAATGGCAGCTGCTCTAACTGGACACTAGAGGGCCTTATAGCTCAAGTGTTGCAGAAGGTTGCATGTTGAAAAAACTCAGTGATACTGTAACTGTTTGACAGCTTTTATGGATTGTTTTGTTGGGGTATTTGTAGTGATACGTTGAGAGAGATGGATCACAGCACAGAAAGGAACTTCACTCCAGTCAAACTAAGCACAATTGATTTCCAGATTGTTTTGTTTGGTTATTAGTGTGTTTTAATGATTATAATGCAGCGTTGGCTGAGCCACAGGACATTAGTGATTATAATGCAGCGTTGGCTGAGCCAGAGGACATTAGTGATTATAATGCAGCGTTGGCTGAGCCAGAGGATATTAATGATTATAATGCATCGTTGGCTGAGCCAGAGGATATTAGTGATTATAATGCAGTGTTGGCTGAGCCACAGGACATTAGTGATTATAATGCAGTGTTGGCTGAGCCAGAGGATATTAGTGATTATAATGCAGTGTTGGCTGATCCAGAGGACATTAGTGATTATAATGCAGCGTTGGCTGAGCCAGAGGACATTAGTGATTATAATGCAGTGTTGGCTGAGCCACAGGACATTAGTGATTATAATGCAGTGTTGGCTGATCCAGAGGATATTAGTGATTATAATGCAGTGTTGGCTGAGCCACAGGACATTAGTGATTATAATGCAGTGTTGGCTGAGCCAGAGGACATTAGTGATTATAATGCAGCGTTGGCTGAGCCAGAGGATATTAGTGATTATAATGCAGTGTTGGCTGAGCCACAGGACATTAGTGATTATAATGCAGTGTTGGCTGAGCCAGAGGACATTAGTGATTATAATGCAGTGTTGGCTGAGCCAGAGGACATTAGTGATTATAATGCAGTGTTGGCTGAGCCAGAGGACATTAGTGATTATAATGCAGCGTTGGCTGAGCCAGAGGACATTAGTGATTATAATGCAGTGTTGGCTGAGCCAGAGGACATTAGTGATTATAATGCAGTGTTGGCTGAGCCAGAGGACATTAGTGATTATAATGCAGTGTTGGCTGAGCCACAGGACATTAGTGATTATAATGCAGTGTTGGCTGAGCCACAGGACATTAGTGATTATAATGCAGTGTTGGCTGAGCCAGAGGACATTAGTCATTATAATGCAGCGTTGGCTGAGCCAGAGGACATTAGTGATTATAATGCAGTGTTGGCTGATCCAGAGGACATTAGTGATTATAATGCATCGTTGGCTGAGCCAGAGGACATTAGTGATTATAATGCAGTGTTGGCTGATCCAGAGGACATTAGTGATTATAATGCAGTGTTGGCTGATCCAGAGGACATTAGTGATTATAATGCAGTGTTGGCTGAGCCAGAGGACATTAGTGATTATAATGCAGTGTTGGCTGATCCAGAGGACATTAGTGATTATAATGCAGCGTTGGCTGAGCCACAGGACATTAGTGATTATAATGCAGCGTTGGCTGAGCCAGAGGACATTAGTGATTATAATGCAGTGTTGGCTGAGCCACAGGACATTAGTGATTATAATGCAGTGTTGGCTGAGCCACAGGACATTAGTGATTATAATGCAGTGTTGGCTGAGCCAGAGGACATTAGTGATTATAATGCAGCGTTGGCTGAGCCAGAGGACATTAGTGATTATAATGCAGTGTTGGCTGATCCAGAGGACATTAGTGATTATAATGCAGTGTTGGCTGATCCAGAGGACATTAGTGATTATAATGCAGTGTTGGCTGAGCCAGAGGACATTAGTGATTATAATGCAGTGTTGGCTGATCCAGAGGACATTAGTGATTATAATGCAGCGTTGGCTGAGCCACAGGACATTAGTGATTATCATGCAGTGTTGGCTGAGCCACAGGACATTAGTGATTATAATGCAGCGTTGGCTGAGCCAGAGGACATTAGTGATTATAATGCAGTGTTGGCTGAGCCACAGGACATTAGTGATTATAATGCAGTGTTGGCTGAGCCACAGGACATTAGTGATTATAATGCAGTGTTGGCTGAGCCAGAGGACATTAGTGATTATAATGCAGCGTTGGCTGAGCCAGAGGACATTAGTGATTATAATGCAGTGTTGGCTGAGCCAGAGGACATTAGTGATTATAATGCAGTGTTGGCTGATCCAGAGGACATTAGTGATTATAATGCAGTGTTGGCTGATCCAGAGGACATTAGTGATTATAATGCAGCGTTGGCTGAGCCAGAGGATATTAGTGATTATAATGCAGTGTTGGCTGAGCCAGAGGATATTAGTGATTATAATGCAGTGTTGGCTGAGCCAGAGGACATTAGTGATTATAATGCAGTGTTGGCTGATCCAGAGGACATTAGTGATTATAATGCAGCGTTGGCTGAGCCAGAGGATATTAGTGATTATAATGCAGTGTTGGCTGAGCCAGAGGATATTAGTGATTATAATGCAGTGTTGGCTGAGCCAGAGGACATTAGTGATCATAATGCAGTGTTGGCTGATCCAGAGGACATTAGTGATTATAATGCATCGTTGGCTGAGCCAGAGGACATTAGTGATTATAATGCAGTGTTGGCTGATCCAGAGGACATTAGTGATTATAATGCATCGTTGGCTGAGCCAGAGGACATTAGTGATTATAATGCAGTGTTGGCTGAGCCAGAGGACATTAGTGATTATAATGCAGTGTTGGCTGATCCAGAGGACATTAGTGATTATAATGCATCGTTGGCTGAGCCAGAGGACATTAGTGATTATAATGCAGTGTTGGCTGAGCCACAGGACATTAGTGATTATAATGCAGTGTTGGCTGATCCAGAGGACATTAGTGATTATAATACAGTGTTGGCTGATCCAGAGGACATTAGTGATTATAATGCAGTGTTGGCTGATCCAGAGGACATTAGTGATTATAATGCAGTGTTGGCTGATCCAGAGGACATTAGTGATTATAATGCAGTGTTGGCTGATCCAGAGGACATTAGTGATTATAATGCAGTGTTGGCTGATCCACAGGACATTAGTGATTATAATGCAGTGTTGGCTGAGCCAGAGGACATTAGTGATTATAATGCAGCGTTGGCTGAGCCAGAGGACATTAGTGATTATAATGCAGTGTTGGCTGAGCCAGAGGACATTAGTGATTATAATGCAGTGTTGGCTGATCCAGAGGACATTAGTGATTATAATGCAGTGTTGGCTGAGCCAGAGGACATTAGTGATTATAATGCAGTGTTGGCTGATCCAGAGGACATTAGTGATTATAATGCAGCGTTGGCTGAGCCAGAGGACATTAGTGATTATAATGCAGTGTTGGTTGATCCAGAGGACATTAGTGATTATAATGCAGCGTTGGCTGAGCCAGAGGACATTAGTGATTATAATGCAGTGTTGGCTGATCCAGAGGACATTAGTGATTATAATGCAGTGTTGGCTGATCCAGAGGACATTAGTGATTATAATGCAGCGTTGGCTGAGCCAGAGGACATTAGTGATTATAATGCAGTGTTGGTTGAGCCACAGGACATTAGTGATTATAATGCAGTGTTGGCTGAGCCACAGGACATTAGTGATTATAATGCAGTGTTGGCTGATCCAGAGGACATTAGTGATTATAATGCAGTGTTGGTTGAGCCACAGGACATGCATGAGTTTTATCTGATTTCCTCTGGAATGTTTTCTACACTGTTTCCCAATCTGACCTTTGAGCCTTTGACTAGGGTTAGGGTTAACACCTGCAGCTCAGGGTATCAGGGTGTCCAATTCTTCACCTGCCCTCCCAAAGCCAAATCCAGAAAAAATAAAATCCGACAATATGAAGTCGGCGCCAGGCTATTAGAGCTGCAGACGATTCGGCCAATCATAAAAATGCCACATCGAAATAATATATTTCTTTAATATCTGATTGGTTGGTTTGGCCATATAAAACACGGAGACACAGCGAGAGAGAGAGGTCAGTTTTTTTGATAAATCTATGCTGTCTCTTCTTGATAACTGTAACTGTTACGCATTGCTTAGGATATAATATTTGCTAGCCTAGCTTACTCACTGTGTTGAGGATAGTGGCGAGATTCTCTGTCTGGGAGATTAGATTTTAAATAGATTGATTACATGTTGCATCTAGCCTAGTTGTTATATCTGTGATTCTGCGAAACATCTGTAGCATTTCATTAGCTGGCTGCATGTGTGTTAGCTAGCCTACTGCGTGTGTGTGTGTGTGTGTGTGTGTGTGTGTGCGTGTGTGTGTGTGTGTGTGTGTGTTAGCTAGCCTACTGCTGTGTGTGTGTGTGTTAGCTAGCCTACTGCTGCGTGTTGGTTATTGTCAGCCCTACTTTCCTCAAACTTTGGAATACTTCACATATATTAAAATAAACTATTATATCTGTCTCTCTCTTTCTTACGTTCTCTATCACTCTCACAGTGAAACGGCAGCCGTCAATAGAGACAAGCCCCCCGGCGTGAAAAAAAGAGGGGGAGTATGGCTAAAATATAAATGAAAATGATTTTAAAATCTTCAAAATGTTCATACATTAACCATTTTATTTTAGAAAATGCCCTTTGTGAGGTTGTGTACAAATGCAAGAAATTAGTTTTAAAAGGCTCAAATTTTCTGGAAGAGGACCCCCAGACCCCCCACTACTTTGTCTCCTCCTTGTGCCCCACCAACATCTTTTAATGCCCCCCAATCAAAGCAGTCTAGAAACGGCCCTGTTGCAGCTGTGAGGTTAGTCGACAGACGCTGAGAATGTTTTGTGTTTTTTATGGAGAGATTTGTGCATTCAGCACTCTGTGTTAAACCTTCTGGCTGCAAATGAAGGAATATCATATTTTGTCCTGCAGTCTTGTTCAATAGAGACGTCCTGCTAGTTTCGCAGCTTTTTAATTAGAGTTTGGTTCCATGATTGTTGCCGGTGATCTGAGTAGTTTGCAGGTGACTCAAGCCTTTGTAGGGCTGTTTCATAACTAAACCTCTTTTTTCATCATGGAGTCTGTTTTCTGATCACAGAGCAACAGAGAGCAGGGATCCTGACACCCTGGTAATGCTCGCACTGTAAGAGGTGGATCTGACACCCTGGTAATGCTCGCACTGTAAGAGCTGGATCTGACACCCTGGTAATGCTCGCACTGTAAGAGGTGGATCTGACACCCTGGTAATGCTCGCATTGTAAGAGCTGGATCTGACACCCTGGTAATGCTCGCATTGTAAGAGCTGGATCTGACACCCTGGTAATGCTCGCACTGTAAGAGGTGGATCTGACACCCTGGTAATGCTCGCATTGTAAGAGCTGGATCTGACACCCTGGTAATGCTCGCATTGTAAGAGCTGGATCTGACACCCTGGTAATGCTCGCACTGTAAGAGGTGGATCTGACACCCTGGTAATGCTCGCACTGTAAGAGCTGGATCTGACACCCTGGTAATGCTCGCACTGTAAGAAGTGGATCTGACACCCTGGTAATGCTCGCACTGTAAGAGGTGGATCTGACACCCTGGTAATGCTCGCACTGTAAGAGGTGGATCTGACACCCTGGTAATGCTCGCACTGTAAGAGCTGGATCTGACACCCTGGTAATGCTCGCACTGTAAGAGCTGGATCTGACACCCTGGTAATGCTCGCACTGTAAGAGGTGGATCTGACACCCTGGTAATGCTCGCACTGTAAGAGCTGGATCTGACACCCTGGTAATGCTCGCACTGTAAGAGCTGGATCTGACACCCTGGTAATGCTCGCATTGTAAGAGCTGGATCTGACACCCTGGTAATGCTCGCACTGTAAGAGGTGGATCTGACACCCTGGTAATGCTCGCACTGTAAGAGCTGGATCTGACACCCTGGTAATGCTCGCACTGTAAGAGGTGGATCTGACACCCTGGTAATGCTAGCACTGTAAGAGCTGGATCTGACACCCTGGTAATGCTCGCACTGTAAGAGCTGGATCTGACACCCTGGTAATGCTCGCACTGTAAGAGCTGGATCTGACACCCTGGTAATGCTCGCACTGTAAGAGCTGGATCTGACACCCTGGTAATGCTCGCACTGTAAGAGCTGGATCTGACACCCTGGTAATGCTCGCACTGTAAGAGCTGGATCTGACACCCTGGTAATGCTCGCACTGTAAGAGCTGGATCTGACACCCTGGTAATGCTCGCTTTGTAAGAGGTGGATCTGACACCCTGGTAATGCTCGCTTTGTAAGAGGTGGATCTGACACCCTGGTAATGCTCGCTTTGTAAGAGCTGGATCTGACACCCTGGTAATGCTCGCATTGTAAGAGCTGGATCTGACACCCTGGTAATGCTCGCTTTGTAAGAGCTGGATCTGACACCCTGGTAATGCTCGCACTGTAAGAGCTGGATCTGACACCCTGGTAATGCTCGCTTTGTAAGAGCTGGATCTGACACCCTGGTAATGCTCGCACTGTAAGAGCTGGATCTGACACCCTGGTAATGCTCGCACTGTAAGAGCTGGATCTGACACCCTGGTAATGCTCGCACTGTAAGAGCTGGATCTGACACCCTGGTAATGCTCGCACTGTAAGAGCTGGATCTGACACCCTGGTAATGCTCGCACTGTAAGAGGTGGATCTGACACCCTGGTAATGCTCGCACTGTAAGAGCTGGATCTGACACCCTGGTAATGCTCGCTTTGTAAGAGCTGGATCTGACACCCTGGTAATGCTCGCATTGTAAGAGCTGGATCTGACACCCTGGTAATGCTCGCACTGTAAGAGCTGGATCTGACACCCTGGTAATGCTCGCTTTGTAAGAGGTGGATCTGACACCCTGGTAATGCTCGCATTGCAAGAGCTGGATCTGACACCCTGGTAATGCTCGCACTGTAAGAGCTGGATCTGACACCCTGGTAATGCTCGCTTTGTAATAGCTGGATCTGACACCCTGGTAATGCTCGCACTGTAAGAGCTGGATCTGACACCCTGGTAATGCTCGCACTGTAAGAGCTGGATCTGACACCCTGGTAATGCTCGCTTTGTAAGAGGTGGATCTGACACCCTGGTAATGCTCGCATTGTAAGAGCTGGATCTGACACCCTGGTAATGCTCGCTTTGTAAGAGGTGGATCTGACACCCTGGTAATGCTCGCACTGTAAGAGCTGGATCTGACACCCTGGTAATGCTCGCTTTGTAAGAGCTGGATCTGACACCCTGGTAATGCTCGCATTGTAAGAGGTGGATCTGAGACCCTGGTAATGCTCGCTTTGTAAGAGCTGGATCTCTTGAGGCACCAACCAAGACATAAGAAAAGCTAGAAAGGCACGTGGTCTCGCGTTTGTCTTAACCATGTGCTGAAGGAAGCCGTCTGTTTGGACGTCCCTCTCTCCCTCCCTCTTTCTCTCCCTCCCTCTCTCTCTCCCTCCCTCTTTCTGTCCCTCCCTCTCTCTCTCCCTTCTTCCTGAGAGACCTTCCCATTCAGCAACTCTGGAGAAAAAAGAGAGAGAAAGAGAGGGGAGGGAGGAAAGGAGAGAGGGAAAGTGGCAGAGCACTCTGCGCTGTTCGACAGAGAGAGAGAGAGGTGAGAAAGCGAGAGAGGGATGGGGGAGGGAGAGGCAGAGAGAGAGAGAGTGAGGTGAGAAAGCGAGAGAGGGATGGGGGAGGGAGAGGCAGAGAGGTGAGAAAGCGAGAGAGGGATGGGGGAGGGAGAGGCAGAGAGAGAGAGAGAGTGAGGTGAGAAAGCGAGAGAGGGATGGGGGAGGGAGAGGCAGAGAGAGGGAGAGGCAGTAGTGCAGGCAGACCTGCTTGTTCCAGTCGGGGTCTGCACTCGGGACAGCAGTCGGGGTCTGCACTCGGGACAGCAGTTCATCTCTCAGCTCGTTCCCTGAGAGGTGCAGGAGGGTCACAGCACAGGTGGATTTACACCAGGACCCCCAAGGTTTTAGGGTGGGAGGGTTGAGCAGGTCCTGCTTCAACATGAGCATCATTATGAAACCCAGGTCCCGCTCCACAAGCTCCCTACGCAACACGGAAGGGATTTGGTAAAGCTCCTCTCTCTCCCTCCTCCTCTCCTTTTCTCTCTCCCTCCCTCTCCTTGTCGCCCTCTCTCTCTCTCTCCTCCTCTCCCTGTCGCCCTCTCCATCTCTCCTCCTCTCCCTCTTTCCCCCTCTCCCTCTCTTTCTACTCTTGCCTTTCAATTGCCTTTGTCTCTCCAACCAGCCCCAGCAGCCGACATTTAGCTCCCAACCCTTTTCTGGTGCCTCTGAAGACAGCAGAGAGTGTTGGAGTACATTTAGAGTGTTGGAGTACATTTAGAGTGTTAGAGTACATTTAGAGTGTTAGAGTACATTTAGAGTGTTAGAGTACTTTTAGAGTACATTTAGAGTGCTAGAGTACATTTAGGCTCAGTGTTTGAGGGAGAGTGTTAGAGTACATTTAGAGTGTTAGGGTACATTTAGGCGCAGTGTTTGAGGGAGAGTGTTGGAGTACATTTAGATTCTGTAGGTGGTGTTCCCAGTTAGGTCTGTAGACTGTGGTGTTCCCAGTTAGGTCTGCAGACTGTGGTGTTCCCAGTTGGGTCTGTAGACTGTGGTGTTCCCAGTTAGGTCTGTAGACTGTGGTGTTCCCAGTTAGGTCTGTAGACTGTGGTGTTCCCAGTTGGGTCTGTAGACTTTGGTGTTCGCAGTTGGGTCTGTAGACTGTGGTGTTCCCAGTTGGGTCTGTAGACTGTGGTGTTCGCAGTTGGGTCTGTAGACTGTGGTGTTCGCAGTTGGGTCTGTAGACTGTGGTGTTCCCAGTTGGGTCTGTAGACTGTGGTGTTCCCAGTTGGGTCTGTAGACTGTGGTGTTCCCAGTTGGGTCTGTAGACTGTGGTGTTCCCAGTTGGGTCTGTAGACTGTGGTGTTCCTAGTTGGATCTGTAGACTGTGGTGTTCCCAGTTGGATCTGTAGACTGTGGTTTGCTGTAGGTTGATTTGAGACTATGGAATGTTTACGATGGAAGCTCATCCCAGCTCGAGCTACTCGCTCTGTCTGGTCTTGCCCTCAGCGCGAGTCTAGCTCTGAAATTGAGTCAGGAGCCGACAGATGTACGCTTACTCAGGACAATAGCAGCTTCGCCCTCACAAAAACCTTTAGAGTGGGGTTTACACACAGCCACTGGGGCATTTCTCATTTCAATACAAAATAATAACCTTTGTGTGAGTTTCAGGTTCATTCATCCATACATCAGCTGCATTGGTTTAGGATTGTTTTTGTTAATCATGACTTCACACCTAAAATGAGTAAAACTGACCGAAGGAATTGAACGGAAAGTGTACGGCTCACACAAGTCAGTACCTCATGCCTACGATTCACCTATTTACACAAAGTCTTTCACTTCAATATTGGCAATGGTCGATTCGCTGCCTGCTGAACTCCTTTTGTTTAATTCCTGCTTTTCTCTTGCTGATTTGTAAGGATGTACAGTAACTATATGTGTCTAATGGACAGTTATGTGTGTTTAGACAGCAAGGCATGTGCATATCTGTGTGTGTTAGGGGGTAGCAGGTGTCTCCATTGTGCAAGCATGTTTAGGGATGGCACAAACAGTGCAACATCTTTTTTTAAGCAGCTATAAATCTGTAAATTGCTTAGAGTTAAATTTTCTGGTTTTTACAAACATTTGTTTGTAAAACCATCTTTTTGGTGTTCTTGTCGGGCGTTTTTAAGTCTCCATGTCAGGTGTTCTTTCTGCTCCATATTGAGTGTTCTTGTTGCCCCATGCCGGGGTATATGAGTGTTCTTGTTGCTCCATGTCGGGGTATATGAATGTTCTTGTTGCCCCATGCCGGGGTATATGGCATGTTCTTGTTGCTCCATGTCGGGGTATATGAGTGTTCTTGTTGCCCCATGCCGGGGTATATGGCATGTTCTTGTTGCTCCATGCCGGGGTATATGGCATGTTCTTGTTGCCCCGTGTCGGGGTATATGGCATGTTCTTGTTGCCCCATGTCGGGGTATATGGCATGTTCTTGTTGCCCCATGTCGGGGTATATGGCATGTTCTTGTTGCTCCATGTCAACATTGTAAGAGGTGGATCTGACACCCTGGTAATGCTCGCTTTGTAAGAGCTGGATCTGAGACCCTGGTAATGCTCGCTTTGTAAGAGCTGGATCTCTTGAGGCACCAACCAAGACATAAGAAAAGCTAGAAAGGCACGTGGTCTCGCGTTTGTCTTAACCATGTGCTGAAGGAAGCCGTCTGTTTGGACGTCCCTCTCTCCCTCCCTCTTTCTCTCCCTCCCTCTCTCTCTCCCTCCCTCTTTCTGTCCCTCCCTCTCTCTCTCCCTTCTTCCTGAGAGACCTTCCCATTCAGCAACTCTGGAGAAAAAAGAGAGAGAAAGAGAGGGGAGGGAGGAAAGGAGAGAGGGAAAGTGGCAGAGCACTCTGCGCTGTTCGACAGAGAGAGAGAGAGGTGAGAAAGCGAGAGAGGGATGGGGGAGGGAGAGGCAGAGAGAGAGAGAGTGAGGTGAGAAAGCGAGAGAGGGATGGGGGAGGGAGAGGCAGAGAGGTGAGAAAGCGAGAGAGGGATGGGGGAGGGAGAGGCAGAGAGAGAGAGAGAGTGAGGTGAGAAAGCGAGAGAGGGATGGGGGAGGGAGAGGCAGAGAGAGGGAGAGGCAGTAGTGCAGGCAGACCTGCTTGTTCCAGTCGGGGTCTGCACTCGGGACAGCAGTCGGGGTCTGCACTCGGGACAGCAGTTCATCTCTCAGCTCGTTCCCTGAGAGGTGCAGGAGGGTCACAGCACAGGTGGATTTACACCAGGACCCCCAAGGTTTTAGGGTGGGAGGGTTGAGCAGGTCCTGCTTCAACATGAGCATCATTATGAAACCCAGGTCCCGCTCCACAAGCTCCCTACGCAACACGGAAGGGATTTGGTAAAGCTCCTCTCTCTCCCTCCTCCTCTCCTTTTCTCTCTCCCTCCCTCTCCTTGTCGCCCTCTCTCTCTCTCTCCTCCTCTCCCTGTCGCCCTCTCCATCTCTCCTCCTCTCCCTCTTTCCCCCTCTCCCTCTCTTTCTACTCTTGCCTTTCAATTGCCATTGTCTCTCCAACCAGCCCCAGCAGCCGACATTTAGCTCCCAACCCTTTTCTGGTGCCTCTGAAGACAGCAGAGAGTGTTGGAGTACATTTAGAGTGTTGGAGTACATTTAGAGTGTTAGAGTACTTTTAGAGTACATTTAGAGTGTTAGAGTACTTTTAGAGTACATTTAGAGTGCTAGAGTACATTTAGGCTCAGTGTTTGAGGGAGAGTGTTAGAGTACATTTAGAGTGTTAGGGTACATTTAGGCGCAGTGTTTGAGGGAGAGTGTTGGAGTACATTTAGATTCTGTAGGTGGTGTTCCCAGTTAGGTCTGTAGACTGTGGTGTTCCCAGTTAGGTCTGCAGACTGTGGTGTTCCCAGTTGGGTCTGTAGACTGTGGTGTTCCCAGTTAGGTCTGTAGACTGTGGTGTTCCCAGTTAGGTCTGTAGACTGTGGTGTTCGCAGTTGGGTCTGTAGACTGTGGTGTTCCCAGTTGGGTCTGTAGACTGTGGTGTTCGCAGTTGGGTCTGTAGACTGTGGTGTTCGCAGTTGGGTCTGTAGACTGTGGTGTTCCCAGTTGGGTCTGTAGACTGTGGTGTTCCCAGTTGGGTCTGTAGACTGTGGTGTTCCCAGTTGGGTCTGTAGACTGTGGTGTTCCCAGTTGGGTCTGTAGACTGTGGTGTTCCTAGTTGGATCTGTAGACTGTGGTGTTCCCAGTTGGATCTGTAGACTGTGGTTTGCTGTAGGTTGATTTGAGACTATGG
The DNA here is from genome assembly GCA_022702515.1 of Ilyophis sp. 1 JC-2022. Classification (NCBI taxonomy): domain Eukaryota; kingdom Metazoa; phylum Chordata; class Actinopteri; order Anguilliformes; family Synaphobranchidae; genus Ilyophis; species Ilyophis sp. 1 JC-2022. The sequence goes on along the minus strand of CM040394.1, from coordinate 129,571 downwards.
AATGTTTACGATGGAAGCTCATCCCAGCTCGAGCTACTCGCTCTGTCTGGAGTTTCAGGTTCATTCATCCATACATCAGCTGCATTGGTTTAGGATTGTTTTTGTTAATCATGACTTCACACCTAAAATGAGTAAAACTGACCGAAGGAATTGAACGGAAAGTGTACGGCTCACACAAGTCAGTACCTCATGCCTACGATTCACCTATTTACACAAAGTCTTTCACTTCAATATTGGCAATGGTCGATTCGCTGCCTGCTGAACTCCTTTTGTTTAATTCCTGCTTTTCTCTTGCTGATTTGTAAGGATGTACAGTAACTATATGTGTCTAATGAACAGTTATGTGTGTTTAGACAGCAAGGCATGTGCATATCTGTGTGTGTTAGGGGGTAGCAGGTGTCTCCATTGTGCAAGCATGTTTAGGGATGGCACAAACAGTGCAACATCTTTTTTTAAGCAGCTATTAATCTGTAAATTGCTTAGAGTTAAATTTTCTGGTTTTTACAAACATTTGTTTGTAAAACCATCTTTTTGGTGTTCTTGTCGGGCGTTTTTAAGTCTCCATGTCAGGTGTTCTTTCTGCTCCATATTGAGTGTTCTTGTTGCCCCATGCCGGGGTATATGAGTGTTCTTGTTGCTCCATGTCGGGGTATATGAATGTTCTTGTTGCCCCATGCCGGGGTATATGGCATGTTCTTGTTGCTCCATGTCGGGGTATATGAGTGTTCTTGTTGCCCCATGCCGGGGTATATGGCATGTTCTTGTTGCTCCATGCCGGGGTATATGGCATGTTCTTGTTGCCCCGTGTCGGGGTATATGGCATGTTCTTGTTGCCCCATGTCGGGGTATATGGCATGTTCTTGTTGCCCCATGTCGGGGTATATGGCATGTTCTTGTTGCTCCATGTCGGGGTATATGGCATGTTCTTGTTGCCCCATGTCAGGGTATATGAGTGTTCTTGTTGCTCCATGTCGGGGTATATGAGTGTTCTTGTTGCTCCATGTCGGGGTATATGGCATGTTCTTGTTGCTCCATGTCGGGGTATATGAATGTTCTTGTTGCCCCATGCCGGGGTATATGGCATGTTCTTGTTGCTCCATGTCGGGGTATATGAGTGTTCTTGTTGCCCCATGCCGGGGTATATGGCATGTTCTTGTTGCTCCATGTCGGGGTATATGGCATGTTCTTGTTGCCCCATGTCGGGGTATATGGCATGTTCTTGTTGCTCTATGTCGGGGTATATGGCATGTTCTTGTTGCCCCATGTCAGGGTATATGAGTGTTCTTGTTGCTCCATGCCGGGGTATATTAGTGTTCTTGTTGCCCCATGTCAGGGTATATGAGTGTTCCTGTTGCTCCATGTCGGGGTATATAGCATGTTCTTGTTGCCCCATGTCGGGGTATATGGCATGTTCTTGTTGCTCCATGTCGGGGTATATGGCATGTTCTTGTTGCCCCATGTCAGGGTATATGAGTGTTCTTGTTGCTCCATGTCGGGGTATATGAGTGTTCTTGTTGCTCCATGTCGGGGTATATGGCATGTTCTTGTTGCCCCATGTCAGGGTATATGAGTGTTCTTGTTGCTCCATGTCGGGGTATATGAGTGTTCTTGTTTCCCCATGCCGGGGTATATGAGTGTTCTTGTTGCCCCATGCCGGGGTATATGAGTGTTCTTGTTGCCCCATGCCGGGGTATATGAGTGTTCTTGTTGCCCCATGTCAGGGTATATGAGTGTTCTTGTTGCTCCATGTCAGGGTATATGAGTGTTCTTGTTGCCCCATGCCGGGGTATATGAGTGTTCTTGTTGCCCCATGCCGGGGTATATGAGTGTTCTTGTTGCTCCATGTCGGGGTATATGAGTGTTCTTGTTGCTCCATGTCGGGGTATATGAGTGTTCTTGTTGCCCCATGCCGGGGTATATGAGTGTTCTTGTTGCTCCATGCCGGGGTATATGAGTGTTCTTGTTGCCCCATGCCGGGGTATATGGCATGTTCTTGTTGCCCCATGCCGGGGTATATGGCATGTTCTTGTTGCCCCATGCCGGGGTATATGAGTGTTCTTGTTGCCCCATGTCGGGGTATATGAGTGTTCTTGTTGTCCCATGCCGGGGTATATGAGTGTTCTTGTTGCCCCATGTCGGGGTATATGAGTGTTCTTGTTGCTCCATGTCGGGGTATATGAGTGTTCTTGTTGCCCCATGTCGGGGTATATGGCATGTTCTTGTTGCTCCATGTCGGGGTATATGAGTGTTCTTGTTGCCCCCTGCCGGGGTATATGAGTGTTCTTGTTGCCCCATGCCGGGGTATATGAGTGTTCTTGTTGCCCCATGCCGGGGTATATGGCATGAAGTCACATTGTAGGAGCGGGTGCCATCACTTCTGTTGACATTTTGGAATACTGTGTTCTGATTTTTTGGGCAGCTACTGAAATTCACATTAGTTCTGTATCTTTCATTCGCAGAATGTGTCCAGTCTGGATTCAGTGTGTAAATCGCCATCGTCTTTAAAACTGAAACTTCTGTTTTTCAAAGATCAAAGCCCAAACTAGATCAAAGCCCAAACTGAAATCTGAGAAACACAAATCACTTTGAAAAATATCTTAGCCTATTTTTTTTTTTTTTTTTTTTTTTTGAGTGAAGAGGATATGGTGAATAACTGTTTTAATGGACAGAATAAAAAAAAATAAGCTATGTAAATCGCACTGGATACTGGTGTCTGCTAATCAAATTAATAATAATAATAATAATAATAATAATAATAATAATAATAATAGTGTAGCATATGGAGACGTAATATGAGACACCCACATTCCCACAGCCCCACAGCCAGAACTCTTTGGAATTTGCAGTAAGGAATGTTACTAGGCCTGCCAGATCCACTAATATTAGATATTATGGAGCCTAGAAGGCAACCCTGGAAAGCCATAAAGAAATCTATCAAACGCTGGTTTATATCAAGGTGTCAATGGGGGCCATCCTTGTCTGATTGACAGTTATACTACAATTGACCAATCACGTGAGTGTGTGTCAAGAAAACTCCACCTACTATCTCCAATCTTTGGTTCTCATGTTGAGTTCCGTCGCATCATTGACCTTCATTAGTATAAGCCCACGTACAGCACACACTGCGCTGATAGGGTTAGGGTTAGGGTTAACTTTCACACACTGCGCTGATAGGGTTAGGGTTAGGGTTAACTTTCACACACTGCGCTGATAGGGTTAGGGTTAGGGTTAGGGGTTAGGGGTTAGGGTTAGGGTTAGGGTTAACTTTCACACACTGCGCTGATAGGAAGAACTCGAAAATAGTGTCTTTGTGCACTCGATAATCATATGTGCACTCGGTAATCATATGTGCACTCGGTAATCATATGTGCACTCGATAATCATATGTGCATTTTCGTTTCCAACAATGACCGTTGTAAAGCTGTTGTTAAACATTATTTGAGTGGATTTAGGGGGTTGATTTTCAGCAAGTTAGCTTGCGGGGGAATTATATCAAATGGCAAGATGCTAATTGTTAGCATTGCTCCAATTCAGGATTTACAATAGTTTAGCTACAATGGTGAGACAGCTCAGATTTTTTCAAAATAGGTTAACTATCCCTGTAAAGACTGTAACCCCTTAGTGCAGATGGCATATTTGGTAAATCATGGGGGGGTCTGTTTTTAGGCTTTATAATCCAGGTGTGTGTGAGCATCACATAAAAACTTGGTATGCTTAAATGAAAAAAAAAAAAACCGGTTTTTTTTTTTTTAAAACAAACTTTAGTTTTTTTTTTTTTCATAAAATAAAATAAAATGCCGGAAATGCAAAAAAAAACTAAAAAAAAAACAACAAAAAATAACAAAAAATAAATACTGACTGAAGATACACAAAACAAACTACAAACTAAAAACATTTCCTGGATCATATCCCTGTCCACAATGCCATTCAATAATCGCAGGTGATATACAGAACTACTACTAGATATATGAATGTAAATATAAGCAGTGTAGCCGTGTAGGGTCTCCAAATCCAAACTCATACCTATCCAAAAAAAATAATAAAAATCTTAAACTAAATCTTAAACTAATCAATATCAACAATCAAGACTCATTTTAACTCATTTTTTCTCATTTTTTTTATCATTTTCATTTGGATTTTGGAGGGGTACAGGGGGGGGTGATAAATAGGTGTCCCATAACTATCCCAAAGAAAACCTACCCAAAACCTCTTTTTAAAATTATTACATTTATATTTACCTCTTATCCTGCCATTACGATCACTTAATGGATGAAACAATGTTTATTGTTTCAGTTTCAGTTCAGTGTTGCCATTTTTTGTGCCATGATGCCAAGTGTGCCATCATTTTTCTCATTCATCCTGTGCTATGCTGCCTGATGCATGTGCCCTTCCTTTCAGGCATTACTCTGATCTGCTTCTGCACGGTCTGTGGCTTCACTCTGAACTGGGTGAGGGCACTGCTGGAGTTGCAGGGGTGGAAGGGAGACTCAGGGTAGAGCAGAGGTGGAGGGTCAAGGCAATGTATAAGGGGCAAATTACATACAGACTGAAATTATGTGTAAATGGACACACATGATAATCAACTTTCTTCTGTATGTGTACTATCTTCTTTAAGTTCTTCTTTTGTGTTAATGCATGTTATTCTTCTATGTTGGGTTTACTCTATAGGTTTATTTTATTTGTTTATATTTATTTTACATATTTATTATTCATATTTCTTTACATACATATCTGGACATCATTACATTTGAATTTTCAATTACAGTAATTTGTGAAAACATATTTTCCATTCCCTATATGAAAAGCATTTTTACATAAATAAAATATAATAAATTACAATACAATAATTTACAAAAAAACATGTTAGAAATGTTAAAAATAATTCGGCAAAAAAAATAAATATAAAAAAAAAAGTTTAAAAACTTTGAAAAAAATAATTTTTGTCGAAATTTCCTCAATAAATATTGAAAGCACTTGGTATGGATTTGCAACGAGTGGAACTTCCTGATTAGTCACCTTTGCTAAACTTGTAACAATCATGCAAATCTCATGCAGCTGAACAAAAAAAACAACAAGCTATCGTGCATGCATTAATTGAAAAAAATGTTCCAAAATTCCCGTGTGAATAGTCTTCTGTTGGTATTCACTCTCGTTTTGTGTGTGGTGTTCTTCAGTTGTATCACAGGGACAGGTGTGTGACCAGTGTGGTGGCGTGTGGAGCAGGGAGACGTGCCAAAGTGTATGCGGTTCGTAAATGAGTGAGTGTCCAAATACTGAACATGCTGACAGTGGTTAAAAAATGCTGCGGAGAAAATGGCCAATATGTTGTGTTAGCAACTTGTTACTGTGTGGAATACCAACATGAGATCCAGCATTTAAACTGGGCCACATTTTGGCATACCAAATGCAACCAGTTTTGTTTGCAGGGGATTTTGGCACATTTTTTTGGGTTTTACCAGATTGCATAGCTGTGTTGCTAATTTTATGAATGCATGAACACGGTTACTACTGTAGTTTGTTTTTTTATAGAATTTCAATTCAAATGGTAATAACGTACCAACAAAAGAAACCAAAAGGGGACGAATAATCGACCGAAGCAACCAAATTTTATAACGTACGACAATATAAATTACGTGTGAGCAATAAAACAATACACAATTTTCATTGTGAATTCATTTATGTTAAAACAGACAAACACAAAGGCAACACGTATTGAATATAATAAACACAATATCACACATAACACATATAACAAAGAAGCAACTATAGTATTACGCGCATCGTTTCCAAACTACGCACGAACAAAGAACGAAAAGCGACGTAGAAAACTGCGTAAAAAGCAGACAACGTAGAAAAAGCTAGTTATACTATAGTTTAACTTAAAAGAGCGCGAGTAGTCTACATTCTAAGAAAATAGAAAAAAAAACTAAAAAAATACTTAAAAAAATAAACAATAATACTATTCTATTACTAAGATGTCATAAGTTAAAAATTCAAAAAGCGAAAAAAAGGAAAAACGAAATAATAAATCAGCATATTTAGCGATGCAATAGTGGTTAATAACGGTAGATAATAGCAGTGGTAAAAAAAATATGTATAATCAGATAAATACATACAAAAAAACGAAAATCATAATACAAACATTAAAAATATAAAAATATAACACCTCTCTGAATAAATTATATTTATTTGCTCTGAAGTACTGAATCTCTGTTACAATTACCTGTCTGATGAAGGAAAAATACTTATTGATACCGGATGTATTAGCAGCGCTAATACAGCAAATCTAAAGCCCGCGCATGTTGCGCGCAGTGCTAAAAGTGGCGTAAAATAAATCAAATAGAATTAAAACCATTAAAATGTAAATAAAAAAAATTGTAAATAATTAATCCAAGCTGCGTAACGCCTCGCCTAGTCATACCCCAAAAGGCTTGCATGCCTTCTTGTAGAAAAATGGGAAATCTGTCGCCAATAAAATTTGGAAAGCAGTTAAGCCGTGCAATCAAGAAGGGGGTTGCAAGCGAGCAGCGTTCGTTTGTGTAGGGGGTGTTACGCGCGCTGTGTAATTTTTTGTGTAATTATAGATCCAATGCGCTGTGTATTTTTCTTGAAAAAACATATCTAGTCTTAATATCCATGAGAGGAATAAAGGGACATATTATAATAATAGCAATATGTGTAGTAGAATGACATTGTAATTCATTTCTTTTTTTTAATCGCCATTTGATGAGCAGCATTTGCATGATTCTTGTTGAAAACTGTATTGATATGATTGTTGATTTGATGCTTTTGTACAGGGATAATTGTTATATTTAAGGTTATTTTGTATGTTTATGAATGTGCTTGGCGTTAGTGTTATTTCACTTGAATATGGCATATATTATGATGCTGACGCTTTTGCGTTGCATATTGGACATGGGAGCGGGTAGGTAGGTACGGTTTGGGGTGGCAGGAAAGGATGTCTGATACTATAATAAATTAAGAACTACGCGTTGGTACTCCCACTAATAGTTTCGTAAATCGTTTAGGGGTCACCACAAGGTGCGTAAAACAAACTAATTGTTTTTTGCACGAATGTGACTGCTAGAAGTTAGTAGATGTTACAGAAACTCCTCACGCATACCAACTTACAGTCCATCCCAGTCTTAGCCATCTCTTCCAATGGCTGCCACTGAAGAATGATCAGGCACAAGCCACCATACAGCGATAAACTCCTCACTTAATGAAAGGATTTTCATCAAAGACACACACACACACACACACACACACACACACACACATTACCTAAAGGTGCTCATCCCATATGGCCTCGCAGCTCAGTGCCTTTCTTCTCTCCCCCCTTCTCTCTCTCTCTCTCCCCCTCTCTCTCCCCCTCTCTCTCTCTCCCCCTCTCTCTCCCCCTCTCTCTCTCTCTCTCTCTCTCTCTCTCTCTCTCTCTCTCTCTCTCTCTTTCTCTCTTTCTCTCTTAAATATTTTTAGCCAAATTTGAATTGGAGGATTTAATTTGTTTATTGACTTTCCGATGCTATAATAGGTCCTACGTGGTCCCAGGCTGGCTGAGCGGTCCCAGGCTGGCTTGGAATGCCAGGGGCGGTCCTGAGATAAGCCTGGGCTAATGAAGTCTGGGGAAAAATGGAGCCAGCTGACTGGAATGGTTTTTTGCTCTCTCTGGTATCTCATTAGGCTCAGCTCCAGGGTGAATTTTTAAGAGGAAGGTGGGGCTTCCTAACACAGGTCAGAAATCTAAAGAAATGCTCGGCTGACAATCACAGCTTTAACTACCATTGAACTGTGTTTGGTACAGCATGGGTGAACTGTGTTTGAACTGTGTTTGGTACAGCATGGGTGAACTGTGTTTGAACTGTGTTTGGTACAGCATGGGTGAGCTGTGTTTGGTACAGCATGGGTGAACTGTGTTTGGTACAGCATGGGTGAACTGTGTTTGGTACAGCATGGGTGAACTGTGTTTGGTACAGCATGGGTGAGCTGTGTTTGGTACAGCATGGGTGAGCTGTGTTTGGTACAGCATGGGTGAGCTGTGTTTGGTACAGCATGGGTGAGCTGTGTTTGGTGCAGGATGGGTGAACTGTGTTTGGTACAGCATGGGTGAGCTGTGTTTGGTACAGCATGGGTGAGCTGTGTTTGGTACAGCATGGGTGAACTGTGTTTGGTACAGCATGGGTGAACTGTGTTTGGTACAGCATGGGTGAACTGTGTTTGGTACAGCATGGGTGAGCTGTGTTTGGTACAGCATGGGTGAACTGTGTTTGGTGCAGGATGGGTGAACTGTGTTTGGTGCCGGATGGGTGAACTGTGTTTGGTGCAGGATGGGTGAACTGTGTTTGGTACAGCATGGGTGAGCTGTGTTTGGTACAGCATGGGTGAGCTGTGTTTGGTACAGCATGGGTGAGCTGTGTTTGGTGCAGGATGGGTGAACTGTGTTTGGTACAGCATGGGTGAGCTGTGTTTGGTACAGCATGGGTGAGCTGTGTTTGGTACAGCATGGGTGAGCTGTGTTTGTGAAATGGCACAGCCTGCGACTGGGAAGTAGGACTATATTGTCTCTGCAATACACTTTTTTTAATAGTAAAATTCTTATGACCTCCGTATCTGGTTTTGATTATAAAATATGCTCCCTGATCCTTGCAGGTGGATATCATTATACCTAATATTGCAACTCAACATCTGAATTACTTTCTGCCTTGGATGCAAAACAGATCAATAAGAGCTATGAAGTTGCTGGTGTTGAGGCTAGGGTCCTGGTGTTGAGGCTAGGGTCCTGGTGTTAGTGTTAGCCTCAGAGGCTGGTGTTGAGGCTAGGGTCCTGGTGTTAGTGTTAGCCTCAGAGGCTGGTGTTGAGGATATAGTCCTGGTGTTAGTGTTAGCCTCATAGGCTGGTGTTGAGGATAGAGTCCTGGTGTTAGTGTTAGCCTCAGAGGCTGGTGTTGTGGCTAGGGTCCTGGTGTTAGTGTTAGCTTCAGATGATGGTGTTGAGGATAGAGTCCTGGTGTTAGTGTTAGCCTCAGAGGCTGGTGTTGTGGCTAGGGTCCTGGTGTTAGTGTTAGCTTCAGATGATGGTGTTGAGGATAGAGTCCTGGTGTTAGTGTTGGCCTCAGAGGCTGGTGTTGAGGATAGAGTCCTGGTGTTAGTGTTAGCTTCAGATGATGGTGTTGAGGATAGAGTCCTGGTGTTAGTGTTAGCCTCAGAGGCTGGTGTTGTGGCTAGGGTCCTGGTGTTAGTGTTAGCTTCAGATGATGGTGTTGAGGATAGAGTCCTGGTGTTAGTGTTAGCCTCAGAGGCTGGTGTTGTGGCTAGGGTCCTGGTGTTAGTGTTAGCTTCAGATGATGGTGTTGAGGATAGAGTCCTGGTGTTAGTGTTAGCCTCAGAGGCTGGTGTTGAGGATAGAGTCCTGGTGTTAGTGTTAGCCTCAGAGGCTGGTGTTGAGGATAGAGTCCTGGTGTTAGTGTTAGCCTCAGAGGCTGGTGTTGAGGATAGAGTCCTGGTGTTAGTGTTAGCCTCAGAGGCTGGTGTTGAGGATAGAGTCCTGGTGTTAGTGTTAGCCTCAGAGGCTGGTGTTGAGGATAGAGTCCTGGTGTTAGTGTTAGCCTCAGAGGCTGGTGTTGAGGATAGAGTCCTGGTGTTAGTGTTAGCCTCAGAGGCTGGTGTTGTGGCTAGGGTCCTGGTGTTAGTGTTAGCCTCAGAGGCTGGTGTTGTGGCTAGGGTCCTGGTGTTAGTGTTAGCTTCAGAGGCTGGTGTTGTGGCTAGGGTCCTGGTGTTTACATTAGTGTTAGCTTCAGATATTGGGGTTGATAATATAGTCCAGCCATTTACGTTAGCCTCAGATGCTGGTGTTGATGATATAGTTCTGGCGTTAACGTTAGCCTCAGAGGCTGGTGTTGAGGATAGAGTCCTGGTGTTAGTGTTAGCCTCAGAGGCTGGTGTTGAGGCTAGGGTCCTGGTGTTAGTGTTAGCCTCAGATGCTGGTGTTGATGATACAGTCCAGGCGTTAATATCAATGCCGGTCTGCCGTCAGGCTCAGACAGAGCTGCTATGTGCGCCGTCCAGAAAGGAAGAAGTTTGTCTGGTAACGTTATAGCCGAGGGCTTCTCATATTAGGCTAGCCTCCCCAGGGACGGCTTCTGTAAGAGATTTCACAGCCACATTCTGAAGACCAGGCTTCAGCAGAGCAGGGCATTGAACCAGGATTATGGCCGTGGCAATGTGCTCTGCACAGATTTACTGCTTGTGTGTGTACAGTACACACACACACACACATTATAATTATGGTTGCCCAATAAAGAATATCCTCTCATTTCTGTGGTGTTTTATAAGCACATTGATGTAGAACACACAGCTCTGTGCGGTGTTTTATAAGGACAGCGATGTACAAACCCAAATTCCAAAAAGGTTTGGACAGTATGTAAAATGCACATAAAAGCAGAAAGCAGCGATTTGTAAATTCTCTTTTGCATATATTTAATTGAAAACAGTACAAAGAAAATATATTTAATGTTTTACCTTATCAACTTTACTGATTTAGTAAATATACACGAATTACTAATTTGATGTCTGTGTCTGCACTTTATTAGCCCTGCTGTAAAGGGCTAATTTTGTGGAAACATTGTGGGTACGTTGTCAGAAGGCTTGGGGTGGATGAGACTGCAGTGATTAGGGTTGTGTTATCGTGGCTACATGACTACTCTTTCTGTATATCTGTCCCATGGACTCCCCAAGGACTGCAGGGGGGCGGGGCCAAGGACTGCAGGGGGGCGGGGCAAGGAGAAGTTTCAGGTGCTAAGCACTCATCTATAATGTGTGTGTGTGTGTGTGTGTGTGTGTGTGTGTGTGTGTGCATGTGTGTGCGTGCATGTGTGCGCGTGTGTGTGTGTGTCTGTGTCTGTGTGAGTGCGTGTGTGTGTGTCTGTGTGTGTGTGTGTGTGTGTGTGTGTGAGTGAGTGTGTGTCTGTGCACACGTGGGTCCAAACACAGTTTAGTCCTTCTGTCTGGGACTAAACACAGAAGTTTAGTCCTTCTGTGTTTGCCACGTGCTGCTCAGGAATCCCAGGGAGAGTGTCTGGTTTTCTGCATTATTTGGAAGAGCCCTTTTATGCCTCCTTGGCAAATACATCCCAATAAATGCCTGACAATATATATTTTTTGTCAATTCTTGATTTATTTTTCCTAAATAAATCTCTATTTTCACCAGTATTCAGAACGCAGATCTTTCATGTGATTCTACCTTTTGGTTCGTAAAATGTTTTGTTGAAAATTCTCAGATCTGCAGGAGAGTTCTCAGATGGTGTTATTTATGTACTGTCCCTCGGGCACCAGAGTAACAAACCCAGTGTTATTTATTTAAAGAGTAACAAACCCAGTGTTATTTATTTACAGAGTCACAAACCCAGTGTTATTTATTTACAGAGTCACAAACCCAGTGTTATTTATTTACAGAGTAACAAACCCAGTGTTATTTATTTACAGAGTAACAAACCCAGTGTTATTTATTTACAGAGTAACAAACCCAGTGTTATTTATTTACAGAGTAACAAACCCAGTGTTATTTATTTACAGTCACAAACCCAGTGTTATTTATTTACAGTCACAAACCCAGTGCACACCGGTGTGGTGTTATTTAGTGTTCCTCAGGCACCAGTGTTGGAGGGGGGGGGGGGGCGGGGCTTTACGTGAGGACTATATTTGAAACATACGCTGTAATCTTTGCTCAGAGACATCACAGCGTAAAGACAAACAACTCAGTGGTGTCAGAGCTGTAGTCTGCAGACGCACTCCGCCCCGCCAATGTGTGTTTCCACGGTGACGGTGGGGATCAACTGTGGCCATGAGGATTATAGGGCTGAGCCCAATGATGTCACTTCCTCTGGGTATTGGACGTCACGTAGGGGAATCCCCCTCCTGGAAGGCGTCCCACTGCTTATGTTTGTCTGTCCTGCCCCTAACCCAGGATTACGGTACGCAATGCCCCCACTCAGGCTGACCCAGCTTAAGCATCTCACCATACCTGTCACTGAGGAGAGAGCCTCCGTCATTCCCTAAGCAGCCTACGCAGGTGTGCTTTATCAGAGCTGCAGAAACAGCTGGCATCCGCCCTGTCAGGCACCCGGCAACGCGTCCGGCAACACGCCCAGCAACGTGCCTACAACACTCATTTACCTGCTTGGTTTCTGTGGTGGTTCACCCCTAACCCGAACCCTAACCCGTCTCCTCCTGGTGTGAGACAGTTACTCATGTTCTTATAGTCGCCCCCCTCAGCCAGTGAGCAGTGGACTGCTGTTGGATTCTAATCACTGGAGCAGTGAACTGCTGTTGGATTCTAATCACTGGAGCAGTGAACTGCTGTTTGATTCTAATCACTGGAGCAGTGAACTGCTGTTGGATTCTAATCACTGGGGCAGTGAACTGCTGTTCGATTCTAATCACTGGAGCAGTGAACTGCTGTTTGATTCTAATCACTGGAGCAGTGAACTGCTGTTGGATTCTAATCACTGGAGCAGTGAACTGCTGTTGGATTCTAATCACTGGAGCAGTGAACTGCTGTTGGATTCTAATCACTGGGGCAGTGAACTGCTGTTTGATTCTAATCACTGGAGCAGTGAACTGCTGTTTGATTCTAATCACTGGAGCATTGAACTGCTGTTGGATGCTAATCACTGGGGCAGTGAACTGCTGTTTGATTCTAATCACTGGGGCAGTGAACTGCTGTTGGATGCTAATCACTGGGGCAGTGAACTGCTGTTGGATGCTAATCACTGGGGCAGTGAACTGCTGTTGGATGCTAATCACTGGGGCAGTGAACTGCTGTTGGATGCTAATCACTGGGGCAGTGAACTGCTGTTGGCGTGTGCTGGTGTGTGTTCATTGTATTTTTGGAATTTGGCAGCATTTGTAATAATACAGTTTTTTATCATGTTACTGGTGAGGTTAGTTTGTGTAGAGTCTCAAACTCTTAGTCCTGTCTCTGCTCCCACAGCTTCGACGTGGACAATGGCACGTCCTCTGGAAGGAGTCCCCTGGATCCCATGACCAGCCCGGGCTCGGGCCTCATCCTCCAGGCCAACTTTGTGCACAGCCAGCGGCGGGAGTCCTTCCTGTACCGCTCCGACAGCGAGTATGAGCTGTCCCCCAAGTCCATGTCCCGCAACTCTTCCATCACCAGTGACATGTAAGTCCCCCCTCCACGCTAACCCTAACCCTAACCCTAACACCCCCCCTCCGTCCGCTGGAGACACATCATTACCCTGCCAGAATCACCTCTACTCTACCTTCTACTGTGTGCTAACACTCTTAGTCCTGTCTCTGCTCCCACAGCTCCTTCCAGGGGACTCCTTCCGGGGCGGCTGTGGCTCAGGAGGTAGCGGGTCGTCCGCTGATCACAGGGTTGGCGGTTCGATCCCCGACTCCTCCTGTCCACATGTCGAAGTGTCCTTGGGCAAGACACTGAACCCCAAATTGCTCCCAATGAGCAGGCTAGCACCTTGCATGGCAGCTGCCGCCATTGGTGTGTGAATGTGTGCGTGAACGGGTGAGTGAGAGGCCATTGTAAAGCGCTTTGGATAAAGGCGCTATATAAGTGCAGTCCGTTTACCATCCATTTACTCCCGAGGTTATTCATCTGTTAACCCAATCTGCCATATGAGACCTGTGTGTGTGTGTGTGTGTGTGTGTGTGTGTGTGTGTGCGTGTGTGTGTGTGCATGTGTGTTTGTGTCTGCGTGTGTGTGTGTGCGTGTGTGTGTGTGCGTGTGCGTGTGTGCATGTGTGTTTGTGTCTGCGTGTGTTTGTGTTTGTGTGTGTATAGAATGTGTGCTATATATTTTTTTAAATCAGCACTCAGACTCCTTCTAAAATATGTTACAGCCATTGTAAAATTGTGCCATTTGAAAGGAGTTCATTTTGATAAAAAGCTATAGAAAATGTCAGACAGCTTGTGACGGCTTTTAGTAGCGTGCAGTTTGAAAAACAAGAGACTTTACGGGGAAATCCCCAACTGTCACTTTTCCAGGGAGCTGGTTTCTGCACACGCACACGAAAATCCCATAAATAATATGCACATGTAAATCCCATTCACAATAAATATAAATTAGCATTCCATAGCATTCTGCTTTTCTTACTTTCCCGCTAAAAAGGTTGCAGTTGTTGTTATTCTGAAATCAACTCCTACAAAGACTATTCAGCAAGTTTTTTACAATGACATTTTCTTTACTGCATCTTTAAATAAATGTTAACTAAGTAATGCATTTTAATTTCTGTTTTTATTTTAATTTTAATTGGGTTTTAATTAGCTTCAGACAGTTGAAGTCTAACAGTGTTTGTGCAGAGGTGTATATGGTTGAATCATATCGTCCTCAATGCACAAATAAATAATTTTGTAATTTTTAATGATTTTCACTCTTGCAAATGTGAAATAAGGTGTGTATGTGTGTGTCTGTGTCTGTGTGTGTGTGTGTGTGTGTGTGTGTGTGTGTGTGTGTCCGATATGCTTCTTATGCTAATGGATAGCCAGTTCGATATGCTCTTTATGCTAATAGCTAGCCAGTCCGATATGCTACACAAAAAAAGTGTGGATGGGTACCATAATGGTAGTAGGTTTGGGTCCTGTGTGGATGGGTACCATAATGGGAGTAGGTTTGGGTCCTGTGTGGATGGGTACCATAACGAGAGTAGGTTTGGGTCCTGTGTGGATGGGTACCATAATGGGAGTAGGTTTGGGTCCTGTGTGGATGGGTACCATAACGGGAGTAGGTTTGGGTCCTGTGTGGATGGGTACCATAACGAGAGTAGGTTTGGGTCCTGTGTGGATGGGTACCATAACGGGAGTAGGTTTGGGTCTTGTGTGGATGGGTACCATAATGGGAGTAGGTTTGGGTCCTGTGTGGATGGGTACCATAACGAGAGTAGGTTTGGGTCCTGTGTGGATGGGTACCATAATGGGAGTAGGTTTGGGTCCTGTGTGGATGGGTACCATAATGGGAGTAGGTTTGGGTCCTGTGTGGATGGGTACCATAACGAGAGTAGGTTTGGGTCCTGTGTGGATGGGTACCATAGGTTTGTGTTCTGTGTGGATGGGTACCATAATGGTAGTAGGTTTGGGTCCTGTGTGGATGGGTACCATAACGGGAGTAGGTTTGGGTCTTGTGTGGATGGGTACCATAGGTTTGTGTTCTGTGTGGATGGGTACCATAATGGTAGTAGGTTTGGGTCCTGTGTGGATGGGTACCATAACGAGAGTAGGTTTGGGTCCTGTGTGGATGGGTACCATAACGAGAGTAGGTTTGGGTCCTGTGTGGATGGGTACCATTAGGTTTGGGTCCTGTGTGGATGGGTACCATAATGGTAGTAGGTTTGGGTCCTGTGTGGATGGGTACCATAACGAGAGTAGGTTTGGGTCCTGTGTGGATGGGTACCATAACGAGAGTAGGTTTGGGTCCTGTGTGGATGGGTACCATAATGGGAGTAGGTTTGGGTCCTGTGTGGATGGGTACCATAACGAGAGTAGGTTTGGGTCCTGTGTGGATGGGTACCATAACGAGAGTAGGTTTGGGTCCTGTGTGGATGGGTACCATAACGGGAGTAGGTTTGGGTCTTGTGTGGATGGGTACCATAACGGGAGTAGGTTTGGGTCCTGTGTGGATGGGTACCATAACGAGAGTAGGTTTGGGTCCTGTGTGGATGGGTACCATAATGGGAGTAGGTTTGGGTCCTGTGTGGATGGGTACCATAATGGGAGTAGGTTTGGGTCCTGTGTGGATGGGTACCATAATGGGAGTAGGTTTGGGTCTTCTGCAGCTGTGTTTTTCTTCACTGCTCTGTCCTTATCGATAGGAATAACCACCTGCAGAGGCCGGGCTTGGTTTCTCGGAGATCTGAGCCCGTTATTAGTGGAAAGTAAGTGATGGTGCTAGTTCCCCCCTTTAACGGCAGACCTGTCGATGCTTAGTATGGCATGCCCTGCCTGTTTTGCATTGCCTTGCTTTGCACCCGCAAACATTAGCACTAGCTTTAGCTCTGCCTCACATGCTGAAAAAACCCCTCCCTTTTCCTCTCCCCCTTTAATGCACAGAACACAATAACGGTATCACTATCGCAGACAGGAGTCCTTTAATGCACAGAACACAATAACGGTATCACTATCACAGACAGGAGTCCTTTAATGCACAGAACACAATAAGGGTATCACTATCGCAGACAGGAGTCCTTTAATGCACAGAACACAATAACGGTATCACTATCACAGACAGGAGTCCTTTAATGCACAGAACACAATAAGGGTATCACTATCACAGACAGGAGTCCTTTAATGCACAGAACACAATAAGGGTATCACTATCGCAGACAGGAGTCCTTTAATGCACAGAACACAATAACGGTATCACTATCGCAGACAGGAGTCCTTTAATGCACAGAACACAATAAGGGTATCACTATCGCAGACAGGAGTCCTTTAATGCACAGAACACAATAACGGTATCACTATCGCAGACAGGAGTCCTTTAATGCACAGAACACAATAACGGTATCACTATCGCAGACAGGAGTCCTTTAATGCACAGAACACAATAACGGTATCACTATCACAGACAGGAGTCCTTTAATGCACAGAACACAATAACGGTATCACTATCGCAGACAGGAGTCCTTTAATGCACAGAACACAATAACGGTATCACTATCACAGACAGGAGTCCTTTAATGCACAGAACACAATAACGGTATCACTATCGCAGACAGGAGTTCTTTAATGCACAGAACACAATAACGGTATCACTATCGCAGACAGGAGTCCTTTAATGCACAGAACACAATAACGGTATCACTATCGCAGACAGGAGTTCTTTAATGCACAGAACACAATAACGGTATCACTATCACAGACAGGAGTCCTTTAATGCACAGAACACAATAACGGTATCACTATCGCAGACAGGAGTCCTTTAATGCACAGAACACAATAACGGTATCACTATCGCAGACAGGAGTCCTTTAATGCACAGAACACAATAACGGTATCACTATCGCAGACAGGAGTCCTTTAATGCACAGAACACAATAACGGTATCACTATCGCAGACAGGAGTCCTTTAATGCACAGAACACAATAACGGTATCACTATCGCAGACAGGAGTCCTTTAATGCACAGAACACAATAACGGTATCACTATCGCAGACAGGAGTCCTTTAATGCACAGAACACAATAACGGTATCACTATCGCAGACAGGAGTCCTTTAATGCACAGAACACAATAAGGGTATCACTATCGCAGACAGGAGTCCTTTAATGTACAGAACACAATAACGGTATCACTATCGCAGACAGGAGTCCTTTAATGCACAGAACACAATAAGGGTATCACTATCACAGACAGGAGTCCTTTAATGCACAGAACACAATAACGGTATCACTATCACAGACAGGAGTCCTTTAATGCACAGAACACAATAACGGTATCACTATCGCAGACAGGAGTTCTTTAATGCACAGAACACAATAACGGTATCACTATCGCAGACAGGAGTCCTTTAATGCACAGAACACAATAACGGTATCACTATCGCAGACAGGAGTTCTTTAATGCACAGAACACAATAACGGTATCACTATCGCAGACAGGAGTCCTTTAATGCACAGAACACAATAACGGTATCACTATCGCAGACAGGAGTCCTTTAATGCACAGAACACAATAACGGTATCACTATCGCAGACAGGAGTCCTTTAATGCACAGAACACAATAACGGTATCACTATCGCAGACAGGAGTCCTTTAATGCACAGAACACAATAACGGTATCACTATCGCAGACAGGAGTCCTTTAATGCACAGAACACAATAACGGTATCACTATCACAGACAGGAGTCCTTTAATGTACAGAACACAATAACGGTATCACTATCACAGACAGGAGTCCTTTAATGCACAGAACACAATAACGGTATCACTATCACAGACAGGAGTTCTTTAATGCACAGAACACAATAAGGGTATCACTATTGCAGACAGGAGTTCTTTAATGCACAGAACACAATAAGGGTATCACTATCACAGACAGGAGTCCTTTAATGCACAGAACACAATAACGGTATCACTATCACAGACAGGAGTCCTTTAATGCACAGAACACAATAACGGTATCACTATCACAGACAGGAGTCCTTTAATGCACAGAACACAATAACGGTATCACTATCGCAGACAGGAGTTCTTTACTCGCTATTTTACTGGCATTTTTTCTTCTCTTATTTTTTGAGGCTCCAGGAATAAAAGCCATATTCTGGGCATTAAAAGCATTCAATTTTCTTACCCTTCCTCACCATTTGGGCAGCAGGACAGAATGACTATACATCCTGGACAGAATGACCATAAATCCAGGACAGAATGACCATAGATCCGGGACAGAATGACCATAAATCCAGGACAGAATGACTATAGATCCAGGACAGAATGACCATAGATCCGGGACAGAATGACCATAAATCCAGGACAGAATGACTATAGATCCAGGACAGAATTACCAGGGATCCAGGACAGAATGACCTCAGATCCAGGACAGAATGACCATAAATCCAGGACAGAATGACCATAGATCCGGGACAGAATGACCATAAATCCAGGACAGAATGACCAGGGATCCAGGACAGAATGACTATAGATCCAGGACAGAATGACCTCAGATCCAGGACAGAATGACCATAAATCCAGGACAGAATGACTATAGATCCAGGACAGAATGACCAGGGATCCAGGACAGAATGACCTCAGATCCAGGACAGAATGACCATAAATCCAGGACAGAATGACCATAGATCCGGGACAGAATGACCATAAATCCGGGACAGAATGACTATAGATCCAGGACAGAATGACCAGGGATCTTACAGGCTTTGCTTCTCTCTGTCCTGTCAAAGCTGGCCCCCTCCCTCCAATGGCCTTGTACTGCATGATCTTAACTGAAATGTGAAAATTACACACCATCCCTGCACCGCCCACATCCTCCCACCCCACCCCACAAAAGCATCCTGGCCCTCAGCCATAACATCACCAGCTTTACTCTCTTCATCTACAGCCCATTTCAGTGGCCCCATCTACAGCCCATTTCAGTGGCCCCATCTACAGCCCATTTCAGTGGCCCCATCTACAGCCCATTTCAGTGGCCCCATCTACAGCCCATTTCAGTGGCCCCATCTACAGCCCATTTCAGTGGCCCCATCTACAGCCCATTTCAGTGGCCCCATCTACAGCCCATTTCAGTGGTCCCCAGGTTTCTTATTTTGTGTACGGACCACAACAGAAAGCAGTGAGGGACCTGCTGAGTGTGCACTATATGTAGCGTAGCAAGCTAATACCCTCCCTGTGTGGTGCTGTGATTATCTCACTGTAGATAGCCAGTAAATCATCTCCTGCATTGTAATATTAGAACAAATATGGAATTTGAGATCATGTGTCCCTTCCTACAGTTATGATTATGGTTAGCGTTTAGAGTTATGATTAGGGTTAGCGTTTAAAGTTATGATTAGGGTTAGCGTTTAGAGTTATGATTAGGGTTAGCGTTTAAAGTTATGATTAGGGTTAGCGTTTAGAGTTATGATTAGGGTTAGCGTTTAAAGTTATGGTTAGGGTTAGCGTTTAGAGTTATGGTTAGGGTTAGGGTTATTGTTTGTTAGAATGTAGTTTTGAAGTGTGATGTTAGAGACTGTCACAGGAGTGGACTATGTTAGCATTTGGCCTTTGTGAGTGGTTAGGCTGCAGGGCCTTGTTAGGTGTAACTCAGCACCCAGTCATGCATAATGTATGGCTTTCATAGGCGTATGCCAGCTTCTCAAATCACATCCATTACAAAGAAAAACAAAAACCATACAGCCCCAGTGCCGTTGAATGGAGGGGTTTCATTAGCCCATAGTTAGGTGTATTTGAAAAACCACACCTATTGTTATTCCTCAGACTTACCGTTATTATTATTCCGCCAATTTTTGAGAACCTCCTCCTACACTGTTCACACCATTGACACCATTCATACCTCATAATATATTTGTACACCCCCTCCAGGTTGCTATTACTTTTTACCTTTATAACATATACACTTTTTGAGATATTTGATATTTGACATGTTTTTGACAAAATCCAGAAAATGAAAGGCTGACATCAAGGGCATATGATTTTCCAGTTAAGATCCTTTACTGCAATGGTCCACAAAAAGTTTGGGTGGAATATCTGCTTTTGTTGCAGAATCAGCATATAAAGATTTTTCCTGGAACAGCGCCCTCAAGTAGTCAGATTTCATGCAACTTGGTGCCTCCTAGCAAGGGATGGTACTACATTACATTACAGTCATTTAGCAGACGCTTTTATCCAAAGCGACGTACAGTAAGTGCATATAGAAGGTCATTGAAGTAACTACACAACAGATAAGAAAGCACATTCTTCCCATACAGTATCAGCTATCCCTAGTAACGAACACAGAGCAGTTCACAGTGAACTGGGTAAATCATCTCTACTACAATGCTATTCTAAATAGTATAAACTTGGGTACACAGGATACTAAGTTTAGTATCAATGCAACAAATTGTTGCAGAGATATGGCTCACTTCCTGTTTGGCACCAATGTGCAATTTGTTTGTTTATAGAGGCCAAATTGTTTGAGCATTATTTTGGTCACAGTACTCTCAAGATGATACATGCCAAATTTGGTTGTGATCAGTCTTAGGACTAGTTCACAAAAGCAGGTTTTTCAAAAAATACTAAATGGCAGAAAATCTAATATGGCGGATATTTACAAGGGTTCATTTGACTTGGCTTGACCTAAGGATTATGAGGGAAAAAAGTGGATAGCACAGCAAAGGAAGGAGAGAGAGTTGGGGAGAGGGGGATGAAGGGAGAAAGTTGTGGGAATAGGGAGAGGGATGGATGGAGAGGCAGAGAGCAAAATAAAGCGAGAGGGAGAGGAAGGAATCACACACACGCATGCACGCAAACACACGCACATGCAAACATGCGCACACACACACACATCCAAACACACACACACACACACACACACAAACACACACACGCATGCACACACACACACTGTGTGAGAGAGAAAGGAATCAGATACGCACACACACACTGTGAGAGAGGAAGGAATCAGACATGCACACACACACACGCACACACACACACTGAGAGGGAGGAAGGAATCACGCACACACACACACACACTGAGAAAGAGGAAGGAATCACGCACACACAAATACACTGTGTGAGAGAGGAAGGAATCACACACACACACACCCACACACACACCCACAAATACACTGTGTGAGAGAGGAAGGAATCACACACACACACACCCACACACACACCCACAAATACACTGTGTGAGAGAGGAAGGAATCACACACACACACACCCACACACACACCCACAAATACACTGTGTGAGAGAGGAAGGAATCACCCACACACACACACACACACCCACAAATACACTGTGTGAGAGAGGAAGGAATCACCCACACACACACACACACACACACACACACACACCCACAAATACACTGTGTGAGAGAGGAAGGAATCACCCACACACCCACACACACACACACACACACACACACACCCACAAATACACTGTGTGAGAGAGGAAGGAATCACACACACACACACCCACACACACACCCACAAATACACTGTGTGAGAGAGGAAGGAATCACCCACACACACACACACACACTGAGAAAGAGGAAGGAATCACGCACACACAAATACACTGTGTGAGAGAGGAAGGAATCACACACACACACAAATACACTGTGTGAGAGAGGAAGGAATCACCCACACACACACACACACACACACACACACACCCACAAATACACTGTGTGAGAGAGGAAGGAATCACCCGCACACACACACACACACACACACAAATACACTGTGTGAGAGAGGAAGGAATCACACACACACACACACACACACACACACACACACTGTGAGAGAGGAAGGTTTCTCAGCAAGCAGAGTGTCAGGAGGTTCAGGGAGGGGGTTACTCTTTATGTCAGCAGAGTGTCAGGAGGTTCAGGGAGGGGGTTACTCTTTATGTCAGCAGAGTGTCAGGAGGTTCAGGGAGGGGGGTTACTCTTTCAGACCCACCCCCACTCCACCCTGCACTAACCAGCCTCCTGCATCCTGAATAAAAGACATGTCCTTTCTCTAACGTGTCCATTGGGACTAATGTGACCCTGCTCAGCCTGCCTTACAAAAATGCCGCAGATATATTCTTTTTAGCCTTGAGTTACCTTTATATTTTAAATGATTTATGAACTTGCCAGATTGTATTTGTGAAGAATAATAAATCTTGCTTTTGACTGCTCTTTAAAGTTGAGTACAAATGTTGATGGAATTCTGGCCATTGTCTCTTGAATGTGGATTTTATTTATTTTGAAGAAGAAAGAGAAGCATGTTTTTTTTTGCCTCTTTCTTACTTGCTTAAGTCTTGCAGTTTTGTGCTTATTGTTCCCACAGAGTGTAAAGCAGTAAGGTTTGTTTGAATGCTGGCTCAAGAACATAAACACAATCTGGAGAATTTGTGGCTAAAAATGTAAATAGGCTGAATAGAACGAGCCCAGAAAGGCGGGCAGGGCGTGTGGCTCTGAGTAGTGAGGTCACACCCACCCTTCTGTCTGAAGCATGAAGTCTTTCCTCACCTTTTTAAGAGCAGGGTTGAAACACACAGGAGTTTTATTTTTTATATTTTGGATTGTATAGCCTTGAAGTTGTTAAAAGCTTTTAGGCACATTTTATATGTAGCTGCTGGATGTTTAATTTCAAACGGGGGGAAGCTTGGATCAGACGAGCGGGAGCTGACTGCAGCTTGTCCTTGTAGTGGGGGACGGGTTTTAGTCACTTATCTAAATGTTTATTCAGCTGCAGAATGCAGGAGAAACTGTTCCTTTCTGTGTAAAGCCACTGCTAAGCTGTGTGTGTAGCCAAAGAGCCACTGCTAAGCTCTGTGGGTAACTGGAGGGTTAGTGTTCATGTTGTCTGTGGGTAACTGGAGGGTTAGTGTTTCTGTTGTCTGTGGGTAACTGGAGGGTTAGTGTTCATGTTGTCTGTGGGTAACTGGAGGGTTAGTGTTTCTGTTGTCTGTGGGTAACTGGAGGGTTAGTGTTCATGTTGTCTGTGGGTAACTGGAGGGTTAGTGTTCATGTTGTCTGTGGGTAACTGGAGGGTTAGTGTTTCTGTTGTCTGTGGGTAACTGGAGGGTTAGTGTTTATGTTGTTTGTGGGTAACTGGAGGGTTAGTGTTCATGTTGTCTGTGGGTAACTGGAGGGTTAGTGTTCATGTTGTCTGTGGGTAACTGGAGGGTTAGTGTTCATGTTGTCTGTGGGTAACTGGTCAGGCACACACACTGACCTGGTCAGTACTGCTCTTGACTCAGTCAGTGCTGGAGTGGGTGTCAGCACTTCTCCTGACTCAGTCAGTGCTGGAGTGGGTGTCAGCACTTCTCCTGACTCAGTCAGTGCTGGAGTGGGTGTCAGTACTGCTCCTGACTCAGTCAGTGCTGGATTGGATGTCAGTACTGCTCCTGGCCTGTAGGTGTCAGTACCTTGTAAATACCTCTGTCACAGATTAGATTAGATTATATTACAAAACTGTATTGTCCTCAACAAGGCAATTTGGGTTACACATGAACATAAGACAATTAAAAAAAACACATACAAGCAACCAGACAATGACAAATCCATAGGGATCTATCATTACTAATAGAATAAATATTGCACATCCTCCCTGTATTGCACACATCCCTGTATTGCACATCCCTCATAACACGATAAGGGCCTATTGCACATCCCCCTTCCACATCTTCTTCAGCTGGGTAATAGTGATTTAGATTGCTTCACTGCACACTTCCAAATGACCTTCTTTTTTTTTTCAAATCATGACTGGCAAAGCATGAACCCATCTTTAAGGAGAGTTTAGCCTAGTGTGCTCCATACCATAGAGTGCACCATAGTGTGCTCTGTACCATAGAGTGCACCATGGTGTGCTGTGCTTGGCTTTCCAAAGCTGTGCAGAGGAACCATAAAACCGTGCAAAAAGCCGTGCAAAGCAGCCAAACCATACGCTCCGTAGCGTCCTGAGGCATACATGCATCTCAAAGCCCATTTTAAAGCCAGAAACTTGAATCTATGGTTCTTCTGTGCGGTCGACTGCATGCGACTGTCATGGTTTTGGGTTCAAATGCCAACAAACACTTTTGTCTCTTTCTTTGTTTCAGTCATGATGACCTGATTGTAACACCGTTTGCACAGGTAAACTTTCCTCCACACATAATGCACAGCACAGGATCCAGTCCTGGAGGGGGCGCTGTGTCTGCAGTTTAACTCCAGTCCTGGAGGGGGCGCTGTGTCTGCAGGTTTAACTCCAGTCCTGGAGGGCCGCAGTGTCTGCAGGTTTAACTCCAGTCCTGGAGGGCCGCAGTGTCTGCAGGTTTAACTCCAGTCCTGGAGGGCCGCAGTGTCTGCAGGTTTAACTCCAGTCCTGAAGGGCCGCAGTGTCTGCAGGTTTAACTCCAGTCCTGGAGGGGGCGCTGTGTCTGCAGGTTTAACTCCAGTCCTGGAGGGCCGCAGTGTCTGCAGGTTTAACTCCAGTCCTGGAGGGCCGCAGTGGCTGCAGGTTTAACTCCAGTCCTGGAGGGCCGCAGTGTCTGTAGGTTTAACTCCAGTCCTGGAGGGCCGCAGTGTGTGCAGGTTTAACTCCAGTCCTGGAGTGTCTACAGATAGTTTCAGCACCAGCGATTAATTTAATTTGTTGATTGGCTAAATAATCCACATACCTTGTTCTTGAGGCCTTAATTGGCTGCTGAATGAAAGAGAAGCACAAATGCAGGCACTGTGGCCCTCCAGGACCTAAGTTTAACACCTGGTCTTACAGGTACTGTTTTTCTCAAAGCATAATGTGACCGTTAGTGTGTCACATCTTGTCAATGTCACACGTTTCCTCTTTGGAATTGCAGAATTAACTGAACACCTGTTATGTCCCATGGTGTCTAGGTACTGGCTAGTTTGAGAACAGTAAGGAATAACTTTTCAGCATTAACCAACTTGCAGCAAGACAGAGCCTCAAACAAGTAAGTGAGTTTGTTTTGCTCCAAATTAATGCAGTGCTCAATGTAGGCAGCTGTATAAATGTTTTATGCTTTTGCATTTGTATTATACAGCTGTGATCATGACAAGCTGCAGTATCGTTCAGTTTAGCCTCAGTCCTGTAAATATTATAGAGCCTGTAGAACTGAGGCTGTGTTTAGAGTTGTGTGTGTGTGCACAGACCAGCAGGCTGTGTTTAGAGTTGTGTGAGTGTGTGTGTACACAGAACAGCAGGCTGTATTTAGAGTTGTGTGTGTGCACAGACCAGCAGGCTGTGTTTAGAGTTGTGTGAGTGTGTGTGTACACAGAACAGCAGGCTGTGTTTTGAGTTGTGTGTGAGTGCGTGTGTGTGTGTGTGTGTGTGTGTGCACAGACCAGCAGGCTGTGTTTAGAGTTGTGTGTGAGTGTGTGTGTGTGTGTGTGTGTGTGTGTGTGCACAGACCAGCAGGCTGTGTTTAGAGTTGTGTGTGAGTGAGTGAGTGAGTGAGTGAGTGAGTGTGTGTGTGTGTGTGTGTGTGTGTGTGTGTGTGTGTACACAGAACAGCAGGCTGTGTTTAGAGTTGTGTGTGTGCACAGACCAGCAGGCTGTGTTTAGAGTTGTGTGAGTGTGTGTGTACACAGAAGTGAGTGAGTGAGTGAGTGTGAGTGAGTGAGTGAGTGTGTGTGTGTGTGAGTGTGTGTGCACAGACCAGCAGGCTGTGTTTAGAGTTGTGTGTGAGTGAGTGAGTGCGTGTGTGTGTGTGTGTGTGAGTGTGTGTGCACAGACCAGCAGGCTGTGTTTAGAGTTGTGTGTGTGTGAGTGTGTGTGCACAGACCAGCAGGCTAAGTTTATCTCCTGCATCTTCCTCCAGACGGTCATCCATGTGCAACCAACCCCCCATCACAAAGACCTCCTTCACAGGTGAGATACTCACACACACATTACCGTTGTGTCACATGTATTTGGCAAAACTGCTGAGAATCTGTGGGTTGCAGTATGTTCTCCTGTTCATTTGGGAAAGGCCAGATTTACCTAAAAAAAAGAGCGTTTCCACAGAAACCACATATGCCCATCTTGCCCAACACATGGAAGAAGTTATTCACCAAATGTGTGTTTTATGCCTCGTCACGGTTTGTTAAATATGCTCATTACATTTGCACGCGTGTGCATATGTCCTTATCCCGTGAGGGAAACATGTGTCTTCTGGTACGTCTACACAGGACAAATATTCCAGAATAATCCAGACCTTGGCTGTCGCTCTCATGGGGTGATTGGCTTCTCCTGCTTTGAGTCATAAAATCATAGCTGTTAACATGGTTTCAGCCCTGAAAATATAAACATTCTGTACCAGAAATGGACTGCAGGGGGAGCCAGGTCCCACATTTTACCGTGTGAGTCATGAATCCAAGATGGCTGCTGCAGCGTTTGAAGCTCTCTTGCTGTGTCCTAACACCGCCGTTCAGATGGGTGGGTTACGGTGAAAATCTCATTCTTCCGCACAGCAGCATGACAAAGTGTTCCTGAGCATGTAATCCAAAGATCTTAATTACATTTTGGATGTCATATGTATGAATTATATAAAGATATATGACCTAAGGAACGTAAGTTTTTTTTTTTTGGGGGGGGGGGGGGGGTCAGCAGGCCATTCTCATGGGGAACATGATGATGAGGGATGGTCTCACAGGACAGGCTAGCATACACCATAGAGGGGCTCCTCTAGCAGCCAGTCTCCAGTAAGGAGTGAACATAAAGAGCCAACAGGCCCACTCTAAACACACAGGCCCACTCCCAGCTGACAGGTCCACTCCAAACACACAGGTCCACTCCGAGTTGACAGGCCCGTTTCGAGCCCACAAGCCCACTCCAAGCCGTCAGGTCCACTCTGAACCATCAAAGCTTAGTACAACCTGTCAGGGAAGTAAGAATTAAGTTAAATGTGTATTTCTTGAATCCAGCCATTCCAACAGTCAATGCCCTTGTTACTTTGTACAATGTTCAGCACTCTGAATACAGAACACAGTCGCTTGCTAAAATTCCTCACTTATCCAACATGTAAAATAGATTTTTTTAATTAAATTTGTTAATTGATATTTTTGGTAATAATTATTAATGAAATTTCCAGATTCATTGAGAGGCAGAGCAACCTGCTGAATCAACCTTTATTAAAATGTATAACTCACAACCAGATTAAAATGAAGAGATTTATTAAATTAGTACAAGTATTCAACTACTTAACTAAAGACGAATGTTCAACTCAACTACCTTAATAACTTGTTATTTTCCTGGGAGGGAACTTCAGTTAACAATGAATGAAGGCTGCAGATATTCGCTTGGCAAACATGTCTGGATTAGCTTGGCAAACTTCCTAAATCATCCCCTTGTTGTCTGAACCATTTTTCCAAGCTCAAATCTGCTGTGGGACTCCGGTCCGGAGCTTAGTAGCAGCCCTACTCTCTACAGCAGATTGGCCTCAGCAGGCTGGTCTCTGACGTCACACTAAACATGAAAAGAATGCCACTGACGTCAGCAAGAAGGGCAGTGAAAGGCAGCCCTGCTGCTGCAACCACAGCTGGGCCATCAATGAGCCCAGAGATAGTGAGAGAGTGAGAATAATTCATATTATTAATAGTTTTAATCATTCAATTGTATAAAAATGTAATAATTATCCTTATATTAGATGTTTTTATAATTTTATTTTATTATTCTTCTTCTTCTTACTATATAATGCTTTGGCAATATTTACTGTACCGTATGTATTTCATGCCAATAAAGTAAATTTAATTGAATGTGAGAGAGAGAACAAGAGAGATATAGGGGGTGATAGAGAGAGAGAGAGAGAGAGAGAGGGAGGGAGAGAAAGAAAGAGAGAGGGGGGGCTGAGAGGGAGACAGAAAGAGAGGGGGAGCAGAAAGAAAGAGAGAGGGAGGGAGGGAGAGGGGGGGCAGAGAAGGATGGAGAGAGAGAGGGAGAGAGGGCAGAGAGAGAGAGAGAGGGGGAGATAGAAAGAGAACCAGAGAGAGAGACAGAGCATTAATAGCCAGACCCTCTGACCCCACCTCCACACATACACACATTGGGTTTAAGTGACCAGTCAGAACTGTGACGGCAAGGATTGAGTGACCAATCAGAACTGTGACGGCAGGGATAGAGTGACCAATCAGAACTGTGAGGGCAGGGTTGGAACTGATAGACACTCCTGTACTGCCCACAGTCTGTAGGAGGAAGAATGGCTCACATCAAACCCATATGACTGCCATCTGCTTACAGGACAAACCTACAGTATGTTTTAGCCAAGGAGGCCCCTACAGGTTTCCTCACAACTCGACCGGTCTTTTTCATTTGGGACCTTTTATACGCATTAGATGCGAGATTCAATTTTTCATTCCTTCAAGACTTTATTAATTGAAACCAAAATCACATTTTTGCACCAGTGTCCATTTCTGCAGGTTCCAGCCCACGTACTTAGTCTCCGCCGGCAGCTGAGCTTGGAAACGTGACATTTTCCATAAATGCACTGGCATTGCAAAAAAAGACACCGCGCTACACGGTCAGAGATGGATGCAGGGTCTATATTTACATTGCACTGCACTCAGAGTATCCGTGACACAATAGATCTGAATGAATGGAATATGTATATAAGGTATAAGCCCATCTACTGAAATGGACAGTGTGTTAGGGTTAGGGGTTAGGGGTTAGGGGTTAGGGTTAGGGGTCGTTGCTGTAGTAGGCTCTGCTGGTGTTTGTTTTCACCCCGATATCAGTAACCAGCTTGGACCCAAGAATCCAGGTGAAATTAGTTACCTGTGTAACCAGCAGGTGACGTGAGTTACCTGTGTAAAACCAGGTGATGTGAGTTACCTGTGTAACTAGCAGGTGATGTGAGTTACTTGTGTAACCAGCAGGTGATGTGTTACCTGTGTAAAACCAGGTGATGTGAGTTACCTGTGTAACTAGCAGGTGATGTGAGTTACATGTGTAACTAGCAGGTGATGTGAGTTACCTGTGTAACTAGCAGGTGATGTGAGTTACCTGTGTAACTAGCAGGTGATGTGAGTTACCTGTGTAAAACCAGGTGATGTGAGTTACCTTTGTAACCAGCAGGTGATGTGAGTTACTCCTGTAACCATGTGATGTGAGTTACCTGTGTAACCAGCAGGTGATGTGAGTTACCTGTGTAAAACCAGGTGATGTGAGTTACCTTTGTAACCAGCAGGTGATGTGAGTTATCTGTGAAACCAGGTGATGTGAGTTACCTGTGTAACCAGGCTAAGAAGCCCTTTGTGTTGTTTAAATGCCACGGTTCCTAAAATATAAAACTCATTCTGCTAATTAATATCTGTGACCTGCAGATAAATAAAAATGATTATCCATTTCACTTTAATAACACTTTCACTTTAATTTTACCAGACACCTTTTTAAAAAAAAATACATTGCGCTAAATAACGTTTTAGAATGCACTCTAATAAAATTGTATTTATTATATCAAGTATTACAGGTCAGTGTGTATAAATGTATTACATACATTTCATATAATCTATTATCTAATCCTAGATATGTTTTTCTGAACGAACAGATGCCAATAGGCCGAACGTTAGAGCGAGCTGTCCGGAGATATAATTTTTACCTTAGAGCGTATTGGCAAAGGTAATGGGCAGTTTTTTGTTTTTCTGTGCAACACTGTGCGACGCTTGTTAAAATTATTTAATGGTAAATTGAACGCATATCAGTTGCACTGGATGCTACGTTGCTAAACAGACCCAATGGAATTGGCGGAAGTAGAAAAAAAAATATTTCACTGCTTGTTTCTTTGATAACAACTTGTAAACAATCTTATTTTCCAGCAAATGAATACAATTATGTTAACAGACAATATTAAATGACACCCGTTTTCATTTTGAAATGATTGTTTTATAAAAAATTATACAAATTCTATTAGACAAACAATTCACATAGGCCTATTCTCCGTCCAAAATGTATCTTTATATCGAGGGTATGACATAATACCATAGCTTATTTTGTGAAGTAACCTCGGCTATTTCTTTCATGTAACTTGGGAGCCAAGACTCGCAAAGTTCTGCTACTAACGTTCTCTAGAAGAAACTCTGCATGATAGGCTACTGGGTTCACCCACTGCTGAGATGCTAGAGAAGCATACAACCCTGTATCACGCAATACACTATATATACACTATATATACACACTATATATACACTATATATACACTATATATACACACTATATATACACTATATATACACACTATATATACACTATATATACACTATATATACACACTATATATACACTATATATACACTATATATACACACTATATATACACTATATATACACACTATATATACACTATATATACACACTATATATACACTATATATACACACTATATATACACTATATATACACTATATATACACTATATATTTGTATGACTTTGTAGCGCATTCCGGCTTGGCCTATATGAATGCATTGGATAGAAATTTGTGGTGGTGGAAACGATAATTTCACTGAAATCGTGTCACCCACCACGATTTCATATATCATGAAATTGTGACTATGACACTAAATTGCGTGAAACCGGGCTGGAGGCATAGCACAGACTTTTCCTTGAACTCCAGCTAACTTATTCGGCGAGAAGTTCAGATGGGAGCCTCGTTGTTTCCGTCAGATCTGTTATGGCACTGCTTTGCTCAGGGGGCAGGGATTGCATTGGTGATTTATGGTAGGCTACGTAAAAACAACGGATGAGTTGTGAACATGGCCTAAGACAGGCTCGCCTCGGGATATTCTAACAAGGGTTTTTTTTCTGTCTCACGTTCAGGCAAGCAGAGAAAGAAACCTGAAGTTTTTTTAATTCCTGCTTGTATCCACTTTGCTACACGCCACTGTGGCTTACCCGACAATTCTGAAATCTACCTGCATTTAGCGGGTGGCGGGTGTTAATTTCCCACCCTGATCCCAAAGACTTTCAATGGGGTTAAGATCAGGACTCTGGTGGCCAATTCATG
The DNA here is from genome assembly GCA_022702515.1 of Ilyophis sp. 1 JC-2022. Taxonomy (NCBI): domain Eukaryota; kingdom Metazoa; phylum Chordata; class Actinopteri; order Anguilliformes; family Synaphobranchidae; genus Ilyophis; species Ilyophis sp. 1 JC-2022. The sequence goes on along the minus strand of CM040394.1, from coordinate 98,423 downwards.
TGTGAAAATGATTCCTCATGCTCCCTGAACCACTCTTTCACAATTTGAGCCAGATGAATCTTGGCATTGTCGTCCTGGAATATGCCCATTGATGGGATAACCTGGTCATTCAGTACATTCAGGTACTCAGCTGACTTCATTTTATTGCTGCATAACGTTGCTGAGACTAGACCTGACCAATTTAAGCAACCCCAGATTATAACACTGCCCCCAGAGGGTTGTAAAGTGGGCACTATGCATGACGGGTGCAACGGCGACTTTTTTTTTGGCCAGGCAGTGTACTTAACTATGGCTTGGGGGACCTTCTGGAACTCTCTGCTAGTCCTGTGAAATGCCTCAAAACTGACCACCTGCTCCCCTGTGTTCTTCCAGAGGAGGCCTATCAGAAACTGGCCACTGAGACACTGGAGGAGCTGGACTGGTGCCTGGACCAGCTGGATACCCTGCAGACCCGCCACTCTGTCAGCGAGATGGCCTCCAACAAGGTAAGGCCACCTTCAGCACGTCTCCCCGCTAATGCCACCTAATTCCCACCCCCCACGTGTACAGGTGCAGCTCAAAAAATTTAAATATCGTGAAAGTTCTATATTTTTTGTCACTCATTTCAGAAAGTGAAACTCATATATTATATAGATTCATTACACATAGAGTGAAATATTTCAAGCGTTTATTTCTTGTAATTTTGATGATTATGGCTTACAGCTAATGGAACCCAAAATTTAGTGTCTCAGAAAATTATAATATTTTGCTTTAACATATTTTTAAAGTATCATATTTAATATTTGGTCGCATATCCTTTGCATGCTGTTACTTCCTGAAGTCTGTGACCAATCAACATCAAAAGACTCTTGATATCTTATTTTCAGGTACTGTTACAAGCAATACTATAACCTCTCTGCATTTGAACTGATCTCTATGGGAATTGGGGGGTAAGTCTAGATTCAGCTGTAAATTACACTGGTACAGTATGGAACACATAGCTGGCTAAATGGCTGTAAGTCATCAAGGGTCTGAGCTATCGAACGAGCCCCAAACCATCACTCTGTTGCCAGATATGGTGTAGATGTGGATGGATCACTGCCAGGGTTATTTCTCCTGACTCATTTTCCTATAGAACTCTAGGGGGAAAAAGTCAGGAGAAACAACCCTTAAAGGGATTTATCCCCATAGTCCCCCTGGGGGATTTAACCCCATATCCCCATCCCCCCATCCCCCATATCCTTAGTTATTCCTATAGTCTCAGTTTTTATTTGTTATTACTGTATATATACAAACACTATTCCAAAACGTTGGGACAGTACGTAAAATTCACATAAAAGCAGAAAGCAGTGATTTGTAAAATATATATTTTTTGGAGTAAGTACCCCAAACAGTGTGTAAGTTCTACCCTTTTCAGCCAGCTTTATACATGTTTTTTGAACCAATGCACGTGTGGTAAGTTTAACCCTTTTTGAAATTGCAGACTGAATCTCTCCTACTGTATGTGTGTTAAACCGTGTGTGGCACCACTATGTGTAAAAGCCTTAACAGTACTGAAGCCCTTCTGCCCTGATTAGTGGTGGAAATTACGAATCACTTTACTGATTCGAATCGTTCAGTTCAGTACAAAGATTCTAGTCACTGACTATGTGATTCGTTCACTGGGGTCAGTTGCGCAAGCGCACGAATATTCCAACAGCATGCATGGTCAGTTCACTATAGCTACTCGTAGTTCAGTATATCATTCGTAGGTATTGTGCAAAATGATTCCAGTCAAAAGCACTGCAAGTAACAAATATAAACTTTTTCGATAAACCTCATATGAACTTTTTGTATTTTTTTCTTGTAGTTATATAGTTTTATGGATTAGGCTACTATATGGCCGCTCCAGGTGAGCGTTTTAAATATGGATTAGAAGCTACGGAAATATATGATATGATGTGTTCTCAAGTTATGACCATTTTGTGGTAAGTAACCTATTGTAAAACATTGCGTTTTCAAATGGTAAAGTTGTCAAAAGGGTGACAAGGGCCATAGTTTATCCTCTTTTTTTTAAAGCAGATGATTCTTTTCTCCCAAATTGAATGTCGATGTTCAGTCATCTATGGGGGGAGCCCTTATACAAAGGGTTGAGCTAGGTGCACTGATGTAGCCTAGTGGTATTATTCACCCTGTTCGTCAGTAGGCTACTAGATTAAAATAGCGGTTCAGATTAAAATAGCAATCATTCACGCAGTGCGTGATGTAGACTCAAATTACCTGACAACAAATAAAGAAAAGGGCTTTAGCTAGACTTCTTACTGAATTTCAAGTGTAAAGAAGAGACAAACGTATAGCCACATATTGGTTATATTTGTGTAGCCTATATAAAACATGGTTATAGCATATTAGGCCTTCTTAAAATAGCCTACATTTATTGTGCTATTTCGATACAAAAGAAAACACAAATGTGCTTCATTTAATCAATATCATTATTACAGATTTGAAATGGTTTAATAACGGGCAGACTTTCATTAACTCTTATTTTGATAGTCACAGAATAGGCCTACATAGAAAATGTACAATATAGCCTACAGTAGCCTATGTGATTTTGATTAGAAATGCTTTCTGCAATGCGTTTTGCTTTCGGTAACGTTACGCTGGGTGGACGTCGGATGCCAGTAGACCTACAGGTAGGCTACAGGTTCCGATCATTTTGTAAGATTGCAGGCTATATTTTTTAAATGTGAAACTGTACCAAAAAATAGTTGACCGGGCTATATTATTTTACTAATACTCCCGCCATTTGTTGCTAATTTATTAGGCTACTGAGTAGCCCATAGCCTATGCAGAGAGTAACTGATTCGGTTGACAATTATGTAGGCTACTGCGGTGCGGTAGTCAGCAGTTCATATAGGCTAGTCAGTTCAGTAGGACTCACTGATCTGTGGTAGTAGGGGTAGTCTGTGGTCAGTGCAGTTCATATAGGCTAGTCAGTTCAGTAGGACTCACTGAACTGTGGTAGTAGGGGTAGTCTGTGGTCAGTACAGTTCGCTACAGTTCCTGACTGCTGACGCGCACGCAAGCATATGAACGAATCATTGATGATCCGGTACACTCAGTTCACTTTAAAGATGCGTTCAAAAAGATTCGTTCGTTCACGTACTGCACATCACTTGCCCTGATACCCTCTCTACTGTATGTGTGTTAAACGGCTATGTGTAAAAGCCTTAACAGTACTGAAGCTCTTCTGCCCTGATACCCTCTCTACTGTATGTGTGTTAAACCGCTATGTGTAAAAGCCTTAACAGTACTGAAGCTCTTCTGCCCTGATACCCTCTCTACTGTATGTGTGTTAAACCGCTATGTGTAAAAGCCTTAACAGTACTGAAGCTCTTCTGCCCTGATACCCTCTCTACTGTATGTGTGTTAAACCGCTATGTGTAAAAGCCTTAACAGTACTGAAGCTCTTCTGCCCTGATACCCTCTCTACTGTATGTGTGTTAAACCACTATGTGTAAAAGCCTTAACAGTACTGAAGCTCTTCTGCCCTGATACCCTCTCTACTGTATGTGTGTTAAACCGCTATGTGTAAAAGCCTTAACAGTACTGAAGCTCTTCTGCCCTGATACCCTCTCTACTGTATGTGTGTTAAACCACTATGTGTAAAAGCCTTAACAGTACTGAAGCTCTTCTGCCCTGATACCCTCTCTACTGTATGTGTGTTAAACCGCTATGTGTAAAAGCCTTAACAGTACTGAAGCTCTTCTGCCCTGATACCCTCTCTACTGTATGTGTGTTAAACCGCTATGTGTAAAAGCCTTAACAGTACTGAAGCTCTTCTGCCCTGATACCCTCTCTACTGTATGTGTGTTAAACCGCTATGTGTAAAAGCCTTAACAGTACTGAAGCCCTTCCACCCTGATACCCTCTCTACTGTATGTGTGTTAAACCGCTATGTGTAAAAGCCTTAACAGTACTGAAGCCCTTCCACCCTGATACCCTCTCTGTTTCTCTCTGTTCCAGTTCAAGAGAATGTTGAACCGGGAGCTCACCCACCTCTCAGAAATGAGCCGCTCTGGAAACCAGGTCTCAGAGTTCATATCAAACACATTCTTAGGTGAGTCTGACCATACACTGACCGTAGCCTGACCACACTTTGACCCATACATCCCAAGGTGTGTCGACTTCGACAAAATGAATTCAGATGCAAACGGGAGTTTATCAGTGGAACAGTATGGGTAAATGGACTGCACTTATATAGCGCCTTTATCCAAATCGCTTTACAATGGCCTCTCACTCACCCGTTCACACACACATTCACACACCAATGGCGGCAGCAACCATGCAAGGCGCTAGCCTGCTCATTGGGAGCAATTTGGGGTTCAGTGTCTTGCCCAAGGACACTTCGACATGTGGACAGGAGGAGCCGGGGATCGAACTGCCAACCCTGCGATCAGCAGACGCCCCGCTCTACCTCCTGAGCCACAGCCGCCCCACTCTACCTCCTGAGCCACAGCCGCCCCGAATACTGTACAAGCGGTGTTCACTTCTCCCTTCTTCATTCTCTCCCTTTTCCCCTCTCATTCACTCATCCCTCCCTCTCTCTCTCTCCCTCTCATTCACTCATCCCTCCCTCCCTCTCTCTCCCTCTCATTCACTCATCCCTCCCTCTCTCTCTCTCCCTCTCATTCACTCATCCCTCCCTCCCTCTCTCTCTCTCCCTCTCATTCACTCATCCCTCCCTCTCTCTCTCTCTCTCCCTCTCATTCACTCATCCCTACCTCTCATTCACTCATCCCTCCCTCTCTCTCTCTCTCTCCCTCTCATTCACTCATCCCTCCCTCCCTCTCTCCCCCTCTCATTCACTCATCCCTACCTCTCATTCACTCATCCCTCCCTCTCTCTCTCTCCCTCTCATTCACTCATCCCTCCCTCCCTCTCTCTCCCTCTCATTCACTCATCCCTCCCTCTCTCTCTCTCCCTCTCATTCACTCATCCCTCCCTCCCTCTCTCTCTCTCCCTCTCATTCACTCATCCCTCTCTCTCTCTCCCTCTCATTCACTCATCCCTACCTCTCATTCACTCATCCCTCCCTCTCTCTCTCTCCCTCTCATTCACTCATCCCTCCCTCTCTCTCTCTCCCTCTCATTCACTCATCCCTCTCTCTCTCTCTCTCTCTCATTCACTAATCCCTCCCTCTCTCTCCCTCTCATTCACTCATCCCTCCCTCTCTCTCTCTCTCTCCCCCTCTCATTCACTCATCCCTCCCTCTCTCTCTCTCTCCCTCTCATTCACTCATCCCTCCCTCTCTCTCTCCCCCTTTCATTCACTCATCCCTTCCTCTCTCTCTCTCTCACTCTCCCTCTCTCAAAAAGTTTTATTGTTTTACTGGAGGTCTTTGTTTTGATGGTTTTATAGTTTTATTGTGTTGCTATTTATTTTATTTTTTACTCTTTTGATATATTGTCCCTTTATCTTCCTTTTAAATACATTCGGATGGATTGGAAGTTATAGTATGTTAGTTGCTCTGTTAATTTTTTTGCTAATTTAAATAAAGGTGACGTAAAAATGTAAATGAATCTATCCCTCTCTCTCTCTCCCTCCCCTAGATAAACAGCAGGATGTGGAGATTCCCTCTCCACAGACACAGAAGGAGAAAGACAGGAAGAAGAAACTGATGTGTCAGATCAGCGGGGTAAAGAAACGCACGCACAGCGGCCTAACCAACTCCACCATTCCGCGATTCGGCGTCAAGACCGACACCGAGGACTCCCTCGCCAAGGTGAGCACCCCCCTGTGGACGTCAGAGGTACCTCACACAAACAGTCACAGGCTAAATACCCCCATCATTCAAAATATCTGAGACCATGGGCTCTATCTTGTTGATCTTAGCGCTTGGTCTAAAGGCATTGCGTAAAGTGCATTTAGGGCGTGTCCAAGTCAACTTTTGCTAGTTAGATGGCGCGTTTTTTGAGCGCTAAGCAAGGCGCAATGTGAAAATGGGCTGAACTTAATTATAGGTGTGTCTTGGGCGTAACATGCAATAAACCAATCAAAATGTCATATTCCATTCCCTTTAAAAGCCTGCTGTTCCGCCTTGCCGGATTGCTTATATGATGGAGAAACAGACATGATCATGTGTAATGTTGCTCAGTGTGTGTTTGTTGAACTTATAATCATGTGTAATGTTGCTGAGTGTGTGTTTGTTGAACTTATAATCCTGTGTAATGTTGCTGAGTGTGTGTTTGTTGAACTTATAATCATGTGTAATGTTGCTGAGTGTGTGTTTGTTGAACTTATAATCATGTGTAATGTTGCTGAGTGTGTGTTTGTTGAACTTATAATCCTGTGTAATGTTGCTGAGTGTGTGTTTGTTGAACTTATAATCATGTGTAATGTTGCTGAGTGTGTGTTTGTTGAACTTATAATCATGTGTAATGTTGCTGAGTGTGTGTTTGTTGAACTTATAATCATGTGTAATGTTGCTGAGTGTGTGTTTGTTGAACTTATAATCATGTGTAATGTTGCTGAGTGTGTGTTTGTTGAACTTATAGTCATGTGTAATGTTGCTGAGTGTGTGTTTGTTGAACTTATAATCATGTGTAATGTTGCTGAGTGTGTGTTTGTTGAACTTATAATCATGTGTAATGTTGCTGAGTGTGTGTTTGTTGAACTTATAATCATGTGTAATGTTGCTGAGTGTGTGTTTGTTGAACTTATAATCATGTGTAATGTTGCTGAGTGTGTGTTTGTTGAACTTATAATCATGTGTAATGTTGCTGAGTGTGTGTTTGTTGAACTTATAGTCATGTGTAATGTTGCTGAGTGTGTGTTTGTTGAACTTATAATCATGTGTAATGTTGCTGAGTGTGTGTTTGTTGAACTTATAATCATGTGTAATGTTGCTGAGTGTGTGTTTGTTGAACTTATAGTCATGTGTAATGTTGCTGAGTGTGTGTTTGTTGAACTTATAATCATGTGTAATGTTGCTGAGTGTGTGTTTGTTGAACTTATAATCATGTGTAATGTTGCTGAGTGTGTGTTTGTTGAACTTATAATCATGTGTAATGTTGCTGAGTGTGTGTTTGTTGAACTTATAATCATGTGTAATGTTGCTGAGTGTGTGTTTGTTGAACTTATAGTCATGTGTAATGTTGCTGAGTGTGTGTTTGTTGAACTTATAATCATGTGTAATGTTGCTGAGTGTGTGTTTGTTGAACTTATAATCATGTGTAATGTTGCTGAGTGTGTGTTTGTTGAACTTATAGTCATGTGTAATGTTGCTGAGTGTGTGTTTGTTGAACTTATAATCATGTGTAATGTTGCTGAGTGTGTGTTTGTTGAACTTATAATCCTGTGTAATGTTGCTGAGTGTGTGTTTGTTGAACTTATAATCCTGTGTAATGTTGCTGAGTGTGTGTTTGTTGAACTTGTAGTCATGTGTAATGTTGCTGAGTGTGTGTTTGTTGATCTTATAATCATGTGTAATGTTGCTGAGTGTGTGTTTGTTGAACTTATAGTCATGTGTAATGTTGCTCAGTGTGTGTTTGTTGAACTTATAATCATGTGTAATGTTGCTGAGTGTGTGTTTGTTGAACTTATAATCCTGTGTAATGTTGCTGAGTGTGTGTTTGTTGAACTTATAATCCTGTGTAATGTTGCTGAGTGTGTGTTTGTTGAACTTATAATCATGTGTAATGTTGCTGAGTGTGTGTTTGTTGAACTTATAATCCTGTGTAATGTTGCTGAGTGTGTGTTTGTTGAACTTATAGTCATGTGTAATGTTGCTGAGTGTGTGTTTGTTGAACTTATAATCATGTGTAATGTTGCTGAGTGTGTGTTTGTTGAACTTATAATCATGTGTAATGTTGCTGAGTGTGTGTTTGTTGAACTTATAATCATGTGTAATGTTGCTGAGTGTGTGTTTGTTGAACTTATAATCATGTGTAATGTTGCTGAGTGTGTGTTTGTTGAACTTATAATCATGTGTAATGTTGCTCAGTGTGTGTTTGTTGAACTTATAATCATGTGTAATGTTGCTGAGTGTGTGTTTGTTGAACTTATAATCATGTGTAATGTTGCTGAGTGTGTGTTTGTTGAACTTATAATCATGTGTAATGTTGCTGAGTGTGTGTTTGTTGAACTTATAATCATGTGTAATGTTGCTGAGTGTGTGTTTGTTGAACTTATAATCATGTCTAATGTTGCTGAGTGTGTGTTTGTTGAACTTATAATCATGTGTAATGTTGCTGAGTGTGTGTTTGTTGAACTTATAATCATGTGTAATGTTGCTGAGTGTGTGTTTGTTGAACTTATAGTCATGTGTAATGTTGCTGAGTGTGTGTTTGTTGAACTTATAATCATGTGTAATGTTGCTGAGTGTGTGTTTGTTGAACTTATAATCATGTGTAATGTTGCTGAGTGTGTGTTTGTTGAACTTATAGTCATGTGTAATGTTGCTGAGTGTGTGTTTGTTGAACTTATAATCATGTGTAATGTTGCTGAGTGTGTGTTTGTTGAACTTATAATCCTGTGTAATGTTGCTGAGTGTGTGTTTGTTGAACTTATAGTCATGTGTAATGTTGCTGAGTGTGTGCTTGTTGAACTTATAATCATGTGTAATGTTGCTGAGTGTGTGTTTGTTGAACTTATAATCATGTGTAATGTTGCTGAGTGTGTGTTTGTTGAACTTATAATCATGTGTAATGTTGCTGAGTGTGTGTTTGTTGAACTTATAATCATGTGTAATGTTGCTGAGTGTGTGTTTGTTGAACTTATAGTCATGTGTAATGTTGCTGAGTGTGTGTTTGTTGAACTTATAATCATGTGTAATGTTGCTGAGTGTGTGTTTGTTGAACTTATAATCATGTGTAATGTTGCTGAGTGTGTGTTTGTTGAACTTATAATCATGTGTAATGTTGCTGACTGTGTGTTTGTTGAACTTATAATCATGTGTAATGTTGCTGAGTGTGTGTTTGTTGAACTTATAGTCATGTGTAATGTTGCTGAGTGTGTGTTTGTTGAACTTATAGTCATGTGTAATGTTGCTGAGTGTGTGTTTGTTGAACTTATAATCATGTGTAATGTTGCTGAGTGTGTGTTTGTTGAACTTATAATCATGTGTAATGTTGCTGAGTGTGTGTTTGTTGAACTTATAATCATGTGTAATGTTGCTGAGTGTGTGTTTTTTGAACTTATAATCATGTGTAATGTTGCTGAGTGTGTGTTTGTTGAACTTATAGTCATGTGTAATGTTGCTCAGTGTGTGTTTGTTGAACTTATAATCATGTGTAATGTTGCTGAGTGTGTGTTTGTTGAACTTATAATCATGTGTAATGTTGCTGAGTGTGTGTTTGTTGAACTTATAATCATGTGTAATGTTGCTGAGTGTGTGTTTGTTGAACTTATAGTCATGTGTAATGTTGCTGAGTGTGTGTTTGTTGAACTTATAATCATGTGTAATGTTGCTGAGTGTGTGTTTGTTGAACTTATAATCATGTGTAATGTTGCTGAGTGTGTGTTTGTTGAACTTATAGTCATGTGTAATGTTGCTGAGTGTGTGTTTGTTGAACTTATAATCATGTGTAATGTTGCTGAGTGTGTGTTTGTTGAACTTATAATCCTGTGTAATGTTGCTGAGTGTGTGTTTGTTGAACTTATAATCCTGTGTAATGTTGCTGAGTGTGTGTTTGTTGAACTTATAATCATGTGTAATGTTGCTGAGTGTGTGTTTGTTGATCTTATAATCATGTGTAATGTTGCTGAGTGTGTGTTTGTTGAACTTATAGTCATGTGTAATGTTGCTCAGTGTGTGTTTGTTGAACTTATAATCATGTGTAATGTTGCTGAGTGTGTGTTTGTTGAACTTATAATCATGTGTAATGTTGCTGAGTGTGTGTTTGTTGAACTTATAATCATGTGTAATGTTGCTGAGTGTGTGTTTGTTGAACGTATAATCATGTGTAATGTTGCTGAGTGTGTGTTTGTTGAACTTATAATCATGTGTAATGTTGCTGAGTGTGTGTTTGTTGAACTTATAATCATGTGTAATCTTGCTCAGTGTGTGTTTGTTGAACTTATAATCAAGTGTAATGTTGCTGAGTGTGTGTTTATTGAACTTATAATCCTGTGTAATGTTGCTGAGTGTGTGTTTGTTGAACTTATAATCATGTGTAATGTTGCTGAGTGTGTGTTTGTTGAACTTATAATCATGTGTAATGTTGCTGAGTGTGTGTTTGTTGAACTTATAATCATGTGTAATGTTGCTGAGTGTGTGTTTGTTGAACTTATAATCATGTGTAATGTTGCTGAGTGTGTGTTTGTTGAACTTATAATCATGTGTAATGTTGCTGAGTGTGTGTTTGTTGAACTTATAATCATGTGTAATGTTGCTGAGTGTGTGTTTGTTGAACTTATAATCATGTGTAATGTTGCTGAGTGTGTGTTTGTTGAACTTATAATCATGTGTAATGTTGCTGAGTGTGTGTTTGTTGAACTTATAGTCATGTGTAATGTTGCTGAGTGTGTGTTTGTTGAACTTATAGTCATGTGTAATGTTGCTGAGTGTGTGTTTGTTGAACTTATAATCATGTGTAATGTTGCTGAGTGTGTGTTTGTTGAACTTATAATCCTGTGTAATGTTGCTGAGTGTGTGTTTGTTGAACTTATAATCCTGTGTAATGTTGCTGAGTGTGTGTTTGTTGAACTTGTAATCATGTGTAATGTTGCTGAGTGTGTGTTTGTTGATCTTATAATCATGTGTAATGTTGCTGAGTGTGTGTTTGTTGAACTTATAGTCATGTGTAATGTTGCTCAGTGTGTGTTTGTTGAACTTATAATCATGTGTAATGTTGCTGAGTGTGTGTTTGTTGAACTTATAATCATGTGTAATGTTGCTGAGTGTGTGTTTGTTGAACTTATAATCCTGTGTAATGTTGCTGAGTGTGTGTTTGTTGAACTTATAGTCATGTGTAATGTTGCTGAGTGTGTGTTTGTTGAACTTATAATCATGTGTAATGTTGCTGAGTGTGTGTTTGTTGAACTTATAGTCATGTGTAATGTTGCTGAGTGTGTGTTTGTTGAACTTATAGTCATGTGTAATGTTGCTGAGTGTGTGTTTGTTGAACTTATAATAATGTGTAATGTTGCTGAGTGTGTGTTTGTTGAACTTATAATCATGTGTAATGTTGCTGAGTGTGTGTTTGTTGAACTTATAGTCATGTGTAATGTTGCTGAGTGTGTGTTTGTTGAACTTATAGTCACGTGTAATGTTGCTGAGTGTGTGTTTGTTGAACTTATAATCATGTGTAATGTTGCTGAGTGTGTGTTTGTTGAACTTATAATCATGTGTAATGTTGCTGAGTGTGTGTTTGTTGAACTTATAATCATGTGTAATGTTGCTGAGTGTGTGTTTGTTGAACTTATAATCATGTGTAATGTTGCTGAGTGTGTGTTTGTTGAACTTATAGTCATGTGTAATGTTGCTGAGTGTGTGTTTGTTGAACTTATAATCCTGTGTAATGTTGCTGAGTGTGTGTTTGTTGAACTTATAATCCTGTGTAATGTTGCTGAGTGTGTGTTTGTTGAACTTATAATCCTGTGTAATGTTGCTGAGTGTGTGTTTGTTGAACTTATAATCCTGTGTAATGTTGCTGAGTGTGTGTTTGTTGAACTTGTAATCATGTGTAATGTTGCTGAGTGTGTGTTTGTTGATCTTATAATCATGTGTAATGTTGCTGAGTGTGTGTTTGTTGAACTTATAGTCATGTGTAATGTTGCTCAGTGTGTGTTTGTTGAACTTATAATCATGTGTAATGTTGCTGAGTGTGTGTTTGTTGAACTTATAATCCTGTGTAATGTTGCTGAGTGTGTGTTTGTTGAACTTATAGTCATGTGTAATGTTGCTGAGTGTGTGTTTGTTGAACTTATAATCATGTGTAATGTTGCTGAGTGTGTGTTTGTTGAACTTATAGTCATGTGTAATGTTGCTGAGTGTGTGTTTGTTGAACTTATAGTCATGTGTAATGTTGCTGAGTGTGTGTTTGTTGAACTTATAGTCATGTGTAATGTTGCTGAGTGTGTGTTTGTTGAACTTATAATCATGTGTAATGTTGCTGAGTGTGTGTTTGTTGAACTTATAGTCATGTGTAATGTTGCTGAGTGTGTGTTTGTTGAACCTATAATCATGTGTAATGTTGCTGAGTGTGTGTTTGTTGAACTTATAATCATGTGTAATGTTGCTGAGTGTGTGTTTGTTGAACTTATAATCATGTGTAATGTTGCTGAGTGTGTGTTTGTTGAACTTATAATCCTGTGTAATGTTGCTGAGTGTGTGTTTGTTGAACTTATAATCATGTGTAATGTTGCTGAGTGTGTTTTTGTTGAACTTATAATCATGTTGACATAGAGGCTCGATTCTCTTTTCAGGAACTGGAGGACATTAATAAATGGGGCCTTAACGTTTTCAAAGTCACAGAGTTTTCGGGGAACAGGCCTTTAACAGTCATGATGTACACAATCTTCCAGGTGAGTTTTTTTCCGAAGCTTCACCTCCTGTGATGTAGTTTGAGAAGCCCACACTGACTGCATCGCTGTCATTTTGCTCTTCTTTCCAGGAAAGAGACCTGCTAAAAACATTCAACATCCCAATAGATACTTTTATAACCTACATAATGACGTTAGAAGACCATTACCATGGAGACGTTGCATACCACAACAACATCCATGCTGCTGATGTTACTCAGTCCACACATGTGCTGCTATCCACCCCTGCTTTAGAGGTAAGGCTCATTCAACAACTAACCCTAAACTTACCAACCTGACCCTGACACTAACCCTGCTTTAGAGGTAAGGCTCATTCAACAACTAACCCTAAACTTACCAACCTGACCCTGACACTAACCCTGCTTTAGAGGTAAGGCTCATTCAACAACTAACCCTAAACTTACCAACCTGACCCTGACACTAACCCTGCTTTAGAGGTAAGGCTCATTCAACAACTAACCCTAAACTTACCAACCTGACCCTGACACTAACCCTGCTTTAGAGGTAAGGCTCATTCAACAACTAACCCTAAACTTACCAACCTGACCCTGACACTAACCCTGCTTTAGAGATAAGGCTCATTCAACATTCAGGATCTTTATTTCCATATACAACTAGTACACTGGAATTGCTCCCCACTCACTTTCACAGTATAAATACAAAAAACTCACTCCCACAGTATAAATACAAAAAATACCCCCCAGGCTGTTCCCCCTCTGCCTGGCTGTGTAAGCGCTCCCTCTCTTTCTCTCTCTCCGCCTGGCTGTGTAAGCGCTCCCTCCCTTTCTCCTTCTCCGCCTTGCTGTGTAAGCGCTCCCTCTCTTTCTCTCTCTCCGCCTGGCTGTGTAAGCGCTCCCTCTCTTTCTCCCAGGTTGTGTAAGCGCTCCCTCTCTCTCCGCCTGGCTGTGTAAGCGCTCCC
>CM040394.1:62500-72500 GCA_022702515.1 Ilyophis sp. 1 JC-2022 | reverse complement strand
TGAAAAAAGAAATCATATGGATACATTATATTTTAAAAAATCTTTGAAAATTTCATCTGCCATTTGCTATTTTTATTTTTATTTTTATTTTATATTGAGTGACTTGCAGGTGTTCTGTGTGATGCAAACGTATTTTCACTGTGTGGATTTTTTAATTCTGTGGAAAAGCTTGTGACTTTGACTTTTCCAAAACACACTCCGTCCACTTTGACCACGTTTGAGAAAAGTTTTTTTGCATGAAAAATCACAACTCAATTTTTTAATTCCTTAGAACAAACTGCAAATATCTAATGTCAGAAAAACAATACCCACCTTGAAAAAGAAAAACTGGACTGAGTGAGCTTTGGAAAAAACACTCTTCAAGTCTTTAAACATGTATTTAATTGAAAAATATATTTAATGTTATACCTTATCAACTTTGTTGATTTTTGTAAATATACGCTAATTCTGAATTTGATGCAACACATTAAAAAAAATTGGGACAGGGGAAAAAAAAAAAGTTACAAAAAACACCTGTTTTGAGCATTCCACAGGTAAACAGGTGATGCGATCATGACTGGGTATAAAAGGATATCAAAAGACACTTGATATCTTATTTTCAGGTACTCTTACAAACGATACTATATAGTGATGGTTGGCTAAATGGCTGTAAGTCATCAAGGGTCTGAGGTATCAATGAGCCTCAAAACATCACTCTGCTGTCAGATGTGCAGTAGATATAAATGGATCACTTTAAGGGTTGTTTCTCCTGACTAATTTTCCTATTGAACTCTATGGAGTCTTTTGATATAATTGTATACCCAGCCATGATAGCATCACCTGTTTACCTGTAGAATGTTCCAAACAGGTGTTTTTGTAACTTCCCAGTTTTTTTTTTTTGGAATGTGTTGCAGGCATCAAATTTGTAAATTCGCATATATTTACAAAAATCAATAAAGTTGATAAGGTAAAACTGTTTTTGTACTGTTTTCAATTAAATATATGTAAAAGAGAATGTACAAATTACTGCTTTCTGCTTTTATGTGCATTTTACATACTGTTCCAACTTTTTTGGAATTGGGGTTTGTATAATCTCTATCATTTTAAACAAGCAGGTTATTGTCAGTTCAGTTGGCTTGTGACTGAGAGGGTGTGTGTGTAATTACGTACATACACCACCATACGGTGTGTAATTACGTACATACACCACCATACGGTGTGTAATTACGTACATACACCACCATACGGTGTGTAATTACGTACATACACCAGCATACGGTGTGTAATTACGTACATACACCACCATACGGTGTGTAATTACGTACATACACCACCATACGGTGTGTAATTACGTACATACACCAGCATACGGTGTGTAATTACGTACATACACCAGCATACGGTGTGTAATTACGTACATACACCACCATACGATGTGTAATTACGTACATACACCAGCATACGGTGTGTAATTACGTACATACACCACCATACGGTGTGTAATTACGTACATACACCAGCATACGGTGTGTAATTACGTACATACACCACCATACGATGTGTAATTACGTACATACACCAGCATACGGTGTGTAATTACGTACATACACCACCATACGGTGTGTAATTACGTACATACACCAGCATACGTAATTACACACACCGTCGTTCCCATGATGTATGTACCAATGTTCACATATTCAAAACATTTTCTGTGCCAGATCCACACCCCATACGATGGGCTCGCACGCACTACCACAATAATCAGTGACTTCTGTTTTCTTTTCCTTAAATAGTTTAATTCTGTTGTGTTATTCTATTTTTGTGTGAATTTTGTGTGTTTTGCCATAATTAAAAACTGGTACTGTAGTCTATATAATTTATAGACTTGCAAATTACTATAACGTTACTTTAACGTTACCCAAACACTTTCTTCCTCTGGTCACAGTGAGAGTATCTACATAGAACAAACATCAATATCTAAATGTGTTAAAATGTGCTTACTGATATAAAGAGGTTCTTTTTTTAAATGCGTTATTTAATTATTTTATTCTGTGCCATGCTTTTATCTCACCAGACAACCTTACCTGCAGTTTGTCTCTGTTTACGGCCGTGTATTTATTGTGCTGTACATATTATGTAATGTTTATTGTAAATGACAGACTATATCATCCCTTATGGAGATGGTGTTGTTGTACTTGGATAACTCTTGTTGAGAGAATGTTTATTATACATTCTTATTCAATGTAAAGTTGAGCTTCTGTAACATGTCACCTTGTCAACCGGGATAAGCCAAACAATATTATAAATTTTAAAAAATAAAAAGCCGCAAGTCTTTGGCCCCAGGGCTGTGCCTTAACTTTTAACTTTTAAGAAAGTTTTACTTTCATGCTTTTTCTTTACTTCCACTTCCTGTTTAGAAAAGACCTGCGTTTCTAAGACCCACCCTCTGCCTCATTGCCGAGGCCAAAATAAGCTATACGTGCAAAAAGACCAAAAAAAGCGGAGACTGTGTCCTAATCAAAGCCCTTCCATTATATTGGGTATGCATCTTGGGTACACTTGATGAGAAAGTAGTTAAGTAGGCAAAGTTTTCTCTAAATGTACTTAAAATCCCTGGATGACTTATTTCTGGGTTTTTGATGAGTACATTCGGGAGCATACTTTTCAGGAAGTAAAAAAACATTTTGGTCTGATAAATATGACAGGATATTTTTGGAGGATATTGAGGATATTGAGGATATTGTTACTGCATGTGGCGTACTGCATGTCGTGTACTAAACAATATTAAGTAAACAGCACACAGTATTTTAGGACACAGGGCACAGTAAATTAGGCTCTGACTCGGACACAGCCAAACATATATATATATTTATTTTTATTAAAAGTGAAGATTTGGAGATGGTTTTTTTCATTTTTGCCATTTTGAGACACCAGAGCAGGGTGTGACTGGTGGGCGTGGCATCCAGTTACCCCGCCCCCTAGACCCGCCCACCAATTCCCATGCGGGACCAAGTCTGGTATGCAACACAATAGAATGCAATATAAAACACACACTCTCTCACACACATACACACACTCTCATAGACTCTCTCACACACATACACACACTCTCATAGACTCTCTCACACACATACACACACTCTCATAGACTCTCACACATATACACACACTCTCATAGACTCTCTCACACACATACACACACTCTCATAGACTCTCTCACACATATACACACACTCTCATAGACTCTCTCACACACATACACACACTCTCATAGACTCTCACACACATACACACACTCTCATAGACTCTCTCACACACATACACACACTCTCATAGACTCTCACACATATACACACACTCTCATAGACTCTCTCACACACATACACACACTCTCATAGACTCTCACACATATACACACACTCTCATAGACTCTCACACATATACACACACTCTCATAGACTCTCTCACACACATACACACACTCTCATAGACTCTCTCACACACATACACACACTCTCATAGACTCTCTCACACACATACACACACTCTCATAGACTCTCTCACACACATACACACACTCTCATAGACTCTCTCACACACATACACACACTCTCATAGACTCTCTCACACACATACACACACTCTCATAGACTCTCTCACACACATACACACACTCTCATAGACTCTCACACATATACACACACTCTCATAGACTCTCACACATATACACACACTCATAGACTCTCACACACATACACACACTCTCATAGACTCTCTCACACACATACACACACTCTCATAGACTCTCACACATATACACACACTCTCATAGACTCTCTCACACACATACACACACTCTCATAGACTCTCTCACACACATACACAACACACTCTCATACTCTCATAGACTCTCTCACACAAATACACACACTCTCATAGACTCTCACACACATACACACACTCTCATAGACTCTCACACACTCACACACATACACACACTCTCTCACACACATACACACACTCTCATAGACTCTCACACATATACACACACTCTCATAGACTCTCTCACACACATACACACACTCTCATAGACTCTCACACACACACACATTCACACGCTCGCTCAAATATCTTCTTGGAGGTGAGTACGGAACATGTGATCTATGCGATTTGAGACTAGACCTTTTGCTTGTGTTCAGTTTTGTGGTGTTAAGTGCCGTAGAGCACGGTGTTGCGGTGCTGTCTCTGTGAGTGCCGTAGAGCACGGTGTTGCGGTGCTGTCTCTGTGAGTGCCGTAGAGCACGGTGTTGCGGTGCTGTCTCTGTGAGTGCCGTAGAGCACGGTGTTGCGGTGCTGTCTCTGTGAGTGCCGTAGAGCACGGTGTTGCGGTGCTGTCTCTGTGAGTGCCGTAGAGCACAGTGTTGCGTTGTTAAGTGCCGTAGAGCACGGTGTTGCGGTGCTGTCTCTGTGGGCTTCCTTTTCCAGGCCTCAGGGTGTGTGCTTGTGTTGTGACGGCAGTGTCGTTTCAAAAAGAGCCTTTTTCTGACACACATACTGTAGATTTTAGCAGCCCTGGACCAAAGCAATCGCTGGCTTTTATTATAAATATTGCTTTTCTGTTCTTTTTTTAACAATATAAAAATGGATTCTTCATGATCTGTAAATTTCTTAAAATAAAATAACATATATATGTATATGTGTATGTACGTATATATATATATATACACTGTTCAAAGAAATTAAGGGAACACTTAATCAACACAGTATAACACCAAGTCAATTAAACTTCTGGGATATCGCTTCCTGTACAGTTAGGAAGCGAAAACGATTCTGAATCAATTTCACCTGCTTTTGGTGCAAATGAAAGTGACAACAGATGGACAGGAGAGGCAACAGCAAGACAAACCCCCAGGAGAGGGCACAGCAAGACACAACAAAAGTAAATGGTTTTGGTTTTGCAGGTGGTAGCCACAGACCATTTCTCTTTCTTTATCCTTCCTGACTGATTTTTCTCTAGTTATGCATTTTGCTACTGCCCTTGTCACTACTGGTAGCATGAGGTGGTACCTGTAGCCCATTCAGGTTGCACAGGTAGTCCAGCTCCTCCAGGATGGCACATCCATACGTGCCCGTCGCAAGAAGGTTTGCTGTGTCTCCCAGCACAGTCTCAAGAGCGTGGAGGAGATACCGGGAGACGGGCCATTACACAAGGAGAGCTGGATAGGGCCGTAGAAGGGCAACAACCCAGGAGCACTGTCAGAGCCCTCCAAAATGACCTCCAGCGGGCTACTCGTGTGCATGTTTCTGATCAAACTGTCAGAAACAGACTCCATGAGGGTGGCATGAGGGCCCGATGTCCTAGTGGATGACGTGAATGAGAGAGTCTGGAGACGCCGTGGCAAATGTTATGCTGCCTGCAACATCATCCAGCATGACCGGTTTGGTTTAATTGACTTGGTGTTATACTGTGATGATTAAGTGTTCCCTTAATTTTTTTGAGCAGTGTTTTTATATATAAACACCAGAACAACCACAATTCTGTTTTGTATAGTTATATCATCTTTGGAATGAATCTGTTTGAAAATTTCACAAGACGATTATTTTAATGGGTTCTTTGTCTCTTACAGTCGATTGGATAGAACTGTAGGTCACACTGGGGGAAAAAACTATAAAAACTGAAAAAAATGTTTTTTTTATATAAAAAGAAAAAATAAAAGTTGATTCAGCTCACAGCTCCTTTCTTGTTTGTTTTTTTTTTCACTCAGTGAATATTTCTGGCAGAATATTTTATGTGGGCATTCTTTGGCATAGTCGATTGGAGTGTATGACTGCCTGAAGGGTGTGAGGGTATGAGGGTTTATATGCAACAGATTGTGATGGTTCAGGACCTTTCTCTTTGTTTTTTCAGGGTGTGAATATTCTGGCAGAACTTGTGAGGGTATGAGTGTGTGAGGGTATGAGGGTGTGATGGTATGACGGTGTGAGAGTGTGAGGGTGTGAGGGTATGAGAGTGTGAGGGTATGAGAGTGTGAGGGTATGAGAGTGTGAGGGTATGAGAGTGTGAGGGTATGGCGGTGTGAGGGTATGGCGGTGTGAGGGTATGAGAGTGTGAGGGTGTGAGGGTATGGCGGTGTGAGGGTATGAGGGTGTGAGGGTTTGACGGTGTGAGAGTATGAGGGTGTGAGGGTATGACGGTGTGAGGGTATGAGAGTGTGAGGGTATGGCGGTGTGAGGGTGTGAGGATATGGCGGTGTGAGGGTGTGAGGAGTGAGGGTGTGAGGTATGGCGGTGAGGGTGTGAGGATATGGCGGTGTGAGGGTATGAGAGTGTGAGGGTATGGCGGTGTGAGGGTATGAGGCGGTGTGAGGGTATGAGTGTATGAGGGTGTGAGGGTATGGGTGTGAGAGGGTGAGGGTATGACGGTGTGAGGGTGAGGGTATGACGGTGTGAGGGTGTGGCGGTGTGAGGGTATGACAGTGTGAGGATGAGGTGTGAGGGTGTGAGAGTATGGCGGTGTGAGGGTATGAGAGTGTGAGGGTGTGAGAGTATGAGGGTGTGAGGGTATGGCGGTGTGAGGGTATGAGAGTGTGAGGGTATGAGGGTGTGGGTATGACGGTGTGAGGGTGAGGGTATGACAGTGTGAGGATGAGGGTGTGAGGGTATGACGGTGTGAGGGTATGACGGTGTGAGGGTATGAGAATGAGGGTGTGAGGGTATGACGGTGTGAGGGTGAGGGTATGACGGTGTGAGGGTATGACGGTGTGAGGGTGAGGGTATGACGGTGTGAGGATGAGGGTGTGAGGGTGTGAGGGCATGACGGTGTGAGGGTGTGAGTGTGACATGTGTCAATGTCCAATGAATTATGGTGCTCATTGTATATAGTAGCTGCATCAACCCTGTCAAAGTTTTTGAACATACACTAATAAAAATGGCTATGAATTAGATATTCAAATACTTGTTCACAGAATAAATAAAAATAAATCAAAAATGCAAAACTATGAATATATGTTAATTGTGTCACATGTACAGTTTGTATGTTAGCACTGTTTTATGTGACATTTAAATGCACCACCGGTAGAAGGGCATGTTTATAATGCAGGTACAGCTGCTTTTAATATTCAGGAAATGAGCCATGAGAGCTGATGGAAGATTACCCAGGAAATGGACAGGGCTGCTGGCCAAATTTCTGCAGGTAACATAACATTTTTATGTGGTGTGTGTTTCAATGTGGTGTGTGTTTCTATTTGGTGTGTGTTTCAATGTGGTGTGTGTTTCTATGTGGTGTGTGTTTCTATGTGGTGTGTGTTTCAATGTGGTGTGTGTTTTTATGTGGTGTGTGTTTTTATGTGGTGTGTGTTTCTATGTGGTGTGTGTTTCAATGTGTTGTGTGTTTTTGTGTGGTGTGTGTTTCTATGTGGTGTGTGTTTCTATGTGTTGTGTGTTTTTGTGTAGTGTGTTTTTATGTGGTGTGTGTTTCTATGTGGTGTGTGTTTCTGTGTAGTGTGTGTTTCTATGTCATTTTGCCTGGTTTTTTTCACTTTATTGTGTATTGTTAAATTATTTTATAATGTAAAGTAGTCTATGTTGTATCTTGAAAGTACAAGATATGGAGGATGTTGCCATCTTGTGGTGCTTTATTTTATTATTAGCATAGTGTGTCTAAATCATGGCGACTGAACTCCATGTCCTGAGGGCCGCAGTGTCTGCATGGATGTGCTACTCTACCTCATTTGACTAATTAGCTTACTTTCTGAACCAAGGAGGTAAGATAATTAGTGAAATCAGGTGGTGTAGCGTATGGTTGGAGCAACTATCTACAGACAGTGACCAGTTATTATTGAAAGATATTGGTGCAGGTAACCCCACATCCCTACTTTTTGGCACAGAGGAGAAATCCTTTCTGCACAGTAGCACAAAGCAGGATTGCTGAGTTAGCTGGATAACTGCACCGAGTAAAACCTGGAGCAGCTCTTTTTACTTGAGTCCATGTTCCAGATTTTGGAGGGTTCTGGGTTTTACTCACTGCAGTTATCTAGCTAACTCAGTATTCTTGCTTGGATAGTAATATAATCATATAGTAAATGGTAAATGGCAAATGGACTGCACTTATATAGCGCCTTTATCCAAAGCGCTTTACAATGGCCTCTCACTCACCCGTTCACACACCCGTTCACACACACGTTCACACACACGTTCACACACACATTCACACACCAATGGCGGCAGCTGCCATGCAAGGTGCTAGCCTGCTCATTGGGAGCAATTTGGGGTTCAGTGTCTTGCCCAAGGACACTTCGACATGTGGACAGGAGGAGCCGGGGATCGAACCGCCTACCCTGCGATCAGCAGACGACCTGCTCTACCTCCTGAACCACAGCCGCATATAGTGCAGGGAACCACACTTGGAATTAACGTACACATGCATATGGTTATGCAAGCTTGTCAACCTCTATTTTTTTAGGGGGCGGCGCGTAGTTAGGTGCGAAAGTCATTTAAAATATGCAAAAATTTGATATAATTTTAAATCAGTAATTTTTTTCAAAAATACTTACATGATTTCATGATGAGGTGACTCACATTTATCCCAATACAAAGCCGGTGACAGCGTAGCCTACATGAACTCGCCTAAAGTAAAAAAATAAATAGGCCTACGTATGTTTGTGTGTAATCGCCACTGGCTTGTTATCTTCCCTTCATATGAAGTGCTGTCAACGTTAACGTTAGACCTAAAGGTTAGCTAACGTTAGCTGGCTAAAATAGCTGGAGACAACTTTTAAGCTAATGCTAATAACTTGTGGGAGCTCATCAGATAGCAAGTTGTGCGTATTGCAACCATTTAGCTATAAACCCACCATCTTCATAGCCTATTTGCTCGGTTATGGTTTTCCACAAATTGTCCTTCGAATCGTTGTCTTTGTAACATTTATGTCTCTTATCTAATAGTACGCTATACTGGGAAACATATAAAATCAGTTGGTCCGCCATACTGGATGTTGTAGTTTGTTGTGGCAGTGCGGTGACGTCAGTCATGGAAACTTGTTATGATTGGATAGATAAATAGTATCGCAAATGAAAACTCGCAAAAAACGACCTTGCTCTGAATAAATTACATGCCGCCTTTTCGCAAAGGACATTTCGCGTTTGATGTGCAAGATTTTATGAACAATACAAGAGTTTTTATTTTTTAACATGCGATTTATTTGTGCGAGTAAATCGCGGCCAGTGTGTAACGGCCTTAAGCCTGGTCAGTAGGCTTCTGTTGTAAATGGGGACGTAGTTAGCTAGCTAGCTAGCCTATCCCAAGCCTACTGCATTGTTATGGTAACCGTTAGCTAATATTATCCTGTTAGCTAGCGAAATTAGTATAACACAATCAAACGGTCAATATACAATAAAACATCTCAAATGTCAGGGAGCATTGTCTATACGTATATTAATACATTCTTGTTGAGGATAATCGTTTGTTCAAATAAATACAAAAAATAGATATTTTTTTATCTTCATGAAATGAATGCTGACTCATTAGCAAACCAAATTATCTTATTTACAAGTTTCACTTTTCACCCAAAACTTCACAGGACTTACTTAATAATGTGAACTGATGATTTGTGAAAGGATTACATGCTTTTTACATTACCAACCTGTATAAACAGATGTATACATACCAAATAAAGAGAGAGAGTGCTTGTTTGTCGAGAAGATGATGGCGTTCTTCCTCTCAATGGCCGGCGCGCTTGCGTAACATTACGTCTAGTTACTGCTACGTTAGATTACTAGCAACCTAGCGTAGATAGGCTAAAGTCAGTGACAGCTAGCTAGCTACGTAAATTTTGATTTAGATGGCAAACGTTAGCTAGGCGCACATTGCAAACAAGTTAGATGGTAAAGATACGTTAGCTACTTAGCTTGCAGTGCTGGAATCATTTATTTAGCTCATAGATTTAGCCAGTAGGCTACCGTTAGTTACAATCCGCTACGTGAATAAAGCACAAACGTACGCATGCGTAAAAGCCGACTG
>CM040394.1:47500-57500 GCA_022702515.1 Ilyophis sp. 1 JC-2022 | reverse complement strand
CAATAGATAAGAGTGGTGACGTTTTTTCCCCCGGAAGCATTTCATGGCCTCTGAAGTTTTTGGGTGTTTAGGTTACTACCGTATAAGATATAATTAAAGAAAAAAAGATGAAAAGGCAATGCCCCACATGGTGGCGACGGCCGTTATTGCATTTGATAATTATTGTTGCAATCTATCACCCAGCCCTACTTTTAACTTATATTCTAGAGCCACACTGTTCTGCAGAGGTCTAAGGTTCCTTATATTCTAGAGCCACAATGTTCTGCAGAGGTCTAAGGTTCCTTATATTCTAGAGCCACAATGTTCTGCAGAGGTCTAAGGTTCCTTATATTCTAGAGCCACACTGTTGTGCAGAGGTCTAAGGTTCCTTATATTCTAGAGCCACACTGTTCTGCAGAGGTCTAAGGTTCCTTATATTCTAGAGCCACAATGTTCTGCAGAGGTCTAAGGTTCCTTATATTCTAGAGCCACACTGTTCTGCAGAGGTCTAAGGTTCCTTATATTCTAGAGCCACAATGTTCTGCAGAGGTCTAAGGTTCCTTATATTCTAGAGCCACACTGTTCTGCAGAGGTCTAAGGTTCCTTATATTCTAGAGCCACACTGTTCTGCAGAGGTCTAAGGTTCCTTATATTCTAGAGCCACACTGTTCTGCAGAGGTCTAAGGTTCCTTATATTCTAGAGCCACACTGTTCTGCAGAGGTCTAAGGTTCCTTATATTCTAGAGCCACAATGTTCTGCAGAGGTCTAAGGTTCCTTATATTCTAGAGCCACACTGTTGTGCAGAGGTATAAGGTTCCTTATATTCTAGAGCCACACTGTTCTGCAGAGGTCTAAGGTTCCTTATATTCTAGAGCCACACTGTTGTGCAGAGGTCTAAGGTTCCTTATATTCTAGAGCCACACTGTTCTGCAGAGGTCTAAGGTTCCTTATATTCTAGAGCCACACTGTTCTGCAGAGGTATAAGGTTCCTGGCAGTAAAAGAACAGAATCATTGAGGTATAACAGAGATGGGACACCTCATAAAGAAACCACCTATCACCTTTTTATTTTCTATTTTCTGCTTGGATACTAACAGAAGAAACAGAACAATCCTAACAGTGATTGGTGGATACTTTCTGCCTAGACTTACACCAATCACTGTTTGGTCTGTTGGTCCATTTGGTCCATTTATTCTCATCAATGTAATGTGATTGGTGGAGCTCCTCTCTGGTTTCTATGTGAAGATGCATGAAAAAATATATAATTCATCTGTTTGTATCCACCTAGAAAATAGAAATAGAATAAAACACATGCAGCTGCCAATAACAGTTCTATAGTATATTTTATCATTTTAACTGTTAAATCATGCATTTTGAATTATGTGCATGTGGGTGCGTGTGTATAGACCAATCAAAAAGTAGTTTGACACCAGGTGCCCTCTGTTTCACGCGCTTAATCCATAGGCATACAGTATTGCTTGCTTTATTTTCAAGTACAGTAAATGGAAGATTGGCCAAAGATGCCTTATGCTATACCAATCTTATGCTATACCAATCTTAAGGAACATTGTCAGAAAATATTCCATTAATGATTTAATGAATTGAAAAAAAATTACAATATGTTCTATGAGCATTTTTCTGTTTTTGCTGAATTTGCAGAATTGACTCCAATGGGGAATGTACTGCAGCTCAGTATTATTATGATTATGATTATTATTATTAATAATAATCATAATAATAATAATAATTGTTCCGAGGCTAAGCACAGCATAAAAACCTGTCTTCATCACTGGCACAGAATGGAGAGGATCAACTGGAGGTTTCAAACTTTAGGTTCAATATCACCATAAAATGCAAATAGTGCCCATAATCAGCATTACATAACCCTAACCCCTTCAACTATATTTTGACACAAACACTAGCCTATTATACAAGACATTGAGCAACAGACAACTAACGTACCTACTGTAGTTGTACATATTCAGATTGTATGGCTATTCCACTTGCATTAATATGAGTGGGAGATTTTCATTCATTCATTCATTCATTCATCTGGGTTTTTGTACTTGTGCAATGTGTGAAAATGCAGCCTCACAGGGAGAAAAAGCACTCGGAATGTAGGGGGTCAAAACACAGCTAGGAAAGGTAGAGAATACCATTAATGTAGGGGGTCAAACCAGAGCTATGAAAGGTAGAGAATACCATTAATGTAGGGGGTCAAAACACAGCTTGGAAAGGTAGAGAATACCATTAATGTATGGGGTCAAACCACAGCTAGGAAAGGTAGAGAATACCATTTATGTAGGGGGTCAAAACACAGCTAGGAAAGGTAGAGAATACCATTAATGTAGGGGGTCAAAACACAGCTTGGAAAGGTAGAGAATACCATTAATGTAGGGGGTCAAACCACAGCTAGGAAAGGTAGAGAATACCATGAATGTAGGGGGTCAAACCACAGCTAGGAAAGGTAGAGAATGCCATTAATGTAGGGGGTCAAAACACAGCTAGGAAAAGTAGAGAATGCCATTAATGTAGGGGGTCAAACCAGAGCTAGGAAAAGTAGAGAATACCATTTATGTAGGGGGTCAAACCACAGCTAGGAAAGGTAGAGAATACCATGAATGTAGGGGGTCAAACCACAGCTAGGAAAGGTAGAGAATGCCATTAATGTAGGGGGTCAAAACACAGCTAGGAAAAGTAGAGAATGCCATTAATGTAGGGGGTCAAACCAGAGCTAGGAAAGGTAGAGAATGCCATTAATGTAGGGGGTCAAACCAGAGCTAGGAAAAGTAGAGAATGCCATTAATGTAGGAGGTCAAACCACAGCTAGGAAAGGTAGAGAATACCATTTATGTAGGGGGTCAAACCACAGCTAGGAAAGGTAGAGAATACCATGAATGTAGGGGGTCAAACCACAGCTAGGAAAGGTAGATAATGCCATTAATGTAGGGGGTCAAAACACAGCTAGGAAAAGTAGAGAATGCCATTAATGTAGGGGGTCAAACCAGAGCTAGGAAAGGTAGAGAATGCCATTAATGTAGGGGGTCAAACCAGAGCTAGGAAAAGTAGAGAATTCCATTAATGTAGGGGGTCAAACCAGAGCTAGGAAAGGTAGAGAATGCCATTAATGTAGGGGGTCAAACCAGAGCTAGGAAAGGTAGAGAATGCCATTAATGTAGGAGGTCAAACCAGAGCTAGGAAAAGTAGAGAATGCCATTCATTTCTATCACACTACTGTACTCCGTGCCTACAGTCACTCGGGAAAGATATGGATGGATGATTATATACAAGAAATAGGTCTTAAAATATTGCACTTTTTGGCCCATTGCACCTCAAAACAACTTCTGAGAGTGCACAAACAAATAAAATAGATATAAAGATAGAGATAGAAATAGATAGGTAGCTAGATATAGTAGAAGAAACCGATCACTCACCATTTCATGCAGCATCTATATTTCAATTAGGACATTCACTTCTACTCACACAGTCACCTGACCTAAAGGCCTAAAACACCTTCATTTCACACAGTCACCTGACCTAAAGACCTAAAACACCTTCATTTCACACAGTCACCTGACCTAAAGGCCTAAAACACCTTCATTTCACACAGTCACCTGACCTAAAGGCCTAAAACACCTTCATTTCACAGTCACCTGACCAAAAGGCCTAAAACACCTTCATTTTAATAAAGTGAAACACTTTTTGGCACTATTGAATTTTTTGTTTTTGAAAGTTGACTAGATAATTTAGAATTTGTGCGTTAACAAAAATCTGATTGGCTCGTAGTTAATAAACTAATGACTATCATTATGAAAGTGGAATACACACAAATGAAGTAAGGCATTTATTCCACTAAACTATCAGCTAAGGCGCTACATTTAAAGAATGGCAGATAGGCTTATTTCTTAGTTTTATAAAGATGATGGTAACCCTTTCAAGGCAGATGTTCTGTTTGAGGGATAAAATATTGATGAGACCTTTCCTTGTGTTCACCTGGAATGCCAGCCTATTTTTCTCTATTGTTGTTTTGCATTAAAATGATCGTGATCTCATTATGTATTTATGACAAACAAGTTGATTTGAGTTCAACAGTTATAAAAACAAAATTGCTCACGCTCACACACACACACACACACACACACACACACACACATCTGTATTATGTACAATCATGCACAAACCATACGTTCTAAACTATGCGGTAAGCACAAACATAAAGTCAAACATGAAGAATTTTGGAAGGCCACACATTTTGTAAAGGTAGTTTATCTTAACATACAGTATAGTTATAGTGGCACCAATACTCAAAAGCTCACTCACTCACACAAACACATGCACTCTCTCTCACACACACGTACATGCACACGTCTCTCACTCTGTCACACACAGACATTTACACTCTCACACACAAGCTCACTCACTCACACAAACACATGCACTCTCTCTCTCACACACACGTACATGCACACGTCTCTCACTCTGTCACACACAGACATTTACACTCTCACACACAAGCTCACTCACTCACACAAACACATGCACTCTCTCTCACACACACGTACATGCACACGTCTCTCACTCTGTCACACACAGACATTTACACTCTCACACACAAGCTCACTCACTCACACAAACACATGCACTCTCTCTCTCACACACACGTACATGCACACATCTCTCACTCTGTCACACACAGACATTTACACTCTCACACACAAGCTCACTCACTCACACAAACACATGCACTCTCTCTCACACACACGTACATGCACACGTCTCTCACTCTGTCACACACAGACATTTACTCTCTCACACACAAGCTCACTCACTCACACAAATACACATGCTCTCTCTCTTCCCCTCACACACAAACAGACACACGCACGCATACACACTCACAACTCACACACTCTCTCATAAACACACACTCTCTCTCACTCTCTCTCTCTCATACATACACACACAAACAGACACACAAGCTCACTCTCTCCTTCTCTTTCTCTCTCTCTCTCTCTCTCTCTCTCACACACACACACACACACACACACACACACACACACACACACACACACACACACACACACACACACACACACACACACCACACACACACACACACACACACACACACACACACACACACACTCACACACACACACACACTCACACACACACACACACACACACACACACTCACACACACACTCACACACACACACACACACACACACACACACACACACACTCACACACACACACACACACACACACACACACTCACACACACACACACACACACACACACACACACACACAATCACACATACCTGCACACCTTGACTGAAAAGCAAACAGACATATGCACAAAATATTCCTCACACAATATATAGAACAGGACAGGGTTAGGGTCAGGGTTAGGGTTAGGGTCCTCACACAATATATAGAACAGGACAGTTCATACCCATTAGTCAGCCAGAGCAAAGCCATCTTATAGTCACAACATATCTATACAATATTTAGAATATTTTCTATTTGCCATTCTCGCAAATCCAACATGAATTATGTATGTCTTTCAAAAATAGATTAAACTGATTATAACTTCAATGCTAATCTGTGATCCATAAGAACAGCTATGATATGACTGGCAATTGTAGCAACATTTCCAGAAACCGCCAAGATATTGATGTTGGTGTTGAATAAATTTAGAATTTCTATCACACAGCAGTCCACAGCTTTGCACATGGGTGATGTACCGACGCGTTTCCATTTCAAACAGCCTTTTGTACAACTACACGTACATGTATGTGCTGCGTTTAGCTGTATAACACATGGAACTCTTTAAACATACCATAAACATATCATAAACATACCATAAACATACCATAAACATACCATAAGATTTCCCATGTTCAGCTGTAAGAGTCTACTCCAGGACCAGGGTTGCCTACCCCTGGTCTACTCTATCAAGCCACAATTGCAGTCAGTCCTTGGTGTTTTTTTTTCTGAAGAAATAATTTTTTCTTTAATCTGTCAGCACAGAACTCTGATTTTGTGCAAGACTTGAAGAAGCACTATTTCCCATAAATGCCAGAGAAAGCACACTGTGGGTTCATTGAATAGCAGGGGGTGGTTGAATCATAAATAAAGTAAAGTTCTGTCTTTTCCTCGGAAGAACTTAGTGAATCAATCCACACTTTGCTGCAGGTGTACCCCAGAGCATTGTGGGTGGTGTTGCACTTGTATCCTGATTTTTGATAGCCAGATAACATGTTGATTTGTTGAATTAAATTGGGGGGGGGGGGGGGTGTAGTAGAATGCAGCATAAGGGGGGAGTGGGGGGGGGGGTGGGTATGGTGGGGGGGTGTAGTAGGATGCAGCATAAGGGGGAAGTCCTGCAATGCCTGGGATTGAGCTTCATGTTAAGCTCATGATGAGAGGGCAAGCAAACTCATGCACTAAACCTTCCTACCTGCCCACCTACAAAAAACAGTGCAGGTACCAAGCACTAAAATAAGACTAATGCACACTGCTAACCTGCACAGGTACCAAGCACTAAAATAAGACTAATGCACACTGCTAACGGGTTGGGCCGGCTAAGTACAGGATTCTTCCCACAATGCTACATTAAAATAAAGGGAAAACTCACCTGCAGAAGCCTGTACTAGGCAATGGAACATCAGAATATTTTATTTGTAAAAGTAGGATATGCAGATAATAATAAATTTTAATCTGTAAGACTATACCTAGGAAATTGAATATCTTGGCATTGGCACACATCAGGCTGGGACCATTTGGGATGGGCGGAGCTTCACTGGGATGGGCGGGGCTTCACTGGGATGGACGGGGCTACACTGGGATGGGCAGAGCTTCACTGGGGTGGGCGGAGCTTCACTGAGATGGGCGGAGCTTCACTAACAGCCACAGTTGGGCTGCTGTAGCGGGGGGGGATTGTCGGTTAGTCTAGCGTTTGGGGTTCCCGTGGTGACGGCGGGGTCAGTCTCTAAACTCTCTGACATCTTGTCGCAGATGATATCCACCAGCCGCTCGAAGGTCTGCTTGACATTGATGTTGTCCTTAGCACTCGTCTCAAAGAACTCAAACCCTTTGAGAAAGAAGAGAGGAGACGTGTAAAGAGCAAAAGCAACAAACAGGTTAGGCAGAGTTTATAGTGCGTTTATGGAACGGTTGTGGCTGTGGTTATTGTGCGTTTATAGACTGGTTGTGGCAGTGGTTTTTGTGTGGTTATAGACCGGTTGTGGCTGTGGTTATTGTGCGGTTATAGACCGGTTGTGGCTGTGGTTATTGTGCGTTTATAGACCGGTTGTGGCAGTGGTTATTGTGCGGTTATAGGCCGGTTGTGGCAGTGGTTTTTGTGCGGTTATAGCCCGGTTGTGGCTGTGGTTATTGTGCGGTTATAGGCCGGTTGTGGCAGTGGTTTTTGTGCGGTTATAGGCCGGTTGTGGCAGTGGTTATTGTGCGTTTATAGACCGGTTGTGGCTGTGGTTTTTGTGCGGTTATAGCCCGGTTGTGGCTGTGGTTATTGTGCGGTTATAGGCCGGTTGTGGCAGTGGTTTTTGTGCGGTTATAGGGCGGTTGTGGCTGTGGTTTTTGTGCGGTTATAGGCCGGTTGTGGCAG
The DNA here is from genome assembly GCA_022702515.1 of Ilyophis sp. 1 JC-2022. NCBI lineage: Eukaryota > Metazoa > Chordata > Actinopteri > Anguilliformes > Synaphobranchidae > Ilyophis > Ilyophis sp. 1 JC-2022. The sequence continues at coordinate 49,885 of CM040394.1, read as the reverse complement.
CGGTTTTTGTGTGTTTATAGACTGGTTGTGGCAGTGGTTTTTGTGCGGTTATAGGCCGGTTGTGGCTGTGGTTTTTGTGCGGTTATAGGCCGGTTGTGGCAGCGGTTTTTGTGTGTTTATAGACCGGTTGTGGCTGTGGTTATTGTGCGGTTATAGCCCGGTTGTGGCTGTGGTTATTGTGCGGTTATAGGCCGGTTGTGGCAGTGGTTTTTGTGCGGTTATAGGGCGGTTGTGGCTGTGGTTTTTGTGCGGTTATAGACTGGTTGTGGCAGTGGTTTTTGTGCGGTTATAGGCCGGTTGTGGCTGTGGTTTTTGTGCGGTTATAGGCCGGTTGTGGCAGCGGTTTTTGTGTGTTTATAGACCGGTTGTGGCTGTGGTTTTTGTGCGGTTACAGCCTGGTTGTGGCTGTGGTTATTGTGCAGTTACAGGCCAGTTGTGGCTGTGGTTATTGTGCGGTTACAGCCCGGTTGTAGCAGTGGTTTTTGTGCGGTTATAGGCCGGTTGTGGCAGCGGTTTTTGTGCAGTTATAGGCCGGTTGTGGCTGTGGTTATTGTGCGGTTACAGCCCGGTTGTGGCTGTGGTTTTTGTGCGGTTACAGCCCGGTTGTGGCTGTCGTTTTTGTGCGGTTATAGGCCGGTTGTGGCTGTGGTTTTTGTGCGGTTATAGGCCGGTTGTGGCTGTGGTTTTTGTGCGGTTATAGGCCGGTTGTGGCTGTGGTTTTTGTGCGGTTATAGCCCGGTTGTGGCTGTGGTTTTTGTGCGGTTATAGGCCGGTTGTGGCTGTGGTTTTTGTGCGGTTATAGGCCGGTTGTGGCAGTGGTTATTGTGCGTTTATAGACCGGTTGTGGCTGTGGTTTTTGTGCGGTTATAGCCCGGTTGTGGCTGTGGTTATTGTGCGGTTACAGGCCAGTTGTGGCTGTGGTTATTGTGCGGTTACAGCCCGGTTGTAGCAGTGGTTTTTGTGCGGTTATAGGCCGGTTGTGGCAGCGGTTTTTGTGCAGTTATAGGCCGGTTGTGGCTGTGGTTATTGTGCGGTTATAGGCCGGTTGTGGCTGTGGTTTTTGTGCGGTTATAGCCCGGTTGTGGCAGTGGTTTTTGTGCGGTTATAGGCCGGTTGTGGCTGTGGTTTTTGTGCGGTTATAGGCCGGTTGTGGCTGTGGTTTTTGTGCGGTTATAGGCCGGTTGTGGCTGTGGTTATTGTGCGGTTACAGCCCGGTTGTAGCAGTGGTTTTTGTGCGGTTATAGGCCGGTTGTGGCTGTGGTTATTGTGCGGTTATAGGCCGGTTGTGGCTGTGGTTATTGTGCGGTTATAGGCCGGTTGTGGCTGTGGTTATTGTGCGGTTATAGCCCGGTTGTGGCTGTGGTTATTGTGCGGTTATAGGCCGGTTGTGGCTGTGGTTATTGTGCGGTTATAGGCCGGTTGTGGCTGTGGTTATTGTGCGGTTATAGGCCGGTTGTGGCTGTGGTTTTTGTGCGGTTATAGGCCGGTTGTGGCTGTGGTTTTTGGGGCATATTTTGAATAGCACAGCTCAGTATAGATAAACAGCATTGCGTTGTTTGGAAGCTCCACCTCTAGGGGGCACCTTGTTAAATAGTTCTGATAGGGGTGTAAGCGGGGGGGGGGGGGGGGGAAGTATTTTGGGCTGCTGAAGACTGACAGTGTTCGCTGTGCAGTTCTGGATCGGCCTGTCAGGAGTCCTGTGTGCCAGAGAAGGTGTGTAATTATCAGCTCTGCAATGTAAAAGAGAGATGGTCCCTGTGTACACTTTATTCACAGCAAAACTCTGTAGAGAAGACTGATGCTGCTCCCCAATAAGTGTACCTCATTCTAGGGCTGCACGATTATGGCAAAAATTATAAACACAATTATTTTTGTCAATATTGAGATCACAATTATTTAACACGATTATTCATTGGTTTTCGGAATGTAACTCTTATTGCACTTTAACATTTTGAATGAACAGAATAATGCTTATAATTTTACATTTTCTAACTCTGGCTGTGTAGTCCAGACCTGTATGGTTTTCCCTTATTTATTCTTGTCCATGTTATCCTCCCATTCTGGTCTGGTCTGGGTTAGGGTTAGGGTTAGGTATTTATATATTAGATATTTATTCTTGTGTTTGGTAACGCTCCATTATGCCACGACTGCTGCTTCGCTTGGTGATCCTCCAGAGGGTGCTGTGTTTGGTAAAGCTCCCTGCAGCTGAGCTGTGCAGACAGGGGGTGCTGTTCAGTCTCTGTCCTGTTTGTAACCATATGTGTGTTTCACTTATTTTATTAGTTATTTTATTGCTATTGTGGGAATTGAAGATTTATGAGACTGCATCATGAATTATATGTTTATCTGTAAATCCAGTTAATCTGGAAGAAGATAATTTGTTCC
>CM040394.1:0-45000 GCA_022702515.1 Ilyophis sp. 1 JC-2022 | reverse complement strand
TAGAATCTGATATAATTGTGTGGCAGGAAGTGCAGTATGGGGATGGGGTATTATATTTATTACAGTAGAATCTGATATAATTGTGTGGCAGGAAGTGCAGTATGGGGATGGGGTATTATATTTATTACAGTAGAATCTGATATAATTGTGTGGCAGGAAGTGCAGTATGGGGATGGGGTATTATATTTATTACAGTAGAATCTGATATAATTGTGTGGCAGGAAGTGCAGTATGGGGATGGGGTATTATATTTATTACAGTAGAATCTGATATAATTGTGTGGCAGGAAGTGCAGTATGGGGATGGGGTATTATATTTATTACAGTAGAATCTGATATAATTGTGTGGCAGGAAGTGCAGTATGGGGATGGGGTATTATATTTATTACAGTAGAATCTGATATAATTGTGTGGCAGGAAGTGCAGTATGGGGATGGGGTATTATATTTATTACAGTAGAATCTGATATAATTGTGTGGCAGGAAGTGCAGTATGGGGATGGGGTATTATATTTATTACAGTAGAATCTGATATAATTGTGTGGCAGGAAGTGCAGTATGGGGATGGGGTATTATATTTATTACAGTAGAATCTGATATAATTGTGTGGCAGGAAGTGCAGTATGGGGATGGGGTATTATATTTATTACAGTAGAATCTGATATAATTGTGTGGCAGGAAGTGCAGTATGGGGATGGGGTATTATATTTATTACAGTAGAATCTGATATAATTGTGTGGCAGGAAGTGCAGTATGGGGATGGGGTATTATATTTATTACAGTAGAATCTGATATAATTGTGTGGCAGGAAGTGCAGTATGGGGATGGGGTATTATATTTATTACAGTAGAATCTGATATAATTGTGTGGCAGGAAGTGCAGTATGGGGATGGGGTATTATATTTATTACAGTAGAATCTGATATAATTGTGTGGCAGGAAGTGCAGTATGGGGATGGGGTATTATATTTATTACAGTAGAATCTGATATAATTGTGTGGCAGGAAGTGCAGTATGGGGATGGGGTATTATATTTATTACAGTAGAATCTGATATAATTGTGTGGCAGGAAGTGCAGTATGGGGATGGGGTATTATATTTATTACAGTAGAATCTGATATAATTGTGTGGCAGGAAGTGCAGTATGGGGATGGGGTATTATATTTATTACAGTAGAATCTGATATAATTGTGTGGCAGGAAGTGCAGTATGGGGATGGGGTATTATATTTATTACAGTAGAATCTGATATAATTGTGTGGCAGGAAGTGCAGTATGGGGATGGGGTATTATATTTATTACAGTAGAATCTGATATAATTGTGTGGCAGGAAGTGCAGTATGGGGATGGGGTATTATATTTATTACAGTAGAATCTGATATAATTGTGTGGCAGGAAGTGCAGTATGGGGATGGGGTATTATATTTATTACAGTAGAATCTGATATAATTGTGTGGCAGGAAGTGCAGTATGGGGATGGGGTATTATATTTATTACAGTAGAATCTGATATAATTGTGTGGCAGGAAGTGCAGTATGGGGATGGGGTATTATATTTATTACAGTAGAATCTGATATAATTGTGTGGCAGGAAGTGCAGTATGGGGATGGGGTATTATATTTATTACAGTAGAATCTGATATAATTGTGTGGCAGGAAGTGCAGTATGGGGATGGGGTATTATATTTATTACAGTAGAATCTGATATAATTGTGTGGCAGGAAGTGCAGTATGGGGATGGGGTATTATATTTATTACAGTAGAATCTGATATAATTGTGTGGCAGGAAGTGCAGTATGGGGATGGGGTATTATATTTATTACAGTAGAATCTGATATAATTGTGTGGCAGGAAGTGCAGTATGGGGATGGGGTATTATATTTATTACAGTAGAATCTGATATAATTGTGTGGCAGGAAGTGCAGTATGGGGATGGGGTATTATATTTATTACAGTAGAATCTGATATAATTGTGTGGCAGGAAGTGCAGTATGGGGATGGGGTATTATATTTATTACAGTAGAATCTGATATAATTGTGTGGCAGGAAGTGCAGTATGGGGATGGGGTATTATATTTATTACAGTAGAATCTGATATAATTGTGTGGCAGGAAGTGCAGTATGGGGATGGGGTATTATATTTATTACAGTAGAATCTGATATAATTGTGTGGCAGGAAGTGCAGTATGGGGATGGGGTATTATATTTATTACAGTAGAATCTGATATAATTGTGTGGCAGGAAGTGCAGTATGGGGATGGGGTATTATATTTATTACAGTAGAATCTGATATAATTGTGTGGCAGGAAGTGCAGTATGGGGATGGGGTATTATATTTATTACAGTAGAATCTGATATAATTGTGTGGCAGGAAGTGCAGTATGGGGATGGGGTATTATATTTATTACAGTAGAATCTGATATAATTGTGTGGCAGGAAGTGCAGTATGGGGATGGGGTATTATATTTATTACAGTAGAATCTGATATAATTGTGTGGCAGGAAGTGCAGTATGGGGATGGGGTATTATATTTATTACAGTAGAATCTGATATAATTGTGTGGCAGGAAGTGCAGTATGGGGATGGGGTATTATATTTATTACAGTAGAATCTGATATAATTGTGTGGCAGGAAGTGCAGTATGGGGATGGGGTATTATATTTATTACAGTAGAATCTGATATAATTGTGTGGCAGGAAGTGCAGTATGGGGATGGGGTATTATATTTATTACAGTAGAATCTGATATAATTGTGTGGCAGGAAGTGCAGTATGGGGATGGGGTATTATATTTATTACAGTAGAATCTGATATAATTGTGTGGCAGGAAGTGCAGTATGGGGATGGGGTATTATATTTATTACAGTAGAATCTGATATAATTGTGTGGCAGGAAGTGCAGTATGGGGATGGGGTATTATATTTATTACAGTAGAATCTGATATAATTGTGTGGCAGGAAGTGCAGTATGGGGATGGGGTATTATATTTATTACAGTAGAATCTGATATAATTGTGTGGCAGGAAGTGCAGTATGGGGATGGGGTATTATATTTATTACAGTAGAATCTGATATAATTGTGTGGCAGGAAGTGCAGTATGGGGATGGGGTATTATATTTATTACAGTAGAATCTGATATAATTGTGTGGCAGGAAGTGCAGTATGGGGATGGGGTATTATATTTATTACAGTAGAATCTGATATAATTGTGTGGCAGGAAGTGCAGTATGGGGATGGGGTATTATATTTATTACAGTAGAATCTGATATAATTGTGTGGCAGGAAGTGCAGTATGGGGATGGGGTATTATATTTATTACAGTAGAATCTGATATAATTGTGTGGCAGGAAGTGCAGTATGGGGATGGGGTATTATATTTATTACAGTAGAATCTGATATAATTGTGTGGCAGGAAGTGCAGTATGGGGATGGGGTATTATATTTATTACAGTAGAATCTGATATAATTGTGTGGCAGGAAGTGCAGTATGGGGATGGGGTATTATATTTATTACAGTAGAATCTGATATAATTGTGTGGCAGGAAGTGCAGTATGGGGATGGGGTATTATATTTATTACAGTAGAATCTGATATAATTGTGTGGCAGGAAGTGCAGTATGGGGATGGGGTATTATATTTATTACAGTAGAATCTGATATAATTGTGTGGCAGGAAGTGCAGTATGGGGATGGGGTATTATATTTATTACAGTAGAATCTGATATAATTGTGTGGCAGGAAGTGCAGTATGGGGATGGGGTATTATATTTATTACAGTAGAATCTGATATAATTGTGTGGCAGGAAGTGCAGTATGGGGATGGGGTATTATATTTATTACAGTAGAATCTGATATAATTGTGTGGCAGGAAGTGCAGTATGGGGATGGGGTATTATATTTATTACAGTAGAATCTGATATAATTGTGTGGCAGGAAGTGCAGTATGGGGATGGGGTATTATATTTATTACAGTAGAATCTGATATAATTGTGTGGCAGGAAGTGCAGTATGGGGATGGGGTATTATATTTATTACAGTAGAATCTGATATAATTGTGTGGCAGGAAGTGCAGTATGGGGATGGGGTATTATATTTATTACAGTAGAATCTGATATAATTGTGTGGCAGGAAGTGCAGTATGGGGATGGGGTATTATATTTATTACAGTAGAATCTGATATAATTGTGTGGCAGGAAGTGCAGTATGGGGATGGGGTATTATATTTATTACAGTAGAATCTGATATAATTGTGTGGCAGGAAGTGCAGTATGGGGATGGGGTATTATATTTATTACAGTAGAATCTGATATAATTGTGTGGCAGGAAGTGCAGTATGGGGATGGGGTATTATATTTATTACAGTAGAATCTGATATAATTGTGTGGCAGGAAGTGCAGTATGGGGATGGGGTATTATATTTATTACAGTAGAATCTGATATAATTGTGTGGCAGGAAGTGCAGTATGGGGATGGGGTATTATATTTATTACAGTAGAATCTGATATAATTGTGTGGCAGGAAGTGCAGTATGGGGATGGGGTATTATATTTATTACAGTAGAATCTGATATAATTGTGTGGCAGGAAGTGCAGTATGGGGATGGGGTATTATATTTATTACAGTAGAATCTGATATAATTGTGTGGCAGGAAGTGCAGTATGGGGATGGGGTATTATATTTATTACAGTAGAATCTGATATAATTGTGTGGCAGGAAGTGCAGTATGGGGATGGGGTATTATATTTATTACAGTAGAATCTGATATAATTGTGTGGCAGGAAGTGCAGTATGGGGATGGGGTATTATATTTATTACAGTAGAATCTGATATAATTGTGTGGCAGGAAGTGCAGTATGGGGATGGGGTATTATATTTATTACAGTAGAATCTGATATAATTGTGTGGCAGGAAGTGCAGTATGGGGATGGGGTATTATATTTATTACAGTAGAATCTGATATAATTGTGTGGCAGGAAGTGCAGTATGGGGATGGGGTATTATATTTATTACAGTAGAATCTGATATAATTGTGTGGCAGGAAGTGCAGTATGGGGATGGGGTATTATATTTATTACAGTAGAATCTGATATAATTGTGTGGCAGGAAGTGCAGTATGGGGATGGGGTATTATATTTATTACAGTAGAATCTGATATAATTGTGTGGCAGGAAGTGCAGTATGGGGATGGGGTATTATATTTATTACAGTAGAATCTGATATAATTGTGTGGCAGGAAGTGCAGTATGGGGATGGGGTATTATATTTATTACAGTAGAATCTGATATAATTGTGTGGCAGGAAGTGCAGTATGGGGATGGGGTATTATATTTATTACAGTAGAATCTGATATAATTGTGTGGCAGGAAGTGCAGTATGGGGATGGGGTATTATATTTATTACAGTAGAATCTGATATAATTGTGTGGCAGGAAGTGCAGTATGGGGATGGGGTATTATATTTATTACAGTAGAATCTGATATAATTGTGTGGCAGGAAGTGCAGTATGGGGATGGGGTATTATATTTATTACAGTAGAATCTGATATAATTGTGTGGCAGGAAGTGCAGTATGGGGATGGGGTATTATATTTATTACAGTAGAATCTGATATAATTGTGTGGCAGGAAGTGCAGTATGGGGATGGGGTATTATATTTATTACAGTAGAATCTGATATAATTGTGTGGCAGGAAGTGCAGTATGGGGATGGGGTATTATATTTATTACAGTAGAATCTGATATAATTGTGTGGCAGGAAGTGCAGTATGGGGATGGGGTATTATATTTATTACAGTAGAATCTGATATAATTGTGTGGCAGGAAGTGCAGTATGGGGATGGGGTATTATATTTATTACAGTAGAATCTGATATAATTGTGTGGCAGGAAGTGCAGTATGGGGATGGGGTATTATATTTATTACAGTAGAATCTGATATAATTGTGTGGCAGGAAGTGCAGTATGGGGATGGGGTATTATATTTATTACAGTAGAATCTGATATAATTGTGTGGCAGGAAGTGCAGTATGGGGATGGGGTATTATATTTATTACAGTAGAATCTGATATAATTGTGTGGCAGGAAGTGCAGTATGGGGATGGGGTATTATATTTATTACAGTAGAATCTGATATAATTGTGTGGCAGGAAGTGCAGTATGGGGATGGGGTATTATATTTATTACAGTAGAATCTGATATAATTGTGTGGCAGGAAGTGCAGTATGGGGATGGGGTATTATATTTATTACAGTAGAATCTGATATAATTGTGTGGCAGGAAGTGCAGTATGGGGATGGGGTATTATATTTATTACAGTAGAATCTGATATAATTGTGTGGCAGGAAGTGCAGTATGGGGATGGGGTATTATATTTATTACAGTAGAATCTGATATAATTGTGTGGCAGGAAGTGCAGTATGGGGATGGGGTATTATATTTATTACAGTAGAATCTGATATAATTGTGTGGCAGGAAGTGCAGTATGGGGATGGGGTATTATATTTATTACAGTAGAATCTGATATAATTGTGTGGCAGGAAGTGCAGTATGGGGATGGGGTATTATATTTATTACAGTAGAATCTGATATAATTGTGTGGCAGGAAGTGCAGTATGGGGATGGGGTATTATATTTATTACAGTAGAATCTGATATAATTGTGTGGCAGGAAGTGCAGTATGGGGATGGGGTATTATATTTATTACAGTAGAATCTGATATAATTGTGTGGCAGGAAGTGCAGTATGGGGATGGGGTATTATATTTATTACAGTAGAATCTGATATAATTGTGTGGCAGGAAGTGCAGTATGGGGATGGGGTATTATATTTATTACAGTAGAATCTGATATAATTGTGTGGCAGGAAGTGCAGTATGGGGATGGGGTATTATATTTATTACAGTAGAATCTGATATAATTGTGTGGCAGGAAGTGCAGTATGGGGATGGGGTATTATATTTATTACAGTAGAATCTGATATAATTGTGTGGCAGGAAGTGCAGTATGGGGATGGGGTATTATATTTATTACAGTAGAATCTGATATAATTGTGTGGCAGGAAGTGCAGTATGGGGATGGGGTATTATATTTATTACAGTAGAATCTGATATAATTGTGTGGCAGGAAGTGCAGTATGGGGATGGGGTATTATATTTATTACAGTAGAATCTGATATAATTGTGTGGCAGGAAGTGCAGTATGGGGATGGGGTATTATATTTATTACAGTAGAATCTGATATAATTGTGTGGCAGGAAGTGCAGTATGGGGATGGGGTATTATATTTATTACAGTAGAATCTGATATAATTGTGTGGCAGGAAGTGCAGTATGGGGATGGGGTATTATATTTATTACAGTAGAATCTGATATAATTGTGTGGCAGGAAGTGCAGTATGGGGATGGGGTATTATATTTATTACAGTAGAATCTGATATAATTGTGTGGCAGGAAGTGCAGTATGGGGATGGGGTATTATATTTATTACAGTAGAATCTGATATAATTGTGTGGCAGGAAGTGCAGTATGGGGATGGGGTATTATATTTATTACAGTAGAATCTGATATAATTGTGTGGCAGGAAGTGCAGTATGGGGATGGGGTATTATATTTATTACAGTAGAATCTGATATAATTGTGTGGCAGGAAGTGCAGTATGGGGATGGGGTATTATATTTATTACAGTAGAATCTGATATAATTGTGTGGCAGGAAGTGCAGTATGGGGATGGGGTATTATATTTATTACAGTAGAATCTGATATAATTGTGTGGCAGGAAGTGCAGTATGGGGATGGGGTATTATATTTATTACAGTAGAATCTGATATAATTGTGTGGCAGGAAGTGCAGTATGGGGATGGGGTATTATATTTATTACAGTAGAATCTGATATAATTGTGTGGCAGGAAGTGCAGTATGGGGATGGGGTATTATATTTATTACAGTAGAATCTGATATAATTGTGTGGCAGGAAGTGCAGTATGGGGATGGGGTATTATATTTATTACAGTAGAATCTGATATAATTGTGTGGCAGGAAGTGCAGTATGGGGATGGGGTATTATATTTATTACAGTAGAATCTGATATAATTGTGTGGCAGGAAGTGCAGTATGGGGATGGGGTATTATATTTATTACAGTAGAATCTGATATAATTGTGTGGCAGGAAGTGCAGTATGGGGATGGGGTATTATATTTATTACAGTAGAATCTGATATATATGTGCAGCAGGAAGTGCAGTGTATGATTCTGTGAATACGTTGAATAGGTGATTTCTTTTGCTGTGGGGTAAATATTGAGGGCGTGGGGGTAATGATGCTGCTATTGGGTAAACAATGTTACTGTGGGGTAAATAATGCTGCTGTGGGGTAAATAATGTGGGCGTCGGGGGTAAATAATTCTGCTGTGGGGGTAAATAATGCCACACCACTACCTGTCCCAGACAACAGCTTTTCCACACTAGCACCTATTTGTAGAAAAAGGATGTGGGTCATGCAGTTGTAGCCCCCCAACAAAAATAAAACTTTCTCTACCTTGCCTTTCAAATTTTCATTCTTAAGACAAAGGATTACATGGACCCCCAGAAACCCCTTCTCTCCACTTCAAAGGATTACATGGACCCCCAGAAACCCCTTCTCTCCAACGCAAAGGATTACATGGACCCCCAGGAACCCCTTCTCTCCAACGCAAAGGATTACATGGACCCCCAGAAACCCCTTCTCTCCAACGCAAAGGATTACATGGACCCCCAGAAACCCTTTCTCCCCAACGCAAAAGATTACATGGACCCCCAGAAACCCTTTCTCTCCAACACAAAAGATTACATGGACCCCCAGAAACCCCTTCTCTCCAACGCAAAGGATTACATTGACCCCCAGAAACCCCTTCTCTCCAACGCGAAGGATTACATAGATCCCCAGAAACCCCTTCTCTCCAACGCAAAAGATTACATGGACCCCCAGGAACCCCTTCTCTCCAACGCAAAGGATTACCTTTATGCCTAACCCTAACCCTTTATGCATAACCCTAACCCTATTTCCATTAGTCACTACTTTAGATGTTTGTGATTTTGGGGGGGTCTGATGACTCACCAGTCCTGCACGGCACTGAAGGACTCTTCGTTGGTGATGTCATACATGAGGATGAAGCCCATGGCGCCGCGATAGTATGCTGTCGTAATGGTCCTGTAGCGCTCCTGCCCCGCTGTATCCTGCACAAAAATATATTTTAAAAATGTAAACAGAACAAAAACATTCAAAATACATTTCAGCATCTCTAATATATTTACACAGCTGCATATTTACTGAAACAGCATCGCTAATATATTTACTGAAACAGCATTGCTAAGATATTTACTGAAACAGCATCGCTAATGTATTTACACAGCTGAATATTTACTGGCACATCATTGCTAATATATTTACACAGCTGAATATTTACTGAAACAGCATTGCTAAGATATTTACTGAAACAGCATCGCTAATGTATTTACACAGCTGAATATTTACTGGCACATCATTGCTAATATATTTACACAGCTGAATATTTACTGAAACAGCATTGCTAATATATTTACACAGCTGAATATTTACTGAAACAGCATCGCTAATATATTTACACAGCTGAATATTTACTGAAACAGCATCTCTAATATATTTACACAGCTGAATATTTACTGAAACAGCATCTCTAATATATTTACACAGCTGAATATTTACTGAAACAGCATTGCTAATATATTTACACAGCTGAATATTTACTGAAACAGCATCGCTAATATATTTACACAGCTGAATATTTACTGAAACAGCATTGCTAATATATTTACACAGCTGAATATTTACTGAAACAGCATTGCTATTGTATTTACACAGTTGAATATTTACTGAAACAGCATCGCTAATATATTTACACAGCTGAATATTTACTGAAACAGCATCGCTAATATATTTACTGAAACAGCATTGCTAAGATATTTACTGAAACAGCATCGCTAATGTATTTACACAGCTGAATATTTACTGGCACATCATTGCTAATATATTTACACAGCTGAATATTTACTGAAACAGCATTGCTAAGATATTTACACAGCTGAATATTTACTGAAACAGCATCGCTAATATATTTACACAGCTGAATATTTACTGAAACAGCATCTCTAATATATTTACACAGCTGAATATTTACTGAAACAGCATCTCTAATATATTTACACAGCTGAATATTTACTGAAACAGCATTGCTAATATATTTACACAGCTGAATATTTACTGAAACAGCATTGCTAATATATTTACACAGCTGAATATTTACTGAAACAGCATTGCTATTGTATTTACACAGTTGAATATTTACTGAAACAGCATCGCTAATATATTTACACAGCTGAATATTTACTGAAACAGCATCACTAATATATTTACACAGCTGAATATTTACTGGCACAGCATCGCTAATATATTTACACAGTTGAATATTTACTGAAACAGCATCGCTAATATATTTACACAGTTGAATATTTACTGAAACAGCATCGCTAATATATTTACACAGCTGAATATTTACTGAAACAGCATCTCTAATATATTTACACAGCTGAATATTTACTGAAACAGCATTGCTAATATATTTACACAGCTGAATATTTACTGAAACAGCATCGCTAATATATTTACACAGCTGAATATTTACTGAAACAGCATCTCTAATATATTTACACAGCTGAATATTTACTGAAACAGCATCGCTAATATATTTACACAGCTGAATATTTACTGAAACAGCATCGCTAATATATTTACACAGCTGAATATTTACTGAAACAGCATCGCTAATATATTTACACAGCTGAATATTTACTGAAACAGCATCGCTAATATATTTACACAGCTGAATATTTACTGAAACAGCATCGCTAATATATTTACACAGCTGAATATTTACTGAAACAGCATCTCTAATATATTTACACAGCTGAATATTTACTGAAACAGCATCGCTAATATATTTACACAGCTGAATATTTACTGAAACAGCATCTCTAATATATTTACACAGCTGAATATTTACTGAAACAGCATTGCTAATATATTTACACAGCTGAATATTTACTGAAACAGCATCGCTAATATATTTACACAGCTGAATATTTACTGAAACAGCATCGCTAATATATTTACACAGCTGAATATTTACTGAAACAGCATCTCTAATATATTTACACAGCTGAATATTTACTGAAACAGCATCGCTAATATATTTACACAGCTGAATATTTACTGAAACAGCATCTCTAATATATTTACACAGCTGAATATTTACTGGCACATCATTGCTAATATATTTACACAGCTGAATATTTACTGAAACAGCATCGCTAATATATTTACACAGCTGAATATTTACTGAAACAGCATCTCTAATATATTTACACAGCTGAATATTTACTGAAACAGCATTGCTAATATATTTACACAGCTGAATATTTACTGAAACAGCATCGCTAATATATTTACACAGCTGAATATTTACTGAAACAGCATTGCTAATATATTTACACAGCTGAATATTTACTGAAACAGCATCGCTAATATATTTACACAGCTGAATATTTACTGAAACAGCATCACTAATATATTTACACAGTTGAATATTTACTGAAACAGCATCACTAATATATTTACACAGTTGAATATTTACTGAAACAGCATCACTAATATATTTACACAGTTGAATATTTACTGAAACAGCATCACTAATATATTTACTCCCTCAACAAAATGCTGTTTATCTGTCCATTGTTGACATTGTTAAAATGCATTTTAAACAACCACCAATACTTCTCAGAAATCCCAATAAAACACTAAACTGTTCATAGATTATGTATTCAATCCTCTTCGCATCAAGCAAGCCAGTTCTGGAGAAGTGTGTATTTTTTTTTCAAATTAAGCCCAGAAAGTATTTTCAGCTTGTTTTATTCTCTTCTGAAGAAATGCATTTAAGTCATAAAAAGATCCACAAACTTGTCTAATTGGACCCCACAAAGAGGCAAATAATCAGAGATGGAAAATCCACATTCAGAAATTAAAAGTCTGGATTTACTAATTAGCACAATTATTCAGCCAGGAGGTAGAACTAATTAGTGAAATCAGCTGGCTGAGTTCATGAGTCTAAAACACACAAGGCAATCATTTCTGAACCCTGAACTTTTTACCTCTGCAAATAATACTAGTTTTCAAATTAATCAATGTAATTGATAAAGTTGCTGTTTTAGTCTGACAGTACTGAGTGGCTGTATAGCGGTATTGTTTGTAAAAAGTTATCTGTAAAAATGTAATTGAATTGAAAACTGAATATGAGTGGCCGCTCTTATTCTGAAATGTGACAATTTTTTTTTGAATTTACTGAGCCAATATTTGAGGATAGGACCCTGCTGTTAAACTAAATATGGTAAAATAATCATAGGCAGTGACTTTAAATGCTCACCTGCTGATGTTCCTGCTGATTGCATTCAGTCATCCACTGAACTGTAACAGTTAAAACCAAAGACGCCTTTTTCAGTCTTGGTAAGGTTTTGCAGTCTTGGTAAGGTTTTGCAGTCTTGGTAAGCAATAATTAGCCAATTGCCATCAGGTACTGAACTAAATGTAGGAAATTTAAATTTAAAAACCAAATTTAGAAAAAAAACATTTGTTTGTAAAGGGAAGCTCGTTATAATAATTGACCTCTACTTTCCTGTCTTGTCGTGACTTTGCATCTCACAATCAAGGCGGTGATTCACTTTTAAGGCCTGAATAGAAAGCAGAGCTGAATGAGACTGTGGAGCAGAGCCATCTTTGGTGTTAGATGTTGTCCTTAACGCACGCCAACGCAATGCAAACAGAAAAAATAATAATAATAATAAAAATGCAGCAATGAAAACAAATTTAAAAAACAGAAAAGACAGACTTAAAGCACAACTGAACTCTGGCTAGTGTAGTTACCTGGCCATGATATGAGTCCAATTGGTGGCAGAATATGTTCGTTAGTTGCTCTGTGCTCCCCTGGGGTGACAATCCAGAATAGGGCATTTGTCGCTCTCCATTAATTTCTATAGGGCAGCTAAAACGGTCTCAAAATGACACTTCTAGCACATATACGAATGTGAATGAAGCGGAATCTATAAAAAGAACCTGTCCTCGTACGTATTTTTTTTGTGTGTAATTAAAATGATTATTAAAAATACTATTTTCTTCAATGTTGTTAGCAAACTACCAGAAAGAAAGGAGCAAAATGTCGGCAGGTCGGTAGGTCAGGTGTAAAAAACAAACGTTCCCTGCAACACAAGCAGATGAGTGCATGAGAGTCATGGCGAATGATGACAGTTGAAATGCCAACAAAGTGGTTCAAGCTTTTTTTGCAGCAGCAATGGATTGAAAAGGCAATGATGTAGCAGCAAAGCTAATATCTGTTCCTTCCTCTCTCTCACTTGCACAAAGTCAAGCCGTACCCCACTCTTCTGTTCCCCAAGCCGTACCCCACTCTTCTGTTCCCCAAGCCGTACCCCACTCTTCTGTTCCCCAAGCCGTACCCCACTCTTCTGTTCCCCAAGCCGTACCCCACTCTTCTGTTCCCCAAGCCGTACCCCACTCTTCTGTTCCCCAAGCCATACCCCACTCTTCAGTTCCCCAAGCCGTACCCCACTCTTCTGTTCCCCAAGCCATACCCCACTCTTCTGTTCCCCAAGCCGTACCCCACTCTTCTGTTCCCCAAGCCGTACCCCACTCTTCTGTTCCCCAAGCCGTACCCCACTCTTCTGTTCCCCAAGACCCTGTCCCCTGCCCATCTACTTATATATATTTTTTTGCTGCAACATATTTTTTGGGTTTTGCATTGCGGGATGAATCACATTTCATTGCGAGCTGCAAAACCCAACTGCAGCTTCTGATTATCAGCAAAATTTTTCAGTAAAATCAGCCTTTACTAGAATGTTGTCTTTGACTTTTGCATTTTGAACTGAAATATATTGTACACTTGCATTCTGAAGATGCATTGCAAGGTGCTGAGGATAACAGAAGCTGCTGAATAAATACGTACGTGTGCACTGAAGCACGATGATGTTAAACTTCCACCCCAATACTGTCTGCAACCTCAGCCATGTGTGTACTAACCCTAACCCTAACCACCCTGCCAATTAAGGTACATGTGATCAGACGCACACCAGGTACGTGTGATCAGACAAACACCAGGTACGTGTGATCAGACAAACACCAGGTACGTGTGATCAGACAAACACCAGGTACGTGTGATCAGACACACACCAGGTACGTGTGATCAGACACACACCAGGTACGTGTGATCAGACACACACCAGGTACGTGTGATCAGACACACACCAGGTACGTGTGATCAGATACACACCAGGTACGTGTGATCAGATACACACCAGGTACGTGTGATCAGACACACACCAGGTACGTGTGATCAGATACACACCAGGTACGTGTGATCAGATACACACCAGGTACGTGTGATCAGACACACACCAGGTACGTGGTGTGTGTATATGCATGTGTATAATTCATTGAAATGTATGTATGTGAGTGTGTGTATATGCATGTGTATAATTCATTGGACGGTGACACATTTTTTGTTATTTTGGTTCTGTACTCTAGCACTTTTGAAAAAATTTAATGACAACGCCGTTGAAGTACATTACTGTCAGCTTTAATTTGAGGGTTTTTTCATCCATATCAGATAAACCGTTTAGAAATTATAGAACCTTTTGTACATAGATTTAGCTGTAAATTACACTGGAACAGTATGGAACACATAGTTCTAAGTCATGAAGGGTCTGAGGTATCAAACAAGCTTTAAACCATCACTCTGCTGCCAGATATGCAGTAAATATGGATGGATAACTTTTCAATAGGAAAGTTTGTCAGGAAAAAATACCCTTTTAAAGGGAGCCATCCATATTTACTGCATATCTGGCAGCAGAGTGATGGTTTAAAGCTTGTTTGATACCTCAGACCCTTCATGACTTAGAGCAATTTAGCTAACTATGTTTTGATGCCCAAAAATGGGGGGGGGGGGGCTATGGATGAATGGTTTTATAATTTCTAAACGGTTCATCCGATATGGATGAAAATACCTTCAAATTTAAGCTGACAGTCTGCACTTCAACCTCATTGTCATTGTATCCTGTCAAGAGTACAGAACTAAAATAACAAAAAATATGTCACTGTCCAATAAATTATGGTGCTCACTGTATATGTGTGTGCATGTGTATATATGCGTGTGAATGTATTTTTTACTAGCTGGGGGGCTGATATGTAGAATTTAACACTAGCTGCAAGTCATTAAAATGGGGGTGCTCATTGAGCTTCATTTAATGCTTGTACAGTGCACATGTGTTATATATCTTCAGCAGAGCTTTACAATGGACAGGCTCTCAGATGGAAGATCAAGTAGAAACACCTGCTGGACATACTTCATACACCCTTTCTGCTAAACTTCCACCTTCCCGCTAATTAATAAACTCTCCTGGAGGTGAGTGAAATCAAATCAATATATTTTCATCAGTCGGGAGCGATAAGAGGCGCTCTGCGGGCCCAGAATGTACCCTTAATGGCAATATCTTAAATTATGTTTTTATTTTTTTTTTAAATCACCATTTGAGGGTGACTTTGACGTAATGCATAAAACATTGCAGTCTGTCTCTTTCTTTATACTTCGGCTGATTTGCTAAGACCTTTAGCATGTGAAAAACCTTTTAGCACATGCAAAACCAGTAACATGACCAATCCTTAGTCATGGTATTTGCTTTGTAACAAGCCTTGGTCGTGTTATTGGTTTTGCGTGCGCTAAAAAGTTTTGCACATGGTTTTTTGTGTCTGTAAACATGTACACATGCACATCCATACAAACCACACACACACACACTCTCTGATTGATCAATAGCTGGAGTAGAAGACCAGCGTACTTATCTAAGCCCCCTCCTCAACACACTATGGGTGCGTCCCAATATTTTTCACTCCCCACCTCCTTTCCTCCACTCCCCCACTACCACTCCTCTCCTACCCAGAAGTATGGAAAACTGCCTGAACATTTTGAGTACAATAATTTGCATGTACAGCATACAATGTACCTGACATTGCGGTTTGCATGAAGACCTTAATATGTTACGATTAATACATACTTAAGATGCAGGGGTTTCCCCAGGTTTTTCAAACCTGAGTCGCGACTAGGGGGTGGTCCGGAGGGGGGCTTTGTTATAAGTTAAATAAGTTATTTATTTAAGTACAGTGCATAAGGTTGCACAATAGTTTCATATGAAAACGTTAAATTTTATTAAATTATATCTGACATGGTAAAAAAAAAAAAAGTTAAGAAACCAGGGCTATACAAAAATCCAATACAGTAAAAGACAACCTATTGAACCTAACTCCGCTCATTTTATCCGTAAGATAGTTTAGTAAAGCAAACCACATAAGTTTGTATTCATACATTGTATTTACCGCATTTTTTTGATCATTGAACTACACCCCTGCATTGAGATAGCGGAGCCAAATGCGTTGTCTTGTTGGTGTTCAAGGACGCAAACTTGGATCGGGGCTAGAAGCACAGGGTTTTAAAGGGCCCCATGGATCGGGGCTAGAAGCACAGGGTTTTAAAGGGCCCCTTGGATCGGGGCTAGAAGCACAGGGTTTTAAAGGGCCCCTTGGATCGGGGCTAGAAGCACAGGGTTTTAAAGGGCCCCTTGGATCGGGGCTAGAAGCACAGGGTTTAAAAGGGCCCCATGGATCGGGGCTAGAAGCACAGGGTTTAAAAGGGCCCCATGGATCGGGGTTAGAAGCACAGGGTTTTAAAGGGCCCCTTGGATCGGGGCTAGAAGCACAGGGTTTTAAAGGGCCCCTTGGATCGGGGCTAGAAGCACAGGGTTTAAAAGGGCCCCTTGGATCGGGGCTAGAAGCACAGGGTTTAAAAGGGCCCCATGGATCGGGGCTAGAAGCACAGGGTTTAAAAGGGCCCCATGGATCGGGGTTAGAAGCACAGGGTTTTAAAAGGGCCCCATGGATCGGGGTTAGAAGCACAGGGTTTTAAAGGGCCCCTTGGATCGGGGCTAGAAGCACAGGGTTTAAAAGGGCCCCTTGGATCGGGGCTAGAAGCACAGGGTTTTAAAGGGCCCCTTGGATCGGGGCTAGAAGCACAGGGTTTTAAAGGGCCCCTTGGATCGGGGCTAGAAGCACAGGGTTTAAAAGGGCCCCTTGGATCGGGGCTAGAAGCACAGGGTTTAAAAGGGCCCCATGGATCGGGGCTAGAAGCACAGGGTTTAAAAGGGCCCCATGGATCGGGGTTAGAAGCACAGGGTTTAAAAGGGCCCCATGGATCGGGGTTAGAAGCACAGGGTTTTAAAGGGCCCCTTGGATCGGGGCTAGAAGCACAGGGTTTAAAAGGGCCCCTTGGATCGGGGCTAGAAGCACAGGGTTTAAAAGGGCCCCTTGGATCGGGGCTAGAAGCACAGGGTTTTAAAGGGCCCCATGGATCGGGGCTAGAAGCACAGGGTTTAAAAGGGCCCCTTGGATCGGGGCTAGAAGCACAGGGTTTTAAAGGGCTAGTACTGACTCACCCAGATCTGCAGCTTGATCCTCTTCTCATTCTTGTAGACGGTTTTAACTTTGAAGTCGATGCCCACTGTGCTGACGAAGGCCGAGCTGAAGGATTCGTCTGCGTAGCGGAACAGAAAGGAAGTCTTCCCCACGCTGCTGTTCCCAATGATCAGCAGTTTGAACATGTAGTCAAAGTTCTGGTCCGAGCCCTCTTTCTGTGTGGCAGCCATCTGTGAGATGTGACAAAAAAAGTCCCCTGAGACCAAGAACTCAACTGAACATACGTGGGCCTGCACCTCACAAGTATGGTACAGTATGCTCTTTTTTTAAGTACAAAAAGTTGGTTCACTCCCCTCATCTGTTTTTGTTGGGGTGGGGGGTCTGAATTCATTTCTGACTTTAAGATGACCAAACAGACCCTGTTGTCCTCTAGAAGTACAGATGGGACCCCTGCATTAGACCCTAAAGTGTCTACAAATGTTTTAGTCCATCAGGACAGTTTAAGTGTTTGAATTTTAGCCTGAAGAATGTATCTATACTGTAGGTCTCAGACAATAAATCATTAGACTAGCATTCATTTGTGCAGATCAATCTTTTAATTGCATAACAACCCTATTGGATATGGTGTACTGGAATAGCATTCACTCAACACACTACTGCGTGACACTCGGACAACACACTGATGCGTGATGCTCTTTCACACAACACACTGCTGCGTGACTCTCACACAACACACTGCTGTGTGACTCTCTTTCACACAACACACTGCTGCGTGATGCTCTTTCACATAACACACTGCTGCGTGACGCTCTTTCACACAACACACTGCTGCGTGACGCTTTCACACAACACACTGATGCGTGACGCTCTTTCACACAACACACTGCTGCGTGACGCTCTTTCACACAACACACTGCTGTGTGACGCTCTTTCACATAACACACGCTCTTGACAATAAAATAACATTCGATCATATGCAATGAAAGAAGAAATCAACTTTTTATTTAATCCAAAATGGCCACAAAGCTCTGTCCGCATGCAATTTTTTCTAACATACAGTAACACTAATGTTAGGGGATGTTTGTTTATGGATATCCCCTTAGATAAAACAAATCTCTTCTGTGTTGAATAACAAAGTCTCTTCTTGAAAAGCCCAAACTATACACAGGTTTGAAATCAAAATACTTTTGCCTTTTATTATTGTTTTTCTTTAGTGGTATATTGTACAGCCCTTTGAGTTGCCTTTTCATGTATGCTATAAGTAAATAAATAAAGTTTATTAAGTTTATATTGAGTTATATTATATGTAAATCATGGTGTGTTGCCCTCTGTTTATGTTCTCTCTTTGCTGACATCACAGGTGTGATCTCATTGTCCCACAGGTGACATGTGGGTGCCATTCAGAATCCCAATGCTGGTAGGCTACCCTATGAAGCTGCTGGTAAGCTACCCTATGAAGCTGCTGCTACCCTATGAAACTGCTGCTACTCTATGAAACTGCTGCTACTCTATGAAGCTGCTGCTATCCTATGAAGCTGCTGGTAAGCTACCCTATGAAGCTGCTGGTAGGCTACCCTATGAAGCTGCTGCTACCCTATGAAGCTGCTGCTACACTATGAATCTGCGGCTACCCTATGAAGCTGCTGGTAGGCTACCCTATGAAGCTGCTGCTACCCTATGAAACTGCTGCTACCCTATGAAGCTGCTGGGAAGCTACCCTATGAATCTGCTGGTAGGCTACCATATGAAGCTGCTGCTACCCTATGAAGCTGCTGGTACCATATGAAGCTGCTGGTACCCTATGAATCTGCTGGTAGGCTACCCTATGAAGCTGCTGCTACCCTATGAAGCTGCTGCTACCATATGAAGCTGCTGGTACCCTATGAATCTGCTGGTAGGCTACCCTATGAAGCTGCTGCTACCCTATGTAGCTACTGCTACCCTATGAAGCTGCTGCTACCCTATGAAGCTGCTGGTACCCTATGAAGCTGCTGCTACCCTATGAAGCTGCTGGTACCCTATGAAACTGCTGGTAGGCTACCATATGAAGCTGCTGGTACCCTATGAATCTGCTGGTAGGCTACACTATGAAGCTGCTGCTACCCTATGAAGCTGCTGCTACCCTATGAAGCTGCTGGTACCCTATGAAGCTGCTGCTACCCTATGAAGCTGCTGGTACCCTATGAAACTGCTGGTAGGCTACCATATGAAGCTGCTGCTACCCTATGAAGCTGCTGCTGCTCTATGAAGCTGCTGGTAGGCTACCATATGAAGCTGCTGGTACCCTATGAATCTGCTGGTAGGCTACCCTATGAAGCTGCTGCTACCCTATGAAGCTGCTGGTACCCTATGAAGCTGCTGCTACCCTATGAAGCTGCTGGTAGGCTACCATATGAAGCTGTTGCTACCCTATGAAGCTGCTGGTAGGCTACCATATGAAGCTGCTGCTACCCTATGAAGCTGCTGGTACCCTATGAAGCTGCTGCTACCCTATGAAGCTGCTGGTACCCTATGAAGCTGCTGCTACCCTATGAAGCTGCTGCTGCTCTATGAAGCTGCTGGTAGGCTACCATATGAAGCTGCTGGTACCCTATGAAGCTGCTGGTAGGCTACCATATGAAGCTGCTGCTACCCTATGAAGCTGCTGGTATACCATATGAAGCTGCTGCTACCCTATGAAGCTGCTGGTACCCTATGAAGCTGCTGCTACCCTATGAAGCTGCTGGTAGGCTACCATATGAAGCTGCTGCTACCCTATGAAGCTGCTGGTACCCTATGAAGCTGCTGCTACCCTATGAAGCTGCTGGTACCCTATGAAACTGCTGGTAGGCTACCATATGAAGCTGCTGCTACCCTATGAAGCTGCTGCTGCTCTATGAAGCTGCTGGTAGGCTACCATATGAAGCTGCTGGTACCCTATGAAGCTGCTGGTAGGCTACCATATGAAGCTGCTGCTACCCTATGAAGCTGCTGGTACCCTATGAAGCTGCTGCTACCCTATGAAGCTGCTGGTAGGCTACCATATGAAGCTGTTGCTACCCTATGAAGCTGCTGCTACCATATGAAGCTGCTGCTACCCTATGAAGCTGCTGGTAGGCTACCCTATGAAGCTGCTGCTACCCTATGAAGCTGCTGGTAAGCTATCCTATGAAGCTGCTGCTACCCTGTAAAGCTGTGGCTACCCTCTGAAGCTGCTGCTACCTTATGAAGCTGCTGTTAGGCTACCCTATGAAGCTGCTGCTACCCTATGAACGGCTGGTAGGCTACCCTATGAAGCTGCTGCTACCTTATGAAGCTGCTGTTAGGCTACAATATGAAGCTGCTGCTACCTTATGAAGCTGCTGGTAGGCTACCTTATGAAGCTGCTGGTAGGCTACCCTATGAAGCTGCTGCTACCCTATGAAGCTGCTGGTAAGCTATCCTATGAAGCTGCTGCTACCCTGTAAAGCTGTGGCTACCCTCTGAAGCTGCTGCTACCCTATGAAGCTGCTGCTACCTTATGAAGCTGCTGTTAGGCTACCCTATGAAGCTGCTGCTACCTTATGAAGCTGCTGCTACCTTATGAAGCTGCTGCTACCCTATGAAGCTGCTGCTACCTTATGAAGCTGCTGCTACCCTATGAAGCTGCTGCTACCTTATTGTTTTTGTCCAGATTCTTTATTTTCCCCACTTTGTCACTTTATGTTCCTGGCACTTTTCACCTAGTTTTGTACACAGTATGAGACAGTATGAAACTTGTGTGACAATAAACATCATGAATCTTGAATGTATCATTATGTCTTTTGCTGTACAATGCAGTGCAAGGCCACAGCTCATTTGGCCATGCTTGTCATTTAATGATAATCACCTGCTATTTGATTACAGTCACCTGTTTTTTACCACCAAGATGTCTATGAATTGCTTAGTAATACAGTAAGTTTTGATATTAGGGTTAGAGTATGTTGTTTTAATGTTTAAGTTTATTTAATGGCTTTCCGGAGGGTAGCACGCACGGCACAGCCAGTGGCAGTGCAGGTGAGTTGCAGCCAGCAGTGTGTGTGTGTGTGTGTGTGTGTGTTTGTGTGAGAGAGAGAGAAATAAAGAGAAAGAGAAAGAGAGAGAGAGAGCAAGAGAGCAAGAGAGGGAGAAAGAGAGAAAGGTTATTTTGATGAGATTAACATTTTAATTATGACCTTATAATCACTATTGTTGATACCAAAACACTAGTGTTTGCTCATAACTATAACATAGAAACAAATTTTTAATTTGCAATTAGGCTGACCAACTGTATGTTGTACCTTACAAAAATGACTCACTGGGTCATCCTACTCAGAATTGTTATGTTAGAGATGGAAAAGTCGATCAACAAGAGAGGACAGACAGCAATAGAGGATTGACCAGGAGGACAGACCAGGAGGACAGACCAGAATGCCCCCGGACTCCCTTACAAAGTCTGAGAAAAGCCTCATATATATTGGGGTAAGCCCCAAATGTTTGCAGGTTCTAGAAACGCTCCTGATTTAATCCATATCCCTCCAGTGCAGAGCATAGTGCCCAACGGTTAATCGGCATCACGGTACCTATGAATGTCAAAGCGCGAGATTACGTTTTCCCTATCAAACTAAGGGTCACCTACATTTGACATCCACAGGGACTCTCAGTCACAACAGCGCGTAACGCTACAGACACACAATGCCCTAAGAGTGAGACATTTTCTTTCATGTTTTATAACAAGGCTTGAATCCCAATCTATTGTGCATTGTGTGTTATATGTTCAGCTGCCATACGGACCTCTGCCGGAGCATTGGTAAGCCCCGTTTCCTATTCCTGCCCCAGGCCAAAAAACGTGAAAAACAACAACCTTAGTGCGCAAATTAAATAATGCTACTCAAGGTAATACTTATTTTGTATCTAGCGTCTTTGTCTGCTCTGTGCATTATCTAATCCTTGTAAAGTCAAAACACTAACCAGATCCGTTGCTCATGTGCACACATGTACATATAATTTAATTTTAATTACGTATTACAATTAATATTATAATGGCGTCATAACCTTTCTAAGAACATTAAAATTAAAAGCTGTTATCAAAAGAGAAATAACAAACTCAAAAATGTCAACCAAATCGCGTTGTTATTGATTTATTTAAATAGTTTGTGCGATATGTGTGTGTATAATACAATTAACTCTGTGGAACCGAACTGTACAACTCGCCCAATGTGATCAGAGACGTATGTTCAACGTCGATGGGCCAGCGGAAAAACGTATTTTACAAAACGACACTGTTGCAAAATACATCGACAGCATAAAGAGATAAGGCAGACATGAAGCCGGGTTTTAAACGTTGCCCAGAAATGACGTCCCCTGCTTCGACGGTACGCTGGGTTTAGTGATTTATAATTCCGTTTTTTTTCCTATTATTTGTATTTCCGTAATCTTGGTAAATATATCTTTCCACTCCCAACATCATATCTAAGTAAAATCGGAATTCAATTATCGGAAGAAACCGTGCCCAATGCAATGTTCTCAAAAATTAAATGATATTTATAACGCTCTTTTTAAAAATGGAATTAATGCCTGTAGAGAAATTAATACACCAACCTGCATAGGTGCGTCTTGTCGCATGCTGCCTTTTGCTTCACTGGTACGATTAACGTGTGATTCAGAAATGCTATTAATACTTGAGAGATGGATTTCCTGTGCTTCTTTATGAAAATCAGCCCTATGAAAAAATCAGCACTGGAGCTGTCCTTACCTCCAAGCCGACCGAGAACGCGCCCTGGTGTGAGAGAAAGCTAGTTGACAGGCACGCGCAAATCATAAGTGGCACGCTGGGGTTTGTAGTATTACCACCCAAGCCAGTGACAAGTGGTCAGCAATTGCAAGAATGAATAGGACTACAATACCGTCATGCAATGCATTTACCTCGACAGGGAACGCTTGTTATAGCAGCTTCAAAAACAAAATGCCTGAAAACACATTTTTCTATTTTTTATTTTTTATTTTAAACGAATTAAACATTCTGAATGTCACCACATTATGTTGCTTTTTTATTTCAATTATATGTCTTATAAATAATCGAGCAGACAGTTTTAAAATATTGGCTGGTGCAAAAATGATTTGCCAAAATCGCTAGTTTAAAATAGCACATATAAAACTATTGGCTTTACGATAATTCCGGTAATTCCGTGATTTATGTAATCGGCATTGTAGAGACGTATAACGTAGCCTACCTTCCCATACAAGTCCATTTATTCAGCCGTGGTATCTGTTCGTCCTGAACGTTACTAACCGAACATCCTGCCCAAGCAGGGCCTGATAACCGAGTGCACGTAAAACCAACAACCGTGAAACATTTGAGCGAGTGACATGCGTGTGCGTGCGGCCGGAACGCTGGTGATTGTGTCCGAAATATAGGGAGTAAAAAAGTCTTGTCTTGAGACTTGAATAAAACCGTCCTCAGATTTAATTTTAAGGCGGTTGGTTTCCATGAAAACAGACGAATAATGGTGTGCGAGAAATTAATAATGAACCAGGTTATGCCTGTGGGGGATAAATATGTTATTTTATTTAGATAATGTAAAGTTTAAACATTGCATGGACACCCCGTATTTGTTATACGCAAACGTAAAACTCCAGGAAAATTCTGCTATTATAAAATAAAAATTGCATACAGTATTCTATATGCAGAAGTAAAATGTTCAGTGTTAAAATCAACATGCGCAGAACTTTTGAGTTGGACCAAATGTACAGAGTACATACACTTCATATAGGGCTCTTACAGTTTATTTAATTTTATTTCTTAAATCAGGTCAACCTCATTGGGAGTAAAATCTCGTTTGCAAGAGAGATGTAGAAAGATGAGTAGCGGAACAATTGTACAGTATATAAAAAGTTTACACACAGAACATACATAATACAATAATACAAAACAGTTTCAAGGTCTCAGAAACACTTACAATCATCCACAAAGTCACCTGTTAACAGATTTTAGATGTTAGATAAACCAATTTGTCTAGTTTAAAAGTTTTCTGTAGCTTTCCCCTTCTCTTTCCTTACTGCTTGTACAACAAATAAAATGGAAGATTGTGAGGGGAGGGTGAGAGGCTGAATGTGAGGGGAGGGTGAGAGGCTGAATGTGAGGGGAGGGTGAGAGGCTGAATGTGAGGGGAGGGTGAGAGGCTGAATGTGAGGGGAGGGTGAGAGGCTGATTGTGAGGGGAGGGTGAGAGGCTGAATGTGAGGGGAGGGTGAGAGGCTGATTGTGAGGGGAGGGTGAGAGGCTGAATGTGAGGGGAGGGTGAGAGGCTGAATGTGAGGGGAGGGTGAGAGGCTGAATGTGAGGGGAGGGTGAGAGGCTGAATGTGAGGGGAGGGTGAGAGGCTGAATGTGAGGGGAGGGTGAGAGGCTGAATGTGAGGGGAGGGTGAGAGGCTGATTGTGAGGGGAGGGTGAGAGGCTGAATGTGAGGGGAGGGTGAGAGGCTGAATGTGAGGGGAGGGTGAGAGGCTGAATGTGAGGGGAGGGTGAGAGGCTGAATGTGAGGGGAGGGTGAGAGGCTGAATGTGAGGGGAGGGTGAGAGGCTGAATGTGAGGGGAGGGTGAGAGGCTGAATGTGAGGGGAGGGTGAGAGGCTGAATGTGAGGGGAGGGTGAGAGGCTGAATGTGAGGGGAGGGTGAGAGGCTGAATTGTGAGGGGAGGGTGAGAGGCTGAATGTGAGGGGAGGGTGAGAGGCTGAATGTGAGGGGAGGGTGAGAGGCTGAATGTGAGGGGAGGGTGAGAGGCTGATTGTGAGGGGAGGGTGAGAGGCTGAATGTGAGGGGAGGGTGAGAGGCTGATTGTGAGGGGAGGGTGAGAGGCTGAATGTGAGGGGAGGGTGAGAGGCTGAATGTGAGGGGAGGGTGAGAGGCTGAATGTGAGGGGAGGGTGAGAGGCTGAATGTGAGGGGAGGGTGAGAGGCTGATTGTGAGGGGAGGGTGAGAGGCTGATTGTGAGGGGAGGGTGAGAGGCTGAATGTGAGGGGAGGGTGAGAGGCTGAATGTGAGGGGAGGGTGAGAGGCTGAATGTGAGGGGAGGGTGAGAGGCTGAATGTGAGGGGAGGGTGAGAGGCTGAATGTGAGGGGAGGGTGAGAGGCTGAATGTGAGGGGAGGGTGAGAGGCTGAATGTGAGGGGAGGGTGAGAGGCTGAATGTGAGGGGAGGGTGAGAGGCTGAATGTGAGGGGAGGGTGAGAGGCTGAATGTGAGGGGAGGGTGAGAGGCTGAATGTGAGGGGAGGGTGAGAGGCTGATTGTGAGGGAGGGTGAGAGGCTGAATGTGAGGGGAGGGTGAGAGGCTGAATGTGAGGGGAGGGTGAGAGGCTGATTGTGAGGGGAGGGTGAGAGGCTGAATGTGAGGGGAGGGTGAGAGGCTGAATGTGAGGGGAGGGTGAGAGGCTGATTGTGAGGGGAGGGTGAGAGGCTGATTGTGAGGGGAGGGTGAGAGGCTGAATGTGAGGGGAGGGTGAGAGGCTGAATGTGAGGGGAGGGTGAGAGGCTGAATGTGAGGGGAGGGTGAGAGGCTGAATGTGAGGGGAGGGTGAGAGGCTGAATGTGAGGGGAGGGTGAGAGGCTGATTGTGAGGGGAGGGTGAGAGGCTGAATGTGAGGGGAGGGTGAGAGGCTGAATGTGAGGGGAGGGTGAGAGGCTGAATGTGAGGGGAGGGTGAGAGGCTGAATGTGAGGGGAGGGTGAGAGGCTGAATGTGAGGGGAGGGTGAGAGGCTGATTGTGAGGGGAGGGTGAGAGGCTGATTGTGAGGGGAGGGTGAGAGGCTGATTGTGAGGGGAGGGTGAGAGGCTGAATGTGAGGGGAGGGTGAGAGGCTGAATGTGAGGGGAGGGTGAGAGGCTGAATGTGAGGGGAGGGTGAGAGGCTGATTGTGAGGGGAGGGTGAGAGGCTGAATGTGAGGGGAGGGTGAGAGGCTGAATGTGAGGGGAGGGTGAGAGGCTGAATGTGAGGGGAGGGTGAGAGGCTGAATGTGAGGGGAGGGTGAGAGGCTGATTGTGAGGGGAGGGTAAGAGGCTGAATATTTTGCAATACGAAGAAACTGACGTAAAATGGAGTCTCCTTTAGAATAGAATTATAAACAAAAGTGAACCAGTGCTTTAGATTCCTGGATTTACCATATGATACAACTCACAATGATGGGTATTATGTTTAGCATTTGTAATGAATGTTAGAGCTACATGGTAGACAGTATCCAAGGCTTTAAGTGCAGATGCTGATGCATACACGCAGATATCCTGTCACTGTAATCCAGAACAGAGAGGACTGTAGCGTGAAAAGAAAAACAGGATTTATCCCTAAAAAAATCTTAGCTTTATTCTCAATTTTTTTTATAAAGGTATCAAGATGCTTATTAAAATTAAGATTTTCATCCAACCTAATTTTTTAGTACATGTAAGATGTTATTTGCTCAATAGTTTGGTCTTCAAGTGTTTTAATCTCTAAATGTTTCCATTTTTTGGAAATGTTCCGTTCGGGACAGTGACGTTTCCGTCAATCACAGTCACGAGTCAGTTGGCTGAAGCTAACCCGCGATTGCAGTCAGTATTTTCACCTTGCTAATAAAAGTTTCACCTCAGCAAATAGCTACTAAAATAATGTCAAAGGAAGCATATGAGGCTACTAAAAGAAAGAGGGGGTTCCTAGTGTCGTGGAAAACACAGTACACCTGGGTAGTGGAAGGCGACGATGGTATGTTCTGCTCACTTTGCCGGCAATTCCCTGCCAAGGCCGACCGAGGGGGATCGTTTTTCAAGGGTTGTAATAATTATAGAAAACAGGCTTTAGACGCACACGACAAGAGCCGCCAACATTTGCAATGTGTGCTGGCAAAGCGGGTGGCGGACAACCCGTCAGCTGGGCCACTTCATGTCTGGACACAACGGGCAAACGACGACACAATCCAGCGGGTGGAGAAGTTGATCAACACCGCTTACCACATCATAAAGAGTGAGCTCCCCTTCACCTCTTATGAGAGAACGGTCGCCCTTCGAAAGAAGAACGGAGAAGACATCGGCTCTCAGTACACCACTGATGTAGCATGTCGAAGGTAAGTTACTCAGCTAGCTTGCTAGCTACAGGGCGCCCAATATCGGGCGGCGCCCTTTATCGGGCACAGCTGCGTTCGATCATATTTGAACTTCGTCGAAAGCCGATTTGCCAACGGAAAAAAAGAAAACAAAAACAAAAACCTACCGGTCATGTCTAACGTTACATGTTTATTGGTTTAAACGTTAATTTATTGTTTTTGTGAAGAAACAAGTCCAATAAGATTGAGCCAATACATGATAACGGGTGCCCCTTTATGGACAGTACTGTCCCATCTAAAAGACGTTAAAACCCTAACCCTAACCCTAACCCTAACCCTAACCCTAACCCTAACCCTAACCCTAACCCTAACCCTAACCCACTCACACCTGAAGAAGCCTGAGACAAGGCGAAACGTCGTGCGCACTAGTACTACCTGGGAGAAGCAGCAAGGACTAAGAACACTCTTCTAGAAGAATAGAAGAATCGCTCCTGCTGAAGAATACTTCTCTCTAAAAAGCAAAAACAAACTGCAGTTTTAACTGCTAACTATTAGTAGACACCGCTGCTGCAGTACACGGACCAGAAGTACTACAGGCACGGGACTACAGGGACTGTGCTATCTTGTAGTGGAAACCTAACGGTGCCAACTAAGCTACAAGGTACCAGTCGAGGTAAGTATAGATTGCATTGGTATGCGTCAACCGTGAGTTGACAGCACGCTACCGATCAGTCTAAAACTGCACCGCCGACTGACACTAATTCAAACACCACACCCACACAACACAGCACCTACACCAAAAACCATGGCAGCCTTTGCAGAAGCTACCAGGATTCTGTTCAAAATAATCCAGACCGCACACCACCTTCGGAACACTGCAGCGTCCGGAGGCAACACCATTCCACCAGCAAGCCTGCAAAGGAAAATGCGGGAACTGGCTACCCTGGTGAGACCGGCGTCCCCCACAGAGGACACCATGGTCAAACTGGCAGGAAATGCAATAAACTGGCTGCACACATGCATGCAGATCTTGGAGGAACACTACCAGGAAATACTGCAACTCCTCACCAATAAGCTGAAGAGGATCCACCTCGGAAACTGGCCAGACGCATTCCAGGTGGCTGCCAGGTGGGCCAGAAAGAAGTTTGGCAGGAAATTGCACAAAACCACCCTGGAACTGGCGGAAAAAACCATCCCACTCACACCCACAAACACTCGGAGGAACACCACAAACACAACCTCCACGAGCAACAGATACACTGCTCTGGAAAAAGCCCCACCACCCCCACCCAGGACATGGAACACCATGACCACAGCACACCAGGACCGGAACCAGAACCAGTACCGGAGAGAGTGGCCAGCCCTGGGACAGACAACCTCCCCCAATAACCCTGCACCCACACGGAGGTACGGAGAGCACAGAAGAACCGTGGGATGCCATAGGGACTGGGAGACTGAGCCATAGCCGCAATGGCGCCGGACCACCACAGGGGGGCGCTCCACAACTCCACAGCCGCAACGATGCCGGACCACCAGAGGGGGGCGCTCCACAACCAACCCTAACCCTAACCTCACCCTAACCTCAATTCTAACCCCAACCCTACCCTCAACCCTAAACCCAACCCAAAACCCAACCCTAAACCCAACCCCAACCCTAACAGCACGAACCCTACCCCTAATCCTAGCCCTAACCCCAACCTCACCCCTAACCCCAACCCCAACCCTAACAGCACGAACCCTACCCCTAATCCTAGCCCTAACCCCAACCTCACCCCTAACCCCAACCCCAACCCCACCCCTAACCCCAGCACGACCCCTAACCCCAGCACGAACCCCAACCCCAACCCCACCCCTAACCCCAACCCCAGCCCTGCACCAGGCCCAAACCCCGGGCCGAGCCCCAGCCCTGGGTCCGCCCCCACCCCTGGCCCTGACGCCGGCCCCGCCCACACCCCCGGCTCCTCGGCCCCACACCGGAGGAGCTAGCGCGGAAAACGGGACCTTCCACCCCACACGACACCCCAAATCCACCAGGAAGATCCAGGATTGGACCATCCCGATCCGAAAACCGAACATCATCCTGGGGGACTCCAACCTCTCCAGGATCCAATCCTACTCCAGGGGAGACCTCCAGATTGACAGCTACCCGGGAGCAACGTTCCTGCACGCAGCAGGACTCCTGGAGAAAACAGCTGTGGACCCCATAGTACAGAGAGTCATCCTGTCCTTTGGGATCAACAACAAGGACCAACATCCCAAAAACACTGCCATCAAGCAAGTCCAAACCATGCTGAGGGCAGCCAAAAACACATTTCCATCAGCGGAGATCTGGATTCCGCTGATAAACTACTCCGGGAACCTGCAGCGCCGCCAGCAAAATAACCTGGAGGAGGTTAACGAACACATCCGGAGAAACATGCCACACATCCCCAAACTTCCAGAGGCGGACTTTGACACTGGAACAGACGACATCCACTGGACCAATAGGACAGCAACTAGCATGCTCAACCACTGGCTGCAGCATTTAAACTAGCAATCCCCATAAACCCAAGTACAAATAGGGAGGGGAACAAAAACATAATACTGCTTAGTAATAATTATACGCCCACTCAGGACGAATACAACCTTCTGGACAGGGGTCTGTCGTTCATTCCCACGGTTAATACCCGCAAAAAACAAAAAGAAACCCTCAGAGGACAAGTCCAGGAGTTCCACAGGAAACTAAAACTGGCAATATTCTTTGAGGAGGCGGAAACCAGGGAAATGACACCCTTCACACCCAAATCAAACTGGGAACCCAGAACGGAAGACATGCCTCCGGAAATCACACACGTAATCTTAGAAAACAAAACACTAATTACAACACTTAATCCGCAAACCCACAGAGATGAGAACAACCTCAACAGAGGAGAAACCCAAGCACTTCTTCGACTGGCCAAAAACAAACACATAATAATCAAACCAGCGGATAAGGGAAGTGCAATAGTCATTATGGACAGGGCACAATACACGCAGGAGGCCTACAGACAACTTAACAACACAACACACTATAGAAAACTAAATGCACCCATATACCCAGACACAGCGAAAGAAATACACACTATCATACGGACACTCGTGGAAAATAATTACATAACAAAACGGCAAAGTTTTTACTTAAGGGGGGAGGACAACCCGCGTCCTAGAATTTTTTACCTCCTCCCCAAAATACACAAAACACCGGAATCCTGGAGCATACCGTACGAGGTCCCACCAGGGAGACCAATTATTTCAGACTGCAACAGCGAATCATACAGAATAGCGGAATACTTAGATTATTTCCTCAATCCGCTATCAACAAAACACAATAGCTACATCAAAGACACTTACGACTTCATACACAAAATAAAAAATGCCAAAATACCGGTGGAGGCCACCCTTTTCACCATGGACATAAATAGCCTCTACACTAACATAAACACAGCAGCGGGACTAACAGCGGTTAAAACATTGATGGAGAAATACCCGGACAACACCCGACCGGACACAATTCTCCTACAATTACTGGAAATAAGTCTCACAAAAAACGACTTTGAATTCAACAAAGAATTCTTCCTCCAAACCAGCGGCACAGCCATGGGCAAAAAATTTGCACCAGCGTATGCCAACATTTACATGGCACACTGGGAGGAAACAGTATTTAAAAAATGCCCCAAACTCCCCACAAACTACTTTAGATACTTAGATGACATTTGGGGAACATGGACACACAGCCCAACCGACTTCGAACACTTCATACAAATCCTCAACACACACCACACATCTATAACAATTACACATACCACACACAGCGAACACATAGATTTTCTAGACACTACCACATACAAAGGAACCTCATTTCCCCAAACACACACTTTGGACACTAAAGTATTTTTTAAGGACACGGACACACATGCACTCCTACATAAAGACAGCCTCCACCCAAAACACACATTCGGAGGCTTAATTAAATCACAACTTTTAAGATTCAGGAGAATCTGCACACAAAATACAGATTTTGAGGAGGCAACCAGAACACTATTTAAAGCGTTAAAACCAAGGGGGTATTCTAGATCCTTCCTTAGACAGATACGGAAAACCTTCTTGGCCCCAAAAGTACAAGACGCGAGAAAAATAATTCCGCTCATCACCACTTATTCAAAATTAAGCCAAACAGCAAACAGAAGAATCAAACAAAATCTCACCAGGACTTTAGAAAACACTAATCTATTGCGGGAGCACAGGATCGTTTCGGCATACAAAAGGAACCGAAACCTAAAGGACTATCTGGTCAGCAGTAAACTGCGGATGATTAACACCACACCCACACAGAGCCGGACATTCCACAAACGGAGCACGGCAATCAAAAACAACTCCACAAACACGACTTACCTTATAAGACAAACTATCACAGCCAACACACAGAACTGTGTATATGCAATACAGTGCAAACGCTGTAACATAAAATATATAGG
Organism: Ilyophis sp. 1 JC-2022; assembly: GCA_022702515.1. Taxonomy (NCBI): domain Eukaryota; kingdom Metazoa; phylum Chordata; class Actinopteri; order Anguilliformes; family Synaphobranchidae; genus Ilyophis; species Ilyophis sp. 1 JC-2022. The sequence continues at coordinate 12,884 of CM040394.1, read as the reverse complement.
GGAAACAGGAAATGAAATTAGAACTAGATTAGCACAACACATATATAACATCAAAAACCACAGAGAAATAGACACACACCTAGTGCCGCACTTCCTACACCATGGACTCGACGCACTAGAAATATCGGGTCTTCAAACAAACATAAACTGGACACAAGAAGACAGACGTAGAACAGAAAGACATTGGATTAGAAAACTTAACACCATATTCCCAGCAGGTTTAAATAAACGCTGGTAGAACTTTAAACAAATAAGGGACCAAATTCTATCTAAATTAAAGGTTGCAGTACCCTGAATGGCCAGCGCAAACTTTCTTTCCCAAAGCATCCCCACCGGAGTTGACTTGGGAAATAAAGATCAAACTCAAAAAAACCTAACCCTAACCCTAACCCTAACCCTAACCCGTCTAAAAGACCGGTCACTTCTACATTGGCTTAAAAGTTAGTTTATCGTTTTATGAAAAAATAAATTCAATGAGATGGACAAATTCTGGACTGCCAGGTAAACAATCCAGTTAGCCAGCTATTTTGCCAACATATTGGTTATTCAAACGTATCTTTCTTGATCAAATAAACTATTTATTGATTTTTAAAACAACAAAAATCGTGAGCTTCTTTATGGATTACTCCAGCCGCCCGATAATGGGTGCCGCTTTTTTTGCAGCACTTTCTCTTCTAAAAGACGTTAAAACAAAAAAACTACCGGTCATATCTACATGTTTATTGGCGTAATAGTTAGCTTATCGTTTTGTGAACCTAATAAATATAATATGTCCAATGGTATGTGCCCGAATAATATCAGTATCGTATGTTGAACACAAAAATGTCTGTTTCCCGCCCGATAATAGGGTCCGCTACGCTAATATGTTACTATAACTTTGCTCGTAAATGATGGTACACACAAAGCGCCACTGTTCGAGTGTCATGTCAGTCAGTCAGCTAGCAACCAAGCCACATTATGTAGCCAAGCTATGCTAAGCTAACCATCTGCCTAAGCGCAGGTACACTAACGTAGCTAGCTAATTTACGAGACTGTTTAAACTTTAGTGTCCGTTGTGTTTAAAATGGTAATGAACACTGAGGTATGAGTGAATAAGTTAAACACATTAAATACACCCAATATTGTAGTTGTCCTAACTTGTCCTTTGTTTGTTTTCAGGTTTGTGGATGTTATATTTAATGAGATGTGGGAGGGCTGTGCAGCAGAAATCAAAGCAGCACATTTTTTAAGTGTTCTGTCAGACTCTTCTACTGACGTGAGTGGCAGAGACCTGGAAGGGGTTTTTGTGAGGATCTTGAGCCATGGACAGCCCAAGACCATGTTCATTGGTGTAGAGGAGCTCCAGCACGCCACAGCGTCTGGGCATTATGCTGCGATGAGCACTGGTAAGCCTGGCTATTGAATCTGTTTGTGTTGCTGTGTTTTCACTCGTTGAGTACAACAATAAACAAAAGTGTCTCTCTGTCTACAGCACTGGATAAGGCAGACCTATCCCAGTGGAAGGAGAATGTAGTGGGCTTGGGTACTGATGGAGCTGCGGTGATGGTGGGGAGGCTTGGGGGTGTCACCACACTCCTTTGTGCCGAAGTTCCCCACCTGATAAACATCCAGTGCCTGGCCCATGGCCTGGAGTTGGCTGCCATGGATGCCATGAAAGACCATGAAAGAATGAGAAAGGCAAGTAACAGGGAGGTAATAAGCCAACCTTGTAAAGAGCGTGTTGGGAAAATCATGTTCTACATAAACCCAACTTATGTGCTACTTACCTGTAGAGAAAAGTCTGAGTGAATCCTAGTCCTTGTATAATCAGTATATTGGGTAAAAGTAATGCTTTGACTTACATTACCTAATCACTCAACTTTACTAGTTCTAGGAGGGATGTTTGTTTAAAATAGTATTGAATTCATAAAAGTGAATACGTTTGATTAAATTATTAATTAAGTATTAAATTATATTAAATTATATAATTAAATTGTATAATTCTCCTAATTCTATATAATTCTAATTCAGGTGATGGATGTTCTGAAGGGGCTGTATAAACAGTACCATCACTCTCCGAAAGCGTGGAGAGAGCTGAAAGATCTGGCAGGTGTGCTCAATCAAAAGGTCTGGAAGCCGACCAACCTGGGAGGAACAAGGTGGCTCCCGCACACGGAGAGGGCACTCAGGGTCATGTTGAGAAACTATCCTGTGTTGCTTGCCCAGATGGAAAACACGGTAGAAACAAGGCTAGTAATCAATTCCTATTTTCTAGGTAATCATACTTATAATCAATCTCTCACTAATGTCAACATTTATTATTATGTGGCTGTTTACATCAAACAGATCGGCAAGTGCTGAGATGATTGGGCGAGCCAAGCAGTGCCTTCAGGTGTTGAAGGACTTTCAACACCTGCTCTTCATTATGCTGGTCCAAGACATCATGGAAGTCTTGAGTTGGTAAGTTTCTATTAAATCTATCTGTCTGATCAGTTTATTTTGAATGTAAGTTGCAGTGTAGTGTACCTGAGTTGAGTCATGTTTTCACTGTTGTTGTAGTCTGAGTCTCAAGCTGCAGGAGGATGGGCTAACCCTGCCAGGGGCACTGTATGCCTTTGAAACGGCAGTGCTTAGGCTGACAGCCATGGAGACAGAGGCAGAGGAGTTTGTTGAGGGCTTCCTAGCAGAAACCCAAAATGGAACCTTTCACAATGCAGAGCTGTTGAGGTTCAGGGAGAGCAGAGAGGAGTTTGACAGGTAGATTTGTAAACAGGAAGGATGGGAGAATATTTTTAAGGGGGTACATTTTCAGAAATATTATACTTGTATACCTGTATTTTTCCCGCAGTGTGAAGAGAAAGCTCCTGTCCAGTGTGGTCGCCAAACTGCAGTACAGATTCAAGGGGGTTGAGTCTCATCATGTCCTGCAGGCTGCGGCAAGACTGGTGGATCCTCGTGAGTGGCCTGCTGACTATCAAGAGCTAGCCAGCTATGGCAGGGACCACCTTGCCACGGTCAGCGTGCACTTTGCCAATGTGCTTGACCACATGGGATGTGACCGGGAGAAGGCACGGCGTGTGGAGTGGCCAAGTGCTAAGGTGCTGATCAAGTCCCTACCGCAGGGCCTACAAAGGAATGCTTGGCAGGACTTTTTCCTGGATGATGAGCGGAGGAGCAGCTTCCCCAACCTCCTCCTCCTCATCGTGGAGCTCATCTTGGTCCTGCCTCTGTCCACAGCATCGGTCGAGAGGGGCTTCAGTGCCATGAAGCGAACCAAGACTGACTGGAGGAGCAACCTGAGTGTTCACACGCTGACAATGTTGCTCTTCATTAGCTTGGAGGGTCCAGACATAGAGCACTTCAACGCCATGCCAGTAGTGAAGAGGTGGCTCAAGGAGGCAGACAGAAGGAGCTTGCCGTGAAAGATCCACAGTTCGCAGTATTAATATAAAATAAGATCGAATGTATTGTCCCAAAGGAAATTTGTCTTGGAAACATACAGTAGCTGTCTCACACACACACACACACACACACACACACACACAAAAAAACATATGAATGAAATCAAAAATCTTTCAAATGTTCTAATAAGAAAATGAATCAGTTCTTTGTTGTTTGGACGAATCATTACAATGTATATACAATTAATAAATTAACAGTTTTATGGAAAAGTGTTTTTTTTCTCTCTTTTTTGCTGGGCCAGTAAAAATATACAAGAGGCCAGTAAAACTATGATCTACATTGGACACTGACTAGACAGACATTTTACTGTGTGGAAATGACTTAAACTGAATTTCTTCAGTAAATTTCCAGCTGTATTAGGGGCTGAATGATTATTAAAGTCAAATTATAAATCTCTCTAGATAAGAGCATCTAAATACCAGTTATGTAATGTAGGCATGTAATAAGGATTAGGCAAGGCTGACTGTGGGAAAAACTGAAGATGGAGCCCATTTGACAGTTGCAGACTCTTGTCAGTGCATGCATAGCACTAGCTGAGCATACATAGCACTATGGAAGCATACATAGCACCAGGGGAGCATACAAAGCACTAGGGGAGCATACATAGCACTAGAAGAGTGTAGCTACCTCACACTACGTGAGCATACATAGCACTGGGTCAGCATACAAAGCACAAAGAGAACATACATAGTACTATTTGAGCATACATAGCAGTAGGTCAGCATACATAGCACTAGGGGAGCATACATGACAATAGTGGAGCATACATAGCACTATGGGATTATACATAGTACTAGGTGAGAATACATAGCACTAGGGGAACATACATAGCACTATGGGATTATACATAGTACTAGGTGAGAATACATAGCACTAGGGGAACATACATGACAATAGTGGAGCATACATAGCACTATGGGATTATACATAGTACTAGGTGAGAATACATAGCACTAGGGGAACATACATAGCACTATGGGATTATACATAGCACAGGGGGAGCATACAAAGCACTAAAGGACAATACATAGCACTAGGTGAGAATATATAGCACTAGGTGTGCATACATAACACAAGAGGAGCATACATAGCACTAGGGGAGCATACATAGCACTATGGGATCATGCATATTACTAGGTGTGCATACAAAGCACTAGGGGAGCATACATAACACAAAGGGAGTATACATAGCACTATGTGAGCATATAAAGCACTATAAAAGCATAGATAGCACTAGAGGAGCATACATAGCATTAGGAGAGCATACATAGCACTATGGGAGCATACAAAGCACTAAGGGAGCATACATAGCACTATGGAAGCATACATAGCACCAGGGGAGCATACAAAGCACTAGGGGAGCATACATAGCACCAGGGAAGCATAAATAGGACTATGGGAGCATACAAAGCACTTTGAGAGCATACAAAACACTATGAGAGCATACATAGCACTAGGGGAGCATGCATAGCACTATGGGAGCATATAAAGCACTACGAGAGAATACATAGCACTATGGGAGCATACATTGATTGCATTATGGGAGCATACAAAGCACTACGAGAGAATACATAGCACTATGGGTGCATACATAGATTGCATGATGGGAGCATACAAAGCACTATGGGAGCATACAAAGCACTACGAGAGAATACATAGCACTATGGGAGCATACATCGATTGCATGATGGGAGCATACAAAGCACTATGGGAGCATACATAGCACTATGGGAGCAGACAAAGCACTATGGGGGCATACATAGCACTATGGGAGCATGCATAGCACTATGGGAGCATAGAAAGCACTATGGGAGCATACATAACACTATGAGAGCATACATAGCACTAGGGGAGCATGCATAGCACTATGGAAGCATATAAAGCACTACGAGAGAATACATAGCACTATGGGAGCATACATAGATTGCATTATGGGAGCATACAAAGCACTACGAGAGAATACATAGCACTATGGGTGCATACATAGATTGCATGATGGGAGCATACAAAGCACTATGGGAGCATACAAAGCACTACGAGAGAATACATAGCACTATGGGAGCATACATCGATTGCATGATGGGAGCATACAAAGCACTATGGGAGCATACATAGCACTATGAGAGAATACATAGCACTATGGGAGCATACATAGCACTATGGGAGCATGCATAGCACTATGGGAGCATACATAGCACTATGGGAGCATACATAGCACTATGGGAGCATGCATAGCACTATGGGAGCATACATAGCACTATGAGAGCATACATAGCACTATGGGAGCATACATAGCACTATGAGAGCATACATAGCACTATGGGAGCATACAAAGCACTATGGGAGCATACATAGCACTATGAGAGCATACATAGCACTATGAGAGCATACATAGCACTAGGGGAGCATACAAAGCACTATGGGAGCATACATAACACTATGAGAGCATGCATAGCACTAGGGGAGCATGCATAGCACTATGGGAGCATACATAACACTATGGGAGCATACAAAGCACTATGGGAGCATACAAAGCACTATGGGAGCATACATAACACTATGAGAGCATGCATAGCACTAGGGGAGCATACATAGCACTATGAGAGCATACATAGCACTAGGGGAGCATGCATAGCACTATGGGAGCATACAAAGCATGATGGGAGCAGAGTGCATCTTCCTTCCTGTGTAACAAGAATCGTTTTGAACCGTCCCGTGAAAGGTTGTATCGATTTTAAGTGTTCTAGCCACTGTTTGCTGTTTGCGTGGTTTTTAATTGGACCTCGTTGAACACTGATCAAAGTAATTGCATTGCTAGTTTGTGTTTGTTCTGCGATTGGCTGTTTCAGATTGTTATATTGGATAAGCTGATAGTTTCGGAGTATTGTGCTTTTTGATAGAGAATAATAATTGATCCGTGCTTGCGAAGTGTCTCACACAGCTGTTAGCCGACTGCAATCAGCTGTGTGCACTTCAAAAGACTAGTGTCTAAGCGACAGCTATATAGACTGAAGTTACACACTGACTTATCAGAGTGCATCTTCCTTCCTGTGTAACAAGAACCATTTTGAACTGTCCCGCGAAAGGTTGTATCGATTTTAAGTGTTCTAGCTGCTGTTTGCGTGGTTTTTAATTAGACCTCGTTGAACACTGATCAAAGTAATTGCATTGCTAGTTTGTGTTTGTTCTGCGATTGGCTGTTTCAGATTGTTAGATTGGATAAGCTGATAGTTTCGGAGTATTGTGCTTTTTGATAGAGAATAATAATTGATCCGTGCTTGCGAAGTGTCTCACACAGCTGTTAGCCGATTGCAATCAGCTGTGTGCACTTCAAAAGACTAGTGTCTGCGTGACAGCTATATAGACTGAAGTTACACACTGATTTATCAGAGTGCATCTTTCTTCCTGTATAGCAAGAACCGTTTTGAACTGTCCCGCGAAAGGTTGTATCGATTTTAAGTGTTCTAGCCGCTGTTTGCTGTTTGCGTGGTTTTTAATTGGACCTCGTTGAACACTGATCAAAGTAATTGCATTGCTAGTTTGTGTTTGTTCTGCAATTGGCTGTTTCAGATTGTTAGATTGGATAAGCTGATAGTTTCGGAGTATTGTGCTTTTTGATAGAGAATAATAATTGATCCGTGCTTGCGAAGTGTCTCACACAGCTGTTAGCCGATTGCAATCAGCTGTGTGCACTTCAAAAGACTAGTGTCTGCGCGACAGCTATATAGACTGAAGTTACACACTGACTTATCAGAGTGCATCTTTCTTCCTGTATAGCAAGAACCGTTTTGAACTGTCCCGCGAAAGGTTGTATCGATTTTAAGTGTTCTAGCCGCTGTTTGCTGTTTGCGTGGTTTTTAATTGGACCTCGTTGAACACTGATCAAAGTAATTGCATTGCTAGTTTGTGTTTGTTCTGCAATTGGCTGTTTCAGATTGTTAGATTGGATAAGCTGATAGTTTCGGAGTATTGTGCTTTTTGATAGAGAATAATACAATTATTATCCGTGCTTGCGAAGTGTCTCACACAGCTGTTAGCCGATTGCAATCAGCTGTGTGCACTTCAAAAGACTAGTGTCGCTCCGTCACAGTTTATGTGTGTTCTCCCTATCCCCGTCTGCTCTCTTCCATTCAGAACCCGCTTCCAACGACGTGGCCCTTCACGGCAACGCAATCCTTCCAACCTCCGCTACCCCTCGCTGACTCCCTGCGAGAACTTCACCGTCGCAGGGGGGGGCTCTGGAACTGCCAGTCTGCCACACGGAAAGCAGACTTCATCTCCGGCTATGCCTCCTTCCTGTCCCTCCAGTTTCTCGCCCTCACTGAAACCTGGATCACACCGGACAACACAGCAACTCCCGCTGCCCTCTCTTTATCCTTCTCCTTCTCTCACACCCCCCGGCTGTCTGGTCGCGGAGGTGGTACTGGTTTGTTATTCTCCCCCTCATGGTCATTCTCTGTTCTCCCCCTCTCTGATCTATCCATTACTAGCTTTGAATACCACTCTGTGTTTATCAACCACCCTATTAACCTGTACATTAAAGTTGTTTATCACCCTCCAGGTCCCCTGGGGTGCATCCTCGATGAGCTTGCCACCCTGATCGGCTTTTTCCCAGAGGACGGCATCCCGCTGATCCTCCTGGGAGACTTCAACATCCATCTAGATGCCTCCCAGTCTGCAGCCTTCCTACCACTTCTCCGCTCCTTTGACCTCACCCTCCAACCCTCCCCCAACCCACAAGCCTGGCAACCTCCTAGACCTGGTCTTCCAGAGGAACAGCCCCTGCTCTGATCTCACTGTTACCCCTCTGCATGCCTCTGATCACCACTTCATTTCTTTCTCTTTTCCTCTTGTTCCACACCATCCCCCCCCTCCCCACACCCCCACTGTCTCTGTCCGCCATAACCTCTGCCCCCTCTCGCCCTCCTCTCTTACTCCCTGTGTCACTGCTTCCCTCCCCCCTCTCAAACCCTTCTCTCAACTCTATCGACTCTGCATCTGACACCCTGCTCACAGCTCTCTCCACATCACCTGACTCTCTCTGCCCTCTTGTCTCTAGGCCCACATGCCCATCTCCTCCCTGCCCATGGATGTCCGACGCCCTGCGCACCTCAAGGGCCGGTCTCCGCGCAGCAGAGAGGATGTGGAGAAAATCCAGAGACGCATCAGACCTCCTCCTACCAGACTCTCCTAGCGGCGTTCTCTACAGCAGTCACCGCTGCCAAGGTAACCTACTATCACACAAAAATTTGCAAACACAGTTCTAACCCCCGTCAATTGTTCTCTATCTTCTCCTCCCTCCTCAGCAAACCCCCTCCTGCTCCTCATTCCTCGTTCACTGCAGACGACTTCGCAGATTTCTTCGATAAGAAGATCGCAGACATCCGCAGCTCCTTCAGCCCCACTCCCCCTCCCCTCACAGACACTGTTTCCCACTCTTCCTCTCTCTACCCCTTCTGTGCCCCCCCCTGTTTCTCCACCTTTTCTCCCCTTTCTCAGACAGATGTATCCCATCTCCTACTCTCCCATCGCCCCACTACTTGTGCCCTCGACCCTATCCCTTCATCTCTCCTCCAGGCAATCACCCCAGATATCCTCCCGTTTGTGACCTCCCTGGTGAACTCCTCCCTGACCTCTGGCTGTTTCCCCTCATCCTTCAAAAGAGCCCACATCACCCCGATCCTGAAAACCTATGCTGGACCCCTCCAACATCCAAAACTACAGACCGGTATCTCTTCTTTCTTTTCTTTCCAAAACTATCGAACGTGCTGTTTCTAACCAACTATCGTCTTTCCTTACCCAGAACAACCTGCTAGACCCCCACCAGTCCGGCTTCAAACCTGGCCACTCAATGGAGACCGCACTCCTCTCCATCAGTGAGATGCTTCATGCAGTTCGGGCAGCCTCCCTCTCCTCTGTGCTAATACTTCTAGACCTCTCTGCCACCTTCGACACCATAGATCACTCCATCCTCCTGTCGTCCCTGTCTGCAGCGGGGATCGGCGGCTCGGCCCTGGCCTGGATTGAGTCCTACCTCTCGGAACGCTCCTCCCAGGTTGCCTGGGCTGGTAAAGTATCGGCACTCCGTCCCCTTAACACAGGAGTCCCCCAGGGCTCAGACCTTGGTCCCCTCCTTTTCTCCACCTACACCAAATCCCTTGGCCCTGTTATCACTGCTCATGGTCTTTCTTACCACTGCTATGCTGACGATACTCAACTCTTTCTCTCCTTCTCACCCTCTGACACTCAGGTATCAGCCCGCATCTCCGCTTGCCTGAGAGACATCCAGAGCTGGATGGACAACCGCCATCTCAAGCTCAATCCTGGCAAGACTGAGCTCATCTACATTCCTGCTCTAACCTCTCCTCCTCTCAATCTCTATTTCCCTAGGAGACACTCCACTGACCCCAACGCCCTGTGTCAGGAACCTCGGAGTCGTGATGGACAACAGGCTGTCCCTCTCCGAGAACATCGCAGCAGTAACCCGGGCATGCAGGTTCTTCCTGTCCAACATTAGGAGAATCCGCCCCTTCCTCACCACCCACTCAACCCAGCTCCTGGTCCAAGCAATAGTGCTGTCCCGCCTGGACTATTGCAACTCTCTCCTGGCTGGCCTGCCAGCATCGGCCATTAGACCCCTTCAGCTTATCCAGAACGCGCCTGGTCTTCAACCTTCCCCACCACTCCCATGTCACCCCCCTGCTCATTGACCTCCACTGGCTACCGGTGATGGCTCGCATCAAATTCAAAACATTGGTGCTCGCCTTCCAGGCAGTCCGAGGATCTGCCCCTCCATACCTCCAAAAACTAATCAGACCCTACACACCTGCCAGATCCCTGCGTTCCGCCTCCTCAGGACGACTGGTACCCCCCCCCCTCTTCATACTAGCACCCGGTCTCAACGTCTGTCTGTGCTGGCCCCACGGTGGTGGAATGAGCTCCCCGTGGAGGTCAGAACAGCAGAAAGTCTGACCGCCTTCAAGCGCAGATTGAAGACTCACCTCTTCAAGCTACACCTCTCTCCACCCCTCCCTACCTCCCTGTGACTATTGTTATTAATGTGTAATTACCCCCCCCCCCCCAAAAAAAAACAAAAAAAACCCCCCAATCATACTGACTGCGCCTAGTACTTAGATTCGTATTTGCCTTTTTAGGGTTGTTTTTAACGCTCTTGTTCCTAGTTTGAAAATTCACTATGTACGTCGCTCTGGATAAGAGCGTCTGCTAAATGTCTATAATGTAATGTAAACATAAAGACAGTCTCCACCCAAAACACACATTCGGAGGCTTAATTAAATCCCAACTTTTAAGATTCAGGAGAATCTGCACACAAACTGCAGATTTTGAGGAGGCAACCAGAACACTATTTAAAGCATTAAAACCAAGGGGATATTCCAGATCCTTCCTTAGACAGATCCGGAAAACCTTCTTGGCCCCAAAACAAGACGTGAGGAAAATAATTTCACTCATCACCACTTATTCAAAGTTAAGCCAAACAGCAAACAGAAAAATTAAACAGAACCTCACCAGGACTTTACAAAACACAAACCTACTGCGGGAACACAGGATCGTTTTGGCATACAAAAGGGACTGAAACCTAAAAGATTATCTGGTCAGCAGTAAACTACCGGTGACGAACACCACGCCCACACATTCCATAAACGGAGCATGGCAATCAAGAACAACACCACGAACACAACCTACCTTATAAGACAAACAATCACAGCCAACACACAGAACTGCGTATATGCAATACAGTGCAAACACTGCAACATAAAATATGTAGGGGAGACAGGAAATGAAATTAGGACTAGATTAGCACAACACATATATAACATCAAAAACCATAGAGAAATAGACACACACCTAGTGCCGCACTTCCTATACCATGGACTCGACGCACTAGAAATATCGGGTTTTTTATTAAATTTATTTTGGATTTTTTATTTTGTTATTTCACTTTGTCTTTTTTGAATAATTTGATTTTTGAATATTTTGATTCTAGCGAGTCTAACCCTAGCCCCTAACCCCTAACCCCTAACCCTAACCATAACTAACACTTTTGAATTTTTTCCAATTTCTGTTAATTTTTTTTCAAAAAAAAAATTCCGTATTTTATTGGAATTTAAAAAAAATTATTTTCTTATTTTTATATTTTATAAAACATTTAAATTTTTTTTTTATTTTTTATTTTTTAAATGTTTTTAAGAAATTCTTTTTGGATTTTTTATTTTGTTAGTTCACTTTTGTGACTTTTTTGAATAATTTGTCTTCTGAATATTTTGATTCTAGCGAGTCAGACCATAACCCTAACCCTAAGCACTATCTCTAACACTTTCGAATTTTTTCTGATTTATATTTTTTTAAAAATTTGAATTTTTTTCAGATTTTTTATCTCAATATTTGTAAATTTATTTCTGTATTTCCTTTTTGAATTTTTCTTTTTATTATTTTTTTTATTTAAAAATTTTATAAAATATATATATATTTTTTATTTTTATTTTTAAGAAATTCTTTTAGGATTTTTTATTTTGTTAGATCACTTTTGTGACTTTTTTGAATAATTTGTCTTTTGAATATTTCGATTCTAGCGAGTCAAACCCTAACCCTAACCTTAACCCCTAACCCTAACCCTAACTCTAACAATTTTAAAAATTTTCTGACTTCTATTTTAATTTTTTTTTAGAATTTTTTTTAGATTATTTATCTCAATGTATTTACAAATTTATTTCTGTATTTCTTTTTTGAATTTTTCTTTTTATTATTTTTTTATTTAAAAAATTTATAAAATATTATTATTCTTTGTTTATTTTTTATTTTTAAAATATTAAGAAATTATTTTTGGATTTTTTATTTTGTTAGTTCACTTTTGTGACTTTTTTGAATAATTTGTCATTTGAATATTTTGATTCTAGCGAGTCAAACCCTAACCCTAACCCTACCCCTAACCCATAACCCTAACCCTAACTCTAACACTTTTTAATTTTTTCTGACTTTTATTTAAATTTTTTAGATTTTTTTTCAGATCTTTTATCTCAATGTTTTTACGAATTTATTTCTGTATAATCTTTTTTGAATGTTTCTTTTTATTATTTTTTTATTTAAATGTTTAATAAAATATTATTATTTTTTGTTTTTTTATTTTTTAAATATTTTTAAGAAATTCTTTTTGGATTTTTTATTTTGTTAGTTCACTTTTGTGACTTTTTTGAATAATTTGTCTTTTGAATATTTTGATTCTAGCGAGTCAAACCCTAACCCTAACCCTACCCCTAACCCATAACCCTAACCCTAACTCTAACACTTTTGAATTTTTTCTGACTTCTATTTTATTTTTTTTAAAGAATTCTTTTCAGATTTTTTATTTCAATGTTTTTACAAATTTATTTCTGTATTTCTTTTTTGAATTTTTCTTTTTATTATTTTTTTATTTAAAGATTTTA